>ML682310.1:27703-312503 GCA_007922195.1 Podocnemis expansa | reverse complement strand
CACACACACACACACACACACACACACACACACACACACAATCCTCCACCAGAAAAATAATAGAATGTTCTTATTCTCTTCACCTACAGAGGGGTGTCAAACTGATGGCCTGCGGGCCACATCAGACCTGCCAAGGGCGCTAATCTGGCCTGCAGAGCTGCTGCTGGGACTGCGTCTGAGAGCTCTCTGCAGCAGCACCAAACAGCAAAGACAGGCTGCCAACAGCAGAGCAGGGGTAGGCATGCTTCTAGTTCACTCACATGATCACATAACAAGGGAACAAAGGAAGTGCTCCAGCCAATTCTGGCTCACCTCAGCTGTGGTCTGCTAACCGATCACAGTCTCCATCACAGAAGGCGGGGCTGGGCTCCCAGAGATCCCTTGCACTGCCCAGTCAGTCAGCATGCTAATTTGATTGATAGCACATCACACAAATCACAAATAAGAAAGGAAAAAATAGCTCAGGCCCACATCGGAACAAGCCAATCAAAGGCCAGTCGGCACTGGGCCCAACCAAAGGCCAGAATGCTGGATAGCTGTAAGTGAGTGGGCAGGGAGGGTGGAGGCAGGAGCCCAGCCTGCCTGTGGCTGTGACTGTGCAGCAGATTGCCTACTGCCATGCAGTAGGGGAAGCGGAAGGGGAAGGGGCGTTTGGGAGCTGCCCAGCAACAAAGGGTCTGGGCGCCAGTGTGAGGAAGGGGATCTCACAGAGCAGGGAAAAGGGAAGGTGTCTGAGCCTGCAAGGTAGGGAAGGTTAAGGGGAGCCCATGCCATTCTGAATGCCCCAGGGGAAGACGTTGGAGAGCCTGTGCTGACACATGGCCCTCATCAGGCGTCCTGCCCTCCAATGCAGCTCCCCACACTAAATGAGTCTGACACCTGTGATCTAGGGCAACATGGAGCAGTGAGGATAAATATGGCATGCTTATATAGAAACCAACCCATGGGAACAAAGATACACACACCAAAGTTCACTCATATGATAAGGCTGATCTCCTGAATCTATTGTGCCCTCCTTTTCAGTCCATCTGTAAGAGAAGAGAGCAGGCTGCTTCTAAACGTGTACAATGATTTTTACTAAGGTTACACAAAATCCTTCATCAGTTTAGTAAATCCACTGATAAGCTGTGTGGAGACTTACATTTCTGATTATAATGGTCTTATTTCAGTTTAGCTTAAATCTGAAACACAATTCAAACAAAATATGCTTGGCTTAAACTGAATTAAAAGTGTGCACACAATGTATTGTACTGGTTTAACTACATTAGTTTAAAAATTGTACCATAAGTTAAATGATTGGAAATACACATTGAAACAGGTTTTACTAATAAGCAAAATTATTTTAAATGAGAGTGAAGCCAAGAAGCAGCCAAGCCAAACAGCTGATGTAGTCAACCTTAACTCCCCTTCCACCAAATCTATCCCCTAGAAAGAAGACCCAGAAGGGGGCAAAAAAAGGACAACATAACTTATCAGTGAGTTCTATCATAGATTGAAAAGGGAAGATGAGGAACAGCACAGGAGTGCTTAACATACATGCCCTGAAAGCCACAAGAATAGCACTGGACCCATGATAGACTATTAGTGTCCCGTGGCGCCACTGCACTGGGGCCAGCAGGACATGGGCCCTGCAAATCCAGCCTGATGTGCCTGGCCAGCAGTGCCTGATTCGGCTTCTGCCACTGCCTGCAGTCAGCAGGAGCCAGCTCCAGCTTTGATCCTCCTGCAAGTGGCAACAGCTAGGGTCAGATCAGGACCCAGAGCAGGACTGGGGATGCAGGGGGAGCAGACTCAAGCCCAGGTCTCAGCCCCAACCCTTATCCAGCAATGCTTCTGTTAGCATCCACAGAATTTCAAAAGTTGCATGCCATTCTCTGAGCATTTACAAACCCCTTCCCCAAAAAGCAAAATATGGTGACAATTCCAGGAGTTAATACCTAGGTGTTGCCTACATGAGAAAGCTGCACTGGTTTAAAGTGTGACTTTTTTAGCCAATTCACTTAAACTGATGTGACTTTCCGGTGCAGACAAGGCCTAAGTTAACAGCCTATCATCTGTACTTTTCCTCCATCTGTACAGGTTGTTCTACAGGAGACAAGCACAAGGCCGCCTTATTTAACCTGAAAAACTCCATATGAATCCCATTTAATACTATACCTGTCATTTAGGCCCTATCTATGCCACAAGTGCAGCTGAGTTATGAACCTGTTTAGAAAATTATTCCACTGTACAGCCTAGAGAATGTGTGTAACGTATCCTTAAATCCAAAGCAGGAACACAGTAAATGCAAAGTTGAGAAAGCTTTAAAGTGAAGAACAGATATAGACTACCTTCAGGGACAATATCACAAGATATCACATCTTATTCTAATAAAGCTCCTTAATCACTGTTTTAAGAAAATACTCTTTCTACTGGAGGCATCCTTAAGGATGTTCCCTAACCAGACTAGGACTGAACTGCAGTTTGTAATATAGACAGATTCATACTAAAAGTCAGTCAAGAAACAACTGTGCTTTTACTGGCTTCAATGACTCAGCTATTGTACAGTGTAGATGGGTCCTTCATTATTCTCCCTGAGAATTCAAAGCAAAGACATCATTTCCTGTCTGCATTTTCCACTGCCTCCTGGGAGCACTTTGGGCCAACTACCAGTAGTAGCACTCTAGGTTACACCTAAGAACGGTTACTTTATATATGTAACAGCAACTCAAAACACAAAACCCCACTTGGTTAATGCAACAGTTCTCACAAGATTAGAGTTGAATTTCTAGCATCAGCAGCTTCAGGAAGAAACAGCTAAAGCAAATTAGCAGGTCTGGACATGGCAAAGAAGAGAATCCAGGGTTTTGAACAGTTCTTTCCAAAGGAAAAAACAAAAAAAGTAGGATGGAGTTGACAGGGGGATGTTGTGGTGGGTGTCTGCTATAGACCACCAGACCAGAAGCAGGAGGTGGATGAGGTGTTCTATGGACAACTAGCAGAAGCTTCTAGATCACAAGCCCTGGTGCTGATGGGGGACTTCAGTTACCCTGACATCTGCTGGGAGCCCAAAACAGCAGTGCATGGGCAATCCAGGAAGTTTTTAGAGAGTGTTGGGGACAACTTTTTGGTACAAATGCTAGAGTAACCAAATAGGGGCCTTGAACCTCTCGACCTGCTGCTCACAAACAGGGAAGAATTGATCAGGGAGGTAAAGGTAAATGGCAAGCTAGGCAGTAGTGACCATGACATGGTTGAGTTCAGGATGCTGATTAAAGGAAGGAAGGAAAGAAGCAAAACAAAAACCCTGGACTTCAAAAAAAGCAGATTTTGGCTCCCTCAGGGAACTGATGGGCAGGATCCCTTGGGATGCTAACCTGAAGGGGAAAGGAGTCCAAGAGAGTTGGTTATATTTTAAAGAAACCCTGCTAAGGGCACAGGAAGTTGCCATTCCAATTAGGAGAAAGAACAAACATGTGAGGCAGCCAGAATGGCTTAGCCGAGAACTCTGCTCTGAGCTTAAACATAAAAAGGAAGCTTACAGGAAGTGGAAGCTTGGTCAGATGACCAAGGAGGCATATAAAGATGTTGCTAGGGACTGCAGAGATAAAATCAGAAAGTCCAAAGGACAAATGGAGTTGCGGCTAGCAAGGGATGTAAAGGATAACAAGAAGGGGTTCTACAAGTATGTTAATAACAAGAAGAGGATCAGGGATGGTGTAGGTCCCTTGCTGAATGGGGCAGGCGTCCTCGTGACAGAGGATGAGGGAAAAGCTGAAGTGCTCAATGCTTTTTTTGCTTCAGTTTTCACAGGCAGGGTCAGCACCCAGCCCACTACCATGGGTATGGCAGATTGGAGAGAAGAAGAGAGGCCCTTGGTGATGGAAGGTCAGGTTAAGGACTGCTTAAAGAAACTGGATGTGCACAAGTCCATGGGGCCGGACGAACTGCATCCAAGGCTGCTAAGGGAATTGGCCAATGAGATAGCAGCAAGGCTGGCCGGTATCTTTCAAAACTCATGGAGAACGGGGGAGGTGATGGAGGATTGGAAAAAAGCAAATGTAGTGCCTGTTTTCAAGAAAGGGAAAGAGGAGGATCTGGGGAATTACAGACCATTCAGCCTCACCTCAATCCCTGGAAAAATTATGGAGTAGATTCTCAAAGAATCCATCCTAAAACACTTAGAGGAAAACAAAGTGATCAGGAACAGTCAGCACAGATTTACCAAGGGTAAATCATGCCTGACCAGTCTCATTTCCTTCTATGATCAGATGACTGGTTTTCTGGATGCAGGAAGAACCGTTGATGTGGTATACCTTGATTTTAGCAAGGCTTTTGATACAGTTTCCCACAGCATTCTCATTGGCAAATTAAGAAAATATGGGTTGGATAGGTGGACTATAGGGTGGATAGAAAACTGGCTAGATCAACGGTTTCAGCGTGTAGGAATCAATGGATCCATGCCTAGCTGGCAACCAGTAAAGAGTGGTGTGCCCCAGCGGTCGGTCCTGGGGCCGGTTCCGTTCAACATTTTCATCAATGATATAGATGATGGAATAGACTGCACTCTCAGTAAGTTCGCGGATGACACCAAACTGGGGGGAACAGTAGACATGTTGGAGGGCAAGGACAGGATTCATGGAGACCTAAATAAATTGGAACAGTGGGCCAATAGAAATCTTATGAGCTTCAATAAGGACAAGTGTAAAATCCTGCACTTGGGACGGAAAAACCCCATGCACTGCTACAGGCTGGGGAACATTCAGCTAAGTAGCAGCAGTGTAGAAAAGGACCTGGGGATCATGGTGGATGGGAAGCTAGATATGAGTCAGCAGTGTGCTCTTGCTGCCAAAAAGACCAATGGCATACTGGGCTGCATCAAAAGAAGTGTTACCAGCGGATCAAGGGATGTGATCATTCCCCTCTATTCTGCACTGGTGAGGCCACATCTAGAATACCGTGTTCAGTTTTGGGCTCCCCACTACAAAAAGGACAGGGACATGCTAGAGAGAGTTCAGTGGAGGGCAACCAAAATGATTAAAGGGCTGGAGCACAAGCCCTATGAGGAAAGACTGAAAGCATTAGGCTTATTTAGTCTGCAGAAGAGAAGATTGAGGGGGGATTTGATAGCAACCTTCAACCACTTGAAGGGATGCTTAAGGAAGATGGAGTTTGACTGTTCTTGGTAGTAACAGAGGACAGAATGAGAAGCAGTGGTCTCAAGTTGCGGTTAGAGAGGTCAAGGCTGGATATTAGAAAAAACTTTTTTACTAGGCGAGTGGTGAAGCACTGGAATGAGCTGCCAAGGGAGGTGGTGGAGTCTCCATCTTTGGAGGTGTTTAAGGCCCAGCTGGACAAAACCATGACTGAGATGGTTTAGTGGGAGTGATCCTGCCTCTGGCAGGGGGTTGGACTAGATGATCTATGAGGTCCCTTCCAACCCTATGATTCTATGACATTGCACTTGTAATCTCTGCACTGTTATCAGTAGCCCTTCTGCCAGGATCAGCTTTAGTTAAGCCTACACATCACGGGTGTCAAACATGCAACTTGCAGGCCACATCCACCCTGTGACTTCCCTCGATGGCACCACACACACACACACACACACACACACACACACACACACACACACACACACAGCATGCGAGCGAGAGCAAGCAGTGACAGATCAGGCCGCAGGGCCTGCCCACTGGAGGGCCCCTAACAGCCCAGCACTGGTGGGTCGGTTGGGGTCGTAGGCCAGCTGCAGCCTGGCTGGTCAGCCTCAGGGCCAGGGTGCTGACTGCTGTGCATGGTGCAGCTTCCAGTGTGGCTTTGGTGCGTGCTGGAGTCAGCTCCCCCTTCCTTGCCCCCAAGACAACTAGCCAGGCTGCAGACAGCACGCCCCACTCCTAGGGGCAGAGTTGCTAGCCCAAAAGCAGGGTGGGAACAGCAGAGCTTGGCTTGTGGGCTAGCTCCCCATCCCCTGAGAGCGGATCAGGTGGCCCAGAAGCAGGATGGGATCTCAGAGCTCTGTCTCAGACTGACCTGCCCCACTCCCCTTCCCAGGGCTGGGCTGCCGGCAGAGTGGGGAGAACCTTACACTGCAGTTGGCCCTGGGCCTGGACCCCATTGGCCCAGCAAGTAATCCACCCCTGAGCCAGAGAGAGCACATGCATGAGAGAGAGGTCTCACATAGCATGCACTCCAAAATACCCCAAGAATGTCGGGTCTTGCAATATCATGCAGTGCTGGGTATATGACACTGTGCACCGTGAGACCACACTCTCCCCCTAACAAAGAGGGAGAGAGAGAAGTTTCATGAGGGGCAGTTTCATATACACAGCACTCTGCAATGCCATGAGAGCATCCTAGTGTTTTGATTTATGGTATGCACGGCCCACTTGAAGCACATTTAAGTCAAATCTGGCCCGCTGTAGCAAATGAGTTTGAGACCCCTGCTATACACATTTTAACCTCATTATTAACATCACAATATTTCAGTAGTCATCCATGTAAAACTAGTGAAGTTCAAGGAAACAGTGATCATAAAAAGAAGGCAAGGTAACTAAAATTCAAAATAAGGGTTAAAAAATTTAAAGATAAGGAACTTTCTGAAATTCTTAAGATTTTGCCTTTAAATCAAATCTTAAGAAAAATGAAGTATAAAATACTTGTTAACAAAAAATGTATAAAATAATATTTTAGCTTAAAACAAATGTCTGGAATCTGGTTAAACAGTTGATGAAAAACAGTGTTTTAAAAATAAAAAAGATATGCTAATTTGTGATTTAAGAACAGATTTAACTCCCTGGGGAAAGTAGATATTGAAAACTGGGTTTCCACAATGGAATCCCGTGTTTCTCATAAGCAAAGAATTTGCTTAAATATTACTGTACTGAAGAAAATCAAATGGTTGTGTCAGATCTCTGTTTAGTAAGCCATTCTTACTTGGTGAAAAGAGCCTGTTACTATGGTCACAACAGTAAAAACTTAAGCCTCAGCAAGATATTAACATTCTTCACTCCCGGAAGGAAAAAGGATTTTTTAACAGCTAGAAACCTTTTCTTTTTCTCAGTTCCCCCTTCCCCCCACACACACACCTTTTTCTTTGACATGATAGAAAAGAATCAGAAATGAATTTTAATTGCATATAAATAGTCTAAGACCTGAATACCAACTGACTCATTGTTTCTGTTTTGCGGCTTCTTTCATAGGAAATGTTACTTACACTGGCAATTACTTTTAAACTCATTAAAATAAATCACTGAAGACAAAAGGATAATACAAATTTCAATCTTCACTGGCTCCCCAAATGTAACCACCACTAAAACAAGAGAGGCCCTTATTCGAATAGTAATTTAACATTGATGTCCGCATAATAATCTGGGTTTTTAAACCAAGCATATATTGTTTCATTGTTATTTAATGGAATGCTTGCTGAAGTTTTGTTTGTTTGCTAAAAGAGGAGATGTTTTTGCCATTCACATATTCATTCCATGCACAAACAAGATGTCATTTATTTCCATTTACTGACAACAAAACTGTTTGGAAATATTTGTGAAGGGGAAATTTAAAATTACCTGAAATAGAATCAGGACTTTCTTGAATGGGATTGAATCGCCTAGAATGAGCATTGGTTTCTTTTGGGCTGCAAACAGGTTGCTTCGTCAAAGAAAGCAGAAAGTGACCAAAGGTATCTGTTACAAGACATTTTGAAATTGTGCCTCTCATATTACTGGTATGTTGCAGGACATTTGTTTAGGTTAATTTTCTGTCCCCATCCCCCTATCCATACATGGTGTCACTAAATCCTGCCTTACTGAAGCCAAGAAGATTGCCTACACAGCTAACACACAGAAACCATGAGCACTGGTTTGCTCATGTAACTTAAGTAGGGCAAGGAGCAATCCTCCTTTCAGCACATAAGAGCGTGCTTCTGACCAATCTTCCACTTTTTTCTCTGCTCTTGTGTGTTAGTCTGACTGAAGAAGCAATCAGAAAAAGAGGTGAATTGCCAGTGTGGAAACATCATGAGCGGAGTTACTTAGTTGGGTGGAACACACAAGAGCAAAAATTACAGAAAAATGTGAGATGAGAAAGCAAGAACTACAATGATGTGAACTGCATTGCAGGGATCAATGTCTCACTCAATAATGGTAGGAGAACTGCGGGGTACATCTGCAGGTGATGTGGTTAAGGTGTTCATTTCACAACAGTATAATTATATGGGATTACTTTGCATCTTTCTTAAACAATGTCAGCATCTCCTCCAAACAGAAAACACAAATTGCAAATCTACTAGAGAATCCAGATGCAATGAAATAGGGATGTTTTAAAAACTCCACTCAATGACACAAAAATTTATCTATGAAGAACATTTTGGCTAACTCCTGAAACGTGAGAATGACATGGTTAAGAATTATATAAATGGGTAGGAAGGTATTACTGCTTATCATGCAAATAACCAATAGTAATTTTTACCAACCAGTGAAGTCAGATTCCGTCTGCAAACCTAAAAGGCTGTCCTCATGTAAAAGGAATGAATTTTACATTGCAAACACTCTCTCAATACTGTACTTCACTACTGGGAGGAAGTGCCAAACGTGCAGCCATATTAGTCTAGTTAAGTCAAACAAACAAGGAGCCCTGTGACACTTAAAGACTAACAAATTTATTTATTGTGTTTATTTATTTATTGCAATATTGTATTTATTTATTCTCCCACAAAACCACATGCAATAAATAAATTTGTTAGTCTTTAAGTGCCACATAACTCCTTGTTTGTTTTATTGTGGATAAGGTTCTTTAAAAATATTCTTGTAAAATATCAATCTGTTGAAAATAAAGTTAGTGTTTTAATTTTCAACTGTGATGTATCCTTGGAGCATATGGGTAATGGGGAAACAGCTTGTGGACCGCAATGTTGGGATTTTAATTTAATACCACACACCAAGTAGTGCAGTACCTCTAAAGCAAATTTCAAAATTAGAGATGTATCTTGAAAATATCATTGATGAACTGGAAACCTGGATTCAATGTGAAGGATTTAATTTTTAACTTTTTTCTTAACCCTGTGGAGGATTTAAGTCTTAACTTTCATTTCAAATTATTAGTCAGAAATTTTACAAACTATATTTAAAAGACAAACTGATACTACTGTACTTCAAAAGACCCACACAGTAACATACTTGTACAATTCTTACACTCGAAGCAAGATTGTTTGCAAACAATGAACCGTGAAAAAACAGCATAAGTAAAAGAAAAACAAATCACTGAGGAATTCCCTCCCCATCTCCTCAATGTGTACATTTTATCTAGGTTAACAATAATGACAGAAAAGCATACAAATCAACTGGAGAACCCAAAAGACCTTTATAAATGTTTACACTGCAAGCTACACCTGTATAATTAGTGTAATTAGACAGACTATCTAATAAGTTAAAACTTTCTTCATGAACAAATAAGTTTTAGAAGCCATTAATACATATTTTGTTCTCTTCCTCCTCAGGCCTCTGACTCTGCTCCTGAAAGCAATTACTGTCTTTTCTTCACATCATAGAAAAAACCAGATTTAAAACTCAACACAAAGGGTTTACAGTTCATATCCCAGTAAGCCTATCTTCATTCTACAGTAGTTGTCCTTGGTAATTCAACTTGAATCTTTTATTTGGCAGCCAATTACGATGATTTCAGAGCCACTTCTTTATTTTGGACTTGGATCACAAATTTAACCCTATTTGGAGTCATGTGAGTACTGGAACCAACACATCAAATGGACCTTGTGGAAAAGGAAAAATCCCACCCATAACAGAATTTAAGACTTGGTGCCTTTTACTTAAATGATATATACATGAAAAAAGCCTTTGTTCCCAAGAACGTATACTGGGAAAAAAAAATAGCTAGACTGATTAGTTAAAAGAACTATGATTGTTAATGTCCAGCATTACAAGATGCAGAGCACGACTGAATGTATACAGTACTGCAAACCCAAGCATTTAAAAATGACGAGTCCAGCTCAGGCCCATCAATGGAAAGGAAAAAGGAGTTGACTGCCCAAGGGCCTAGCAATTTTAAAAAGCCTTGGCCATGGCGGTGGGTGAAGCTGGCACTCAGGGAAGCTAGCTCCCCATCCCATCTCTTCCATCTGTGGCCCCATCCATAATCCACCCAGCTCCACCCAGGCCCTGCCTACAGTCCACCCAGAGTCCACCCCCGTCATACCCCACCCGCCCCCTCAGCCCACTCACTGTCATGTCCCTGCCCCTCTCTCCACCAGACCTCTCTTCTCCCTGCTATGCGCACCCCTCCTCTCCTCCCCCCCCCCACCTTCCCTGCCGCCACACATGTCCCTCCATCTCCATCCCTCCCACCATCACCACCGTCATTCACTAGCGGGGGAAGAGGGAGTGCAGAAAGGAGCAGGGGTACTGAAGGGGGAGAGGGAGTGGAGAGGGACACAATGGTGAGGGGGGGGCAGTGGAAGGGCCTGGGGTGGAACATGGGTGGGGCAGTGGGCGAAAGAGGCAGGATGGAAAGCTAGCCTCCCCCAAGAGAAGCTTCACACACTGGCCATAACTGTAAACCTCAGCCATCGTTTGAGGTAGGAGAGGGAGGAGGCCATTGACTATTCTGCCCTGGGATCCAGAATTGCTGTCACCAGGCCTGGTCAGACTGCAAAACAACATGAGGCAGTTTTTAAAATATCATGATTTTTAAACCTAATATATTTGCAATTCTTTTCACCTTCACCTTCTGGTTTCTGAACTTTCTGGATAAATTCAGCTCATATAATCAGGGTATTCTATGCAACTGTGAGGTTTAAAAACTTACTTTTTATGAAAGCTCAGATTCTCATATAATCGTCTGTCTCCATGAGTTACAGTAGGACTTTAAGAAAACCACCAAGTATCACCAGATTCATTATAAAATTTCAAGAGTTGGCAACTCTGCCATGATAAACAAAAAGCTGCTGAGTGAAGCATAAATATTAAGCTATACTCCGCCTTTGGGCATGCATAGACAAATTCCATTCAGATCAAAAAGTAGGGCCAAATTCTGTCTTTATTGGGGCTGTACCTCAATGTGGATCTCCAGAAAATGATACAGATCTTTTTTATTGCAATTCCAGCTTATTGCAGAGACCAATCATAAACTAACAGTAAAGTGTGCCTGCTAAACCAAATTATTTAACCATTCTTTATAATCTTTGTTAAACAGCTCACCTCCTTGGGGTTGATGTGAATCATGACTGCCAATGACCACCCGAATACCCGAATCTTCTAACCTGAGTTTCCATTTTTCAATTATATTAATCGAACTGTCCTAAGAAAGTGATGACATCGTGGTATTAATTTTAACCTACGGGGTAGGCTAAAGTAAATAAAAAAATTTACAACAATTAGGTTAGACAATACTTTTAAACTAAATATAAAATATACATACCTTACTAGCATCATTAAACACAGACAACTCCATAGTCCCTTGAAAGTCTTGCTCCAGAATTGACTTCAAACATTCATCCAACCAACGGTCAGTATTGTGAACAGGTAAAATAATAGACTACAATGAATTAAAAGAGAACCACATTTAACACATTATAAAACATGTGAACATCCATTCTCTTTGTTTATTTGCTGTTTATCAGAATACTCATTTTAAAAAGGAAAAGGCCTCATTCTTTCATATCCCATCATCAAATACGCACGTTGCCCCTAAAAAAAGACATCTATTGCTCTTTCATTCACAAATCTCAGTATTCCTTCTCTACTAAGCTTTATTACAGTTTACTTCTCAAAATCCAGTACATATTAGTTTCTGTGGTTTTCTTTTCTTAAAAATTATCTGAACAAAAGGCAAACAAAATGCCTACATCACAAGTTATTTACTCACAGCACTGCCACATTAATTATTGCCTACAGTCCCTAACTTACCAAGCTCACCATTTTACCTCCATCTTCTTTCAGTTCAGAGGGTTCTTCCAGTCTTCTCTAACCTAGAATATTTTTGCATATTTTTCTGTAAACCAGGCAACTTACATTCCTTGAGTCAGAGACCCTTCACAATACAACCTGGTGTTAAGAAAAGCTGCTTCTATGGTCATTAAGATGCATACCAAAAAGACTTCTTTGCTCCACCAATTAAAAATCACCTCTCTCATCCCACCCAGTGTTCTATGTTTGGGTCACATGTGTATAAATTGTATCTCTCTCTCTTTTTTTTTTAAATTGTCTGTGAATTACAAATAATGCGAAATTAAACAGTAAATCCCATTCATGTTTTCAATGTTGTTGTGCAAAAAGAATATCTGTACTTCAAATGAAAGACCCCCTTCAGTTCACAGTGTGACAGCAATTTACTGTGTTATCACGGTGAATGCATTTACAACGGAATTACATTAAAATAGACAGAACAGAAAGGGTCAAGCTTATATGCATTCTGTACATAAAAGATTGTTTTTGGTAGGATCCCTTCCTCATTTGCTGCAAAAGTTCAAGGTGTGTAGCAATGAGCCATAGGACTGCAGGAAGAGAAAAGAGGTAACAGTACCATAGTTGAATGCTGTCCTGTAGAAAACTAGATTCTATTCTGGCCTTTACCACAAAGTTCCTATAAGATTCTAGGCAAGCCACTTATACCAAACTATTCACATGTGGTCACTAATTCTGTGTTCCTCTCTTTCGATGTGCCTGACGTGAGAGCCTGGGTTCTGGTTTGCAGAAGTGGTAAACACTCACAGCTGCAACTGAAGTTAGCAGGAGCAGTGCATCAAACAAACAGAATTCTATATAATGCTAGGTACTCTGATAAACCAGGTCCTAAGTGTCTCAACATAGCCTCTCAAAAATAGTGGGTGCTTTTGATCTTATTCTCTCTGTGTCTTAGCTTCCCACGTGTAAAATAGGGATAACACCACCCTTTTACCCCACAGAGGCTATTATGAATATATTAAAGTTTCCAAAGCATTCAGATATGATAGCAATATCACAGAAATGTCAGTGAGGAAATTTACAAATCTGTCTTCAGCGCAAAGTTTGAATAGTATGGAATAAATAAGACCTGGAGTCAAACATCCAACATTTGAACAGAATACCAAATAGCTATCCATTAAGTGAGTACTAACCATCTGGCGCACTGAATAAAGTGGCAGTGGTCCTGTAGGAAAAAATTGAATGTGATCATGTAATTAAAGACTATACTGTAATGCATTATATACAAGAGGGCTGAATAAAAGTTGACATTTCCTAACTCCTGAGCAGTTATTGTGTGTAATGTAACACAAGTCTACACAACGATCACATGCATTATTACGTTGCACTTCACTAGCACATTCGCTCTATATACCTAAAAAAATTACTGAACTTTACAACACAAGCGTATTAATCTTGTCATCACCCTCTGGGAAATAAGTACTATCACAACTTTACCATTTTATAGATGGAAAACTGAGACAAAGAAGTTGAATGATTTGTCCAAAGTCTTACTACAAGTTCATGGGAAGAATCCGGGAATAGAACCCTGATCTCCTTGATACTTATGATTTAACTACAAGACCAAGTTTCTTCCAAATATTAATTCATGTCATTACTATATTAGAATTAAGAAGGCAAAAACATTAGCAAAATGTTAAAATAGAATTAGCAAAGGTTTGGATTACATGGATTTACATGTGCATGTGTGTGCACATTTTATACTTGCACTCCTATATGCATAAAATGTGTTTTACTTTAGGCTCAATAAATTATATGGCCTGATGATATGACTGACTAATATAAAGGTATCCTGTATTTCATAGCACAATGAAAATTGATATTCATTTCAGACTTCATACTTAAAATCTAATTCTAAATTTCCAGGTGCCAGGGAATCAAGCTCTATAATGAGCTCACTGTCTAGTTTTCAATAGGATGATTTACTGTGGAATAAGCAGTATTTCAGACTGGTGAGAAGGCTGCATTTGCACAAAATGCAAAAATTCTTAAAATTTTTAAGAAGCAAGTCTGGTCCTTTTCTTTTACAAGGATAAAGAAATAGATGGACTGCAGATGTAGAAGTGATGTTTTGAAATAAAAGAGCTTTGTTTCACATTAAAACTTAGCAACTGTAAAGCACATAAGCAAAAACCTGAGATTTTGTCAAAAGCAACTGCTAATACCACACTGCATGCTCTGACTCCCTCAATACATGCAATTCACTAAGGATTTTAGTACTCCATAATCCTTTAGATAGCAATCAGAATAAGAATTCATATTTTCACACCACATTAACCAAATGTCATTACATTTTTTAAAAAGGAAAACTATTTTCCCCAAGTCTTCTCATCGGCTTAGTGGAATCATCAACTACCCACACTACAACTATGCAAATCAGTGGTTCTCAGACTTTTTCTAACCAACTAACCTCAATGCAAAATTTGTTTGGCTCACTACTCTATCACCACTAATTTGAGAATTAGAAAAATATACATATAAGGCACTAACTGTCTAGATTTTTCTTTGATTTTGTATTTAAATAAAAATAGAAAGGCAAATTATTGCATTGCCCCAAGATTCTTAAATTCAATATGAACAAGCAAAAATTGCAAAAGCAGCACTTTCATAGCGCAGCCTGTATCACAAAATTTGTAAACAACCATCAGCACCACCCAGGTGCTCAGAGCTCTGCCCAGTAATTTATAATGTTTTAAAACTACTATTTTTAAAAAATCACTGTGATCAAGTTCCATCTCCTCAGAATCACCACAGGAAAAGTGAGATAGATGCATGTCAAACTCAGTGCAGTTGTGAAATCCCTAAGAATACCTCTAGCTCAAGAAAGAATTATTAAATGTATAGATATAAAACTATAGTCATATATAACTGTGAACCAGTTAACAGTGACTGATGAGTTGTGGTTTCATGCCTTTTCTTCAGGTCCTCTCATCCCTACTCAATTTGCTAGTTTTCTGTGGTTGCCAAAATCCACTCAAGTCCAGAGAGAGATATCACAACCCAAAGCTTTCATTTTTCCCTCAGTTCATTTCTCTCAGTTTTTACCTTGGTTTACAAGTTGCATTTGGCATTGCACTTTCAATGAAGTTATGAGGGAAAATCTCTAGAGGCCTTTGCAAATAGCTTACACATTCATCAGTGTCATCTCACAAGCCACTTCACAGGTATTTAAGTTGTAATTAAACTTATCATTTGTTGGCACTGATTTGTAGTAAATTCCAATTAGAGAACATTTTAAGGACCAGTAAGCTTGCAGACACTTTCCATCTAAAGTCCAATGGACAGGGATGCAAGACTGGGAGCGGAAAGACCTGGGTTTCAGGTCTAACTCTGCCACTTACACAAGCTGGGATTTATCCAGAGCCTTTTAAGTTTACATGAGTTTTTCTATTGATTTAGTAAGTTTTAGAAAACGATCCGTGTGGTCTTGGGTTTTAACTATTCTGCAGCTCAGTTTCCCCTCCTTGAAATGAGGACAATACAACTTAACCCCTTATTAAATGACTTTTGATTTATGGATGAACAACACTGTAGAACTGCTATATCGTTATTACATAATGCAATCTCCACTACTTTGACAAGTATTACTAAACCAAACAAGTTTATTTTCCCTGAATTAAATTACTGAATACACCTCTCGCAAAATGAAAGAAAAGCAAAGAAACTGAAAAAAAAAAAAAAAAAATGGAAGCCAGTCTCTCAAGTGACCCTGGCTCTGCATGAAAAAGCCTTCATTTCCTGTCCCCATTCTTTTTAAAAAACAAAGTATGCCATTTCGAAAGTGCCTAGCTGACCGAGGAGCCTAAGTCTCACAGAATTTCAATGATGCACAAGCACCTTAGTCAGGTTCTTAAGCATCTAAATCACTTAGGCACTTTTGAAAATTTTACCCATCAGAAATAAATGTCAATTTTCTGAAACAAGAATGGGCTTTATCATTCCTCATCTATTCCGTAATATTTCAGTCCAT
This sequence comes from Podocnemis expansa, assembly GCA_007922195.1. NCBI lineage: Eukaryota > Metazoa > Chordata > Testudines > Podocnemididae > Podocnemis > Podocnemis expansa. The sequence goes on along the minus strand of ML682310.1, from coordinate 296,582 downwards.
CATCCTTGCTAAGGACACACAAATTGTGGCAACTCTCTTCCACAGGATAGCCATTTGTTTCAAACTGTTAGCAAGTTTAGACTCCAAAATTTAACCTCACTTTACATTATTAAAATCAGCAGGAAGAAATTTTAGATATCTAAAGATTTTTATTTTTTTTTTGTTCTTCTGCTGCATAAATATTTTGTTTCAATAAAACAAAATGTTACCACCTTTGAACTGAAACAACTGTCAAATGTTTTCCCCCTTCAAAACAAACAAAAGGAACACCTTAAAGAGTACAGAATACAAAGTGATGACTGAGCACATGCCAGAGCAAATCCTTACCGCATATTTTCTAACTACAAGTGTCAATCCTGCTCACCTTCCCTAAGCAAGTACTCATCCTTTCAAAGGAACTACTGTGACTATGACAGGGATTTGCTTCCCCCCCCCTCCCCTCCCCCGCCAGGAAATAATTCTTCAAAGTATTTTTTATTATTTTCCTACAGCCCTTTACAAGTTCTCAGACTGACCACTAACTACGGATGATTGAGTGTAAGTGTAACAATGAGAAACATACCACTTGAACTCTACATCCTTCTCCAATCATAGCATTCAGTGACACTCTGGACTGCAGCTTGGGACTGTCTGGTACCAGAGGTGATGGAGCTGAACATTTACACTTCGTAGCTACAGAATCACAGGCGCACAGTCCTTCACGCAGAGAAGAGACCTGAGCTCTGGTTGCTGAGGAGAGGCTCCTAGAAGTCCCAATTTCTTCTGACATTTCTCTCTTCCCCACCCTTGGACACACAAAGCAAACTTTGGGATAAAGAAGGGAGTACTGTACACAGTGCTTAGACCACCAAGGAGGTCCAGCAGTACAAATCCTTGAACTTCTCGATTCAGGACTAGTCTAACATCACTTGGGGGCCTCTAAGATGCTCAGGAGATGCCCTCAGACTGCACCATAGTATCAGAACTACAGTTTCACTTCTCCTTTCATGGAGTGGCTCCTAAAAAGGGAAAGCAAAGGGAACACAGCCCAGATCTGGCCTGTGCCCCACAGGCGATGGGAAGCACCACTTCAGGCAGCCTCCCAGTGTGTGAAAGACCATGGCGTGCACTGCTAAATGCCTCTCATCCAGTAACAAGCTGTCCAGGTCTCAGCCTGAAAGCATCGGGAGTGGGATCCACCCAGGCCCATTAATCCACCCAATGCTCCCATAAAATGCATATTCCCTGCCACTCAATGCCAACCCCTCCTTCCTCCTCTTAAGGGGACTGGCCTACTCCCCGTGCTGGATCCAAAGAGGCAGCCGTGACAGTCTACTTCCGTGGTTTTCAAACTTTTTTCCTCGGGACCCAGATGGAAAGAAATCCTTTATGCCGCGACCCAGCAATTACACCTCAGCCTCAGGCCAGTCTTTTGGCAGGGGCAGCAAGGGGTGCCACGGCCCAGCACTGGGTCCTGACCCTAAGTTCGACACCCACTGGCCTAGGTCAGTAACACAAACTAACAAGGAGTCCTGTGGCACTTAAAGACTAACGATTTAGCTTTTGTGAGAGAAAAAAATCCCACAGGACTCCTTGTTTGGCTGTTTTCCCCCCTCCTGGAGTGCTGCTCTGCCCCCACTCCCTCAGCAGGGTCACAGGGGCGTCTGCCTCCCTCACCCAAACAGGCCTGCTGTGCTCTGCTCCTCCCCCCGGCACAGCTCTCCTCACAGGCCGCTTCTCCCGCCCAAACGCCCCTGCCCCCACTGCGCCTGCGCGCCCTCCGCCGCCGCCGCCACCACCACAGGCCGCGCGGGCCCCTCCCCCCGCGCGCCGCTCCGCGCTACGGAAGCCGGCCCGCTCAGCCGCGCGTGCCCGCCCTGGCCCAGAGCCCGCACGCGCCGCACGACGCCAGCGGCATCCTCCAATCCCCGCCTACCTAGCGGGGAGGAGTGGAGAAGGCAGCTAGAGGGGCCGGAAGCGGAGCTGGAGGAGAGGCGCGGAGGTGACACTCTAGAAGGCGCGGGTGGCCATAGAGCGGGAGGCCTGGAGCTGGCAGCTGGCCCGGAAGTGGGTTTTTTGCAGCAGGCCCAGGCTTACAGCGGGGCTCAGTGGCTCCTAGCTCCTGGGGCCGAGCATGGGGAGGCTGGATTTGGGGGTTGGGAGGTTGCAGTGGGGTTTTGGTTGCTCTGGTTCAAGGGGTAATGGGCACTAGCCTGATTTTCCACTTGTTTTCAGTGCATGGCAGGGGGCCTGTTTGTTTGGGTAAGGAAGGCTGTTTCCAGTGTAAAAACAGCAAGGAGTTGTGTGGCACTTCAAGACTAACAGATTTATTTTTTGCATGAGCTTTGGTGGGAGAAGATCCCAGTTCAAACTGCTTTAACTTCTTGGAAACTTTCTCTTCTTTTCATTAGCCCTGGGCTTTGTTAGATGCTGTTTTGAAGGTATCCAAATTTGTGAGGGTGTTCCGGTTAATCGTTGTATAGTTTTGACGCTGAAATGTTTGGGTTTTTTTTCCAATTTAAAGAAGTGGGGTTTTAGTCTAATATTTTGTATCCTAGAGGAAGGGTCTTTCAAATGCAACCAGTGCCAATGTTTTAAATTACAATGTAAACTGAGTTGTTTTTTTAAATCCCAACAATTGTGTTTTGCTAATTAGGATAATTGGTTAAAATAATGAGCCTGAAAACAGTATGATTACTCACAAGTACAGGAAGCAAGGAGTCTTCTGGCACTTAAAGACTAATAAATGTATTTATCGCATGAGCTTTCATGGGAGAAAATCCCATTTCAAAGCATCTGACTAAGTGGGATTTTCTCCCATGAAAGCTCATGCGATAAATAAATTTATTTAAGTTCCACAGGACTTCTTGCTTTTTTTGATGAACAAGACTGGGATGGTTGTCAAAGTTATGGATAGAGCCATGCACAGATACAAATATGCGGATGCGTATCCAACCTGCATCCGCAAGAAATGGACCACAGATATCCGTGTTGTATCTGCAGATGTGCATATAATATGGATGTCCACAGATATCTGCATATTTGCAGGGCTCTAGCTCTGTGCAGATAAAAACATGGATCCATATCCGATCTGCATCCACAAGAAATGGTCTGCAGACATCTGTGTTGTATCTGTGGATGCAGATATCTGCGGATTTGCAGGGCTCTGCTTATGGAACTCAAGAGCTGCACAGGTTGATTATTAAACCTTCAAAAGCCACAGTAAAACATATAACCTCATACTTTTGTATACTCCAAAATTACTAAGCTTAAAATTCATTGCACACTGTAATTTTATCATAAAAACAGGGCAAATATTGATCCTACTAATGTCAGATTCTAATAATTACTTAAGGTTACCATGAAAACTGGGCATATACAGTAAAAACTTAACTGTTGCTGGATGTGGAACACTACAAGCTAGTGGCGAGTTTCTTAAAATCTGGGCAGTAACTTGTCAATGCAGTAGGTAAAAGCTCTCTCAGGTGCTGATCTCTAACTATTGCACAATGCTTCGATTTAACAAATTTCATTGTGGAATACAATGCTGTACAAATACAGACTAGATTGCTGCTCCTCCAAAGTGTTTATAATCTAAGGACTTGTCTATGCTACAGGCATGGATGTGGCACTGCAGCAGTGCCACTGGAGTGTAGACTTTTGCAACAGCTATGGAGGGGGTTTTTCCAGCTTTGTAGTTAATCCACCCCTCAGAGAGGCAGTAAGTAGGCTGATCAAAGAATTCATTCATTGTCTTAGTGGTATCTACACAGGGGCTTAGTTTGGTTTCACAAATACTGGTTTCCAGGAACCAACTTTTTAATATCACTGAGTGAGGTAGCTAGGCAATGTCAGTTTTAGGTGCAGACCAGTGCTAAGTAATTGAAGAACAAGCAAGACAACTGGAAATGGATTTTAAGTTGTATTCCAGAGCTGGGTAGAAGGCAGCTAAACTAACTTCCTTTCTAAATTTATAATAAAATCTTTGATTTTTTTTTTTTTTTATTAAATTTGTATTACAGTTGAGCCAGATGAGCCAGACCTGTGTAACCCTTCTGCCAGGGCAGGCTGGCAGAACAAGGGCCAGGTTCTATGCCTACGGGTTTCGCAATAATGTAGCACCACCAACCGGCTGAAGCCCCCACCCAGATTTCTGGGAAATCCTGCACTGTTCCCTGGACACTCCAAAGGGGTAAGGCTTCCCCACTCACAAGCATGAGTCTGAGTGTAGTAAACAGAACTTTTAATAGTAGTAAAACAGAGTGTAAGAGGCCAAATGACAGAAATCAGCCCTGATCTAGCAAATAAGTAAAAAGCAAAGTTCCCAACAACCCACACTGCATAACAACATACAAGGTAAACTCACTAGCAAAATCAGCACCAATCTGGACAATCAGTCCTACCTAGGCTCCCAACCAACCCTAGGATACGTAGGGAGCATCTTTCATGCCAGCTGTCTACTGATGCCACCGACTAGTCACTCACTCCATCCAATAGCACCATCCCCTGGCTCTGCCGCACTGTCCACCGTCTCCGCCCACCTATCACTCATGCCGCCCAGCTTGCTCTCACTGTTCTCTGGCTCTGCTGCACTGTCCACCGTCTCCGCCCACCTATCACTCATGCCGCCCAGCTTGCTCTCACTGTTCTCTGGCTCTGCTGCGCTGTCCACCAGCTCCACCCGCCGGTCACTCATGCTGCCCAGCTCACCGCTGGTCACTCTCACTATCCGCTTGCTTCCTTTCAGTGATCTCAGCTCAGAAAGGATTTTCCCTCTAGTGATTTTTAGCAGAGAGAGAATTTGTTTCTCTTTCTGTAGGGATTTCAGCTTTTAAGTAGCTACAGACAGTTACCTTTATCTAAATGACAAAGGACTCAGGAGAAGCCTAGCTATAGCTATCATGGGAGAGGTAGAATTAGCCTCACACCCCCACCCCAGTCTTTTTTTAATTCTTTTAGGCTGAAACATGCAGTAGCCTCTCTTACAAATCTTTTTTAAGTAAGGGTGGCTTTTACCCTTTAACTAACCCAGACAGATTTGAAACAAACTGAGAATAACAATTCACAAAAACACAGTTTTTCATATTTCCCCTCAGTAGAATTACAGATATTGATGGATTTGTGATCAAATAAGCTCAAATACCATTCATTACCCATATTGCTCTGCACCCATAGTTTGAATATGCTGATGTGTTCTTTGTGTTTATGCAAACACAAAAACCGATGGGGTTTAGATCCCTCCCCCCCCCCCCCCCAGGAGCTGTTAGGCACAGCTGCTAAGCCTGCCTTATACTTGTAAAGGTATTTAGGTATCAAAAGATGTCTAAATGCCTAACTACTTTTACAAAATTTGCCCTTTGTACTTTAATTTTAAATTCAGCAATCATTTATTTCAAATGTCTCACAGTGGAGAGAGGTTTAATAATGAAGGATATCACATACATCTTTCAAGAACATATTGTGCCCAGCTTTAACACAATTGATAGTGAAGGAATTGTTTTACTTTATGTACTGTCTCATAAAACCATGGGAGCAGTAACATTGTACTGAACCAATGTTGCACATAATAAGTTGCAGTTTCTTAAAGCAATATGTCGTGTTAGTATAATGATTACTTTGTATTATATTAATACATCTTTTGAATATTTATACCATGTACTCTCATTTTATGAGTTGCGAATTCTGAATGTTTCAACTGTCAAACAAACCCTCTTGACCTAGACAGTCAGGAGAGGCAGGTTATGCCATTTCTTAGTAGAAGAACATTTTGCTAAAGGATTACAGTAAAATCTTACAGCTCAAATGGCTTAGATTTTAGGTGCCAATCTTATAACCTGATGTATGACAGCAGGCATTTGTGAGGAGCCCTGTTGACTTCTTGAAAGGGAGATCCTCACATAGAGCACTATGAAGTCATTCAGGTTCTGTATGGATGTAGTTTTTACCCACACAGGTGAGAGTACAATTCTGAGCCCTTCCTGTGGAGGCTTCTGAAAAGGTTACTTCCAGAAAAGGGAACACTTGTTTACATTTTAGTATATTCTGGTTTAGTTCAATATTTGTTGGAAAGAATTACAGTATTTCAGGTAAGTGTTGTCTAATTTTCCAATCACATTGTGTAGACATAAAATAAGTGATCATAAAATCTCTTGGATAATACATTTAATTTTGAATTCCCAAACTTCTGTATTACTTTTTAAAGCTATGTGCTAAACGACTCAACTAACAAAGCTGGAGGGCAGTCAACACATAGCTAGTTTTAAATCAATTTTATCTTATTAAATATTAGTTTTTAAAAACATTTTCCAGACCATCCCATGATTTTTAAAAGCAACATATTTAAGTAGTTGTAGTATCGATGACACCAGTGACATAATCTGGCCTATAGACCCAAATTACTGTTCATGGGGCTCAATATAGGAGAACCCAGCTGATTCTCAATGATTGTCTAATTGAAAAAAATTGACTGGGATAGTTTTTCTCCAATTTCCTGATGTTGACAAACTCACCAGATACCAAGCTAAATTTGCAAGGCTGGCAAGTAAAAGTAAAGCATAACTTGTAATTTGAGTACATTTAATTTGCATTAAATCAGCCAAGGACAGTGTCACCTTTTAGAGCAGAACCATACTTTAAGATGTTTATAATTGTATTTAATATGTTACACTGTCATCATACAGCATATCAGTGTACATGTTTCTTTAAAAAAAAAACAAACCAAAAAACAAAAAACCTCAATCCTGAAAAGACTGTGGTTGCTTTTATGAGCTGATTAAAGTCACAAGTATCTGTTAGTAGCATGCTGACCTTAGATGACTGTGTGGGTGGAGAGGACCTCACTCATTCCAGTACCAACACAGGCACTCTCTTCTTGACATACCAATGACCATCCCACTAATAGTACTCTTTCATTTCTCGTTGTCCTCTGAATCTATATTGCCTCACTGTCATCTTAGGTGATTCTCCTTCGTCTCACTTATGCCATTGTCTTATCTGGTTGTCCTTTGAGATGTTGAATGTATTTCCCTGCTGTTGCCTTTTTCCTGTGTAATATTTTCCATGCATTAAAGCAGGAGCTGCTTTGAACCCTTACAGTCAGATGAAAGGTGTTACCTCCTTAGCAAGACTATGGTATTGGAGGCAGGCAAAGAATTGAGATTTTAAAGTTTTATTTGGAGGCATTGAGGGAATTGCACTGGGGCATCACAGATCTTTTTTTGTATGGAGTCCACCATAACAGGACAGTCTTATGCAAAGTCAAATGATCAGACTTCACAAATATTTAATTGATTTCTTGTAGATGGAAGGGAAGTCAAGGCTGGATATTGGGAAAAACTGTCTCACTAGAAGCAGGGGGTTAAATTTAGCTGGAACACCCCGAAATGGTGTTCCAGGGGCCCCTTATTTTTAGGGCAGCAGTGTTCCAGGGCCCCGAAAAATAGAAACAATGCACCGGAACGCTGCATTCTGAGGCCCCCTAAAAATAGAAAGAATGTGCCAGAATGCTGTGTTCCGGTACATTCCACTAGGGCTGGTTCAGGGAAGGCTGTGGGCTGGAGCGAGCCTGGCCATCCCTCCCCACCTTGTACCAGCCTGTGGTGGCCCCACTCCTTCCTGCTGGGCCTGGTGGCACACATGGCCCCAATATAGTCTCAGGCTTGAGCCCCCTCTCACTGGCCAGTCCATGCCGCCTGCAGCCTCCCCACTCCCTGGCCCAGCACCTTGGCCAACTTGGCAGTGTGGGTAAGGGGGCCTGGGCGGTTGGGGCAGCTGGTGGGGAAAGCGTGTCGGGGGTGGGATGGGAAGAAGGAGTTGGGATGGGGGCTGTGGAGGAAATGGAGGAAGAGTCTGATGGGGGGGCAGTAGCTGGAATGGGGGTAGGTTTTGGAGGAGCAGTAGCTGGGGTTGGGGCAGGAATTTGGGGTGCAGTAATTGAGGTGGGGGTAGGTGTGGGGGGGCAGTAGCTGAGGTGTTGGGACACGTGTTTGGGGGGCAGTAGCTGGGGCGGGCGAAGGGGGCCCGGAAATTTAGGAGGATTCCAAGGCCCACCAAATTATATTTTAATCACTGACAAGGAGGGTGGTGAAGCATTGGAATGGGTTACCTAGGGAGGTGGTGGAATCTCCATCTTTGGAAACATTTAAGGCCTGGTTAGAGAGAACCTGGGCTGAGATGATTTAGTGGGAGTGGTCTTCCTTTTTGCAGGGGGTTGAACTAGATGACCTCATGAGGTCCCTTCCAACCCTGTGATTCTATGATCACAATAATTTAGTTGATCTTTCTTTTAAAGAAAAACAGCAACATTAAGGAAACATTTCTATTTGAGAATTTTATGCAGATAGCACTTTATGGGATATCCATCAGGGGTAATGCAGTATGTTTTTGTTCTTAAGTAATTAATCCTGAATCCACTAAAGTAAAGAATGATGTTTCCTTACTTTACTACAAATGCTTTATGGTTTAATTATTTGGAAAGATGTTATTTACAAAAGCTTTCAAGATTCAGCTGGTGGAGACAGTTGAAAATTAGCCTTTAAATTCCATTTCCCTATTCCCAACAAGTATCTTGTGTGCCACAAGTGGTAACCCTTGAGAATCAAAGCTGCTCTTTGAGTAAGAATAAATCTTTAGAAAATTCAGTTTGTGTGCTTTCTTTTTCAAAGTCATGAATCCTTTTGATCTTCTTAATGACCTTAGCGCAAAGCACTCATAAAACAGAGTTATGCTGAAGAGCTCAGGAGACTGGGTGGAGTTGAATACCTTCCAAAAAATCATGGGTAAACAGGTAGTGTATACAGTCAGAATTTTGCTGAACTTTAGTACTTTTGGGAAGTTGAACCTTTTTTGTATAAGTTCAGGAAACAGCTGACATTTTCAGATGGGAGAGTGGTTAAAGAAATAAATCATACCCTTACAAAGGAATGTAGATGTAATAGGAACTGGAACATCTATAATATACAATGATCCACAAGACAATGTATTTGATGCCACATCTTTTTATGACATATGAACAGGAAGGAAAATGAATAACATTTTGAGTTATAGGTTAGTCATGGGCCTCTGAAGAAGAGACTTCAAAAACTATCTGATCCCAGAAACCACCATAACCTTCTGTTGTTCCGTCCTTCTTGGCAAGGGAACACAGTATTTTGTTTGAATCTTTGCACTTCAATATATATGGCTTATCTATTTTATTATTATTAAAGTGTGATGATTCTGCCCTAAAAAAGGACTCTAAAAAGTGGCGTAATAAGTACTATGTTTGTGACTGACTCCATATCAGATAGCCCAAACACAAAGAGCTTTTGTCCCTTCAGATCTGAAAGTCAAACACTGTTCTTCCAGGTTTCTACATCATCAGTAATAAATATTTTGCACCTCCACAAGTTAACCATTCTGTTGATAATGCATGAACCAGAATAAAATGTAGCTCATTCCCTTGTAGCTGTATTGGCTCTGCATTGTTAAACAAGTGAAAAGTAGTAAGAGTAAGTTATTTTTTTGCCACAAAGGTAGCAGTTTTGAGCAGACCAAGACAGGAAACTGTTCTGTTTTGGTAAAAAGAAGTCATTCCATTTTTAACTATTTTTCTTTTTAACCATAATTGACCTTAGGGAAGATCTTTCAGAATTCTGGCAAATTACAGTGGTATTTAAAGTATGGCCATTTAATGTGCTGTTAACTGATCTGTGATTCTTACTCCATATGAAAATAAGCAAACAAGTTAGGTAAATGGGTCTTTGGTAATAGCTGGGTAAATAATATTTACTATTACTTTCCACAACACACAGTCAACTTATGGAACTCATTGTCAGACGATGTTGTGAAGGTCGAAACTATACGTAGGTTGGGGTGGGGGGGATAGCTCCATCAAAGACTATTACGTCAAGATGGTCAGGCATGTAACTCTATATTCTGGTTGTGTCTAAGCCTCTTGTCTGCCAGATGTTGGGACTCAGTGGTAGGACAGATCACTTGATACTTGACCTGTACATTCCCTTTGAAGTATCTGGCATTGGCCGTGGTCAGACAGGATACTTAGCTAGATGGATCATTGATCTGACCTAGTATGGCCATTGGTATGTTCCTACTACTATATCTTAGCTATTTCAAAAATCAGTTGAAAGTTAGAACACACCATTTTGCTACAGCTATGCATCTTTTTGAATATATATTTTACTCTATGACAAGAAAAAACAATGGCAAAATGAAATTAATAGAACCTTTATCTGAACCTATTCAGGGTCCTTTTCAGGCTAGTACTGAGTGAAATGTGGTCAGCAAAACTATTTCAGTATACATCCATAGAGAATACAGTAAAATGATTTAAATACTATATATAGATACTCCATGGTAATATTCTGGAACAATTAGGGTATTAGATAATTACAGTAAAACAAGATATGTATGAGGCTTTGCTGCTCCCCTCCCTACTCCTACTTGGATGAACCTCTGCTAGTGACGAATTGTATATTCATCTACTCACAGTGACCGAGTTAACCTTCCATAATCAATCCAGGTTCCCTACTTCCATTGAGAATTTTTAATCTCTCACAAACTCCAAAATAAGATATTTATTTTTTCCACTCCAAGAGAGAGATTTAATTTTACCATCTCGGGGGCTGCTCTCGTTATTCTGACTTTAAGTGAAATCAGCTAAAAATAGTCAGATTGCAAGTTCCTTGACTTCTCTGTATGTTGTCCAATGCTCAGCACTTTGGAAGAGATTTTCAGTTGATATAAGGGGATTCAACTCCCCTTGACAGGAGCTGCCCCTCATTACACCCATGAGGATTTGCCCTACAATGCTAAATAATTATGATTGATGAAAATTTATGATGTTTTAACAGTCACTTTGTTGGATAATAGAAACTTAACTCAGCTTAGATCTTGCAAATGTCAGCACCCATGACTAACTGCATTTGCATGTAAGTAGTCCCATTGAGTTAAATGTGACTCCACGGGTATGTCTACACTAGCAAATTAGTCTGGATTAAGGACGCTTAAGGAGCCCATATGTGTAAAGTTACATGTGTATATGTTTTCAGCACTGGGGCCTATCTAAGTTATAGGTATAATCAATAACCCTTGTGCCAGCTGTAATTATTCTGCCTGTTAAATTGAACTTTGACAATTCACTGTTGGAGGGCATTGAGATGTGCATTCTTGTACCTTTCCACCTCCTGAGCCCTGATTTATGGGTTGTTATTTTTGCTTGGTAATGATCAGACAATTGAACTACATCTGATTTGGTCCAAAGAAAGGAATGAAGTGAGAGATTCAGCTGAAAACCCCACCTTAATAAACAGCACCTGCCACTGTGTAATGTTTTGCTTTGGAAACCTGAACTCAGGTGAAATGTGCAGAGTAAACGGATTCTTTCCCCAGTCGCCCAACTTGGAAAACTAGTACTGGCTTCTTCAGAGCATGTGTTTAGTTGGTGTATGGCATAGCCAGGTTGTTTCACTAGAAAAAGCATTTAATTGTGCAGTCAGATAAATTAGGGCTGTAATGGATTCTTGTGACATTAACACATTGTGTGTGTGCATACAGTCATAAATAAATGGTATGTATCTTTCTAGATATGATGGAAGAAGAATACCAACAGAGGAAGCAGTCCTTGTGTTGCTTCAGTATTGTGACTTGCAGCCTGTCTGAACGCATAACAAAGGCTTAATTGTGTGACTGCCCAGCTGAGCCAACAAGCAATGAATAAGGGAGTGATGGTCAACAGTGCAAGTACTGGATATCACAGAGGGTGATTCAAAGGGTATGTAACTGTGAAATGAGTGAGGAAGGTGTAAAGCAAAATAGAACAAGAGAAGCATTTCTAGTGGGCTATAAAGGTAATTAACTGTTTATGTTAATTCCATTTCTTTTACTGAAATGGCTAGTTTTTCATGGGGAACAGAAAGACGTTACAAAGAGGATTGATTCACTGGGTGAAAAAGTAGGGGTAAACCTGATACAGCACTTCCTGCAGAGCTACAGGTAAACAGTTCCTTCTCTGATGTCTGCAAGATGGGAGATGTAGAACCAGTGTCTGATCTGTGTGATGGTTGAGAAGGACTTAAGCATGTTGATTAAAAGATTTGTGAGCTGAGATTTAGGTGACAAATACTGGATAGTCGACTCTCTGAAGAGGAAAGGAAAATATTAAAGCCTGTGGAGAGTGATTGTCCAGGTAGTTCTGCTAGTGTACAGTAGTATTTAGTGAGCCAAATTCTGCTTTCTAATAATCCACAGCACTTGCATACAAATCATAGGACTGGAAAGACATCTAGTCCAGTCCCCTGCATTAAGGCAGGATATTGTATTAGCTAGACCAGATGTTCCCAACTCCTGGCCCATGGGCCAAAAATGGCCTGTTGCTCCCCTCCTGCTGGCCGAGAGCCAGGTTGCAGCCGCCAGCTTCCAGCCTGGTCCCAGCACACCGTAGCTGCTGGCCTCTTTCCCTGTCCTGACGTAGGAGCACTGGGAGCTAAGCATTGGGTCCCTGCTGGAACCAGAGTGAGGAGAACACTGACTTCCCATCCCCCTGGTTGCAGGAAAGAGCCACCAAATAGGGACCCAGGTGGAGCACAGAATTCTTTGCTGCAGCCAGGTGGACAGGAGATCCTCCTCATTGCACTCCTTCCCACTCGCTGCAGGGTGTGCAGAAGTAGGTGGTGCTGGCAGGGGTGGTGGTTCTTCAAGGTTGTAAAAGTCATGTTTGTGGCCTTTGAACCAAAAAGTCTGGGAACCACTGATTTAGACCGTCCCTAATGGGTGTTTGTCTCTCCTGTTCTTAAAAACCTCCAGTGACAGAGAGTCCATAATCTTTCTGGGTAGTATGTTCCGGTGCTTATGTACTCTTACAGTTAGGAATTCTTATCTAATGTCTAAAATAAATCTCCCTTGCTGCAATTTAAGCCTATTGCTTCTTGTTCTGTCCTCAGTGCTTAAGGAGAAGAATTTATCACCCTCCTTTAGAACAACCTTTTTATGTACTTGAAGCCTGTTATCACATCCCCTATCAGTCTTCTCTTCTCTAGATCAAACAACCCCATATTCTTGTGCAGTTTTTCCTCATAGGTTATGTGTTCTAGACTTTTTATAACGTTTGTTGCTCTCCTCTGGACTTCCTTCAGTTTGTCCATATCTTTTCCGAAGTGTGGTGCCCATAACTAGACACGGTACTCTATCTTGAGGCCTTATCATTCCTGAGTAGAATGGAAGAATTCTTGTGCCTTGGTTAGAACACTCCTGCTAATACATCCCAGAATGATGTTCACTTCTTTTGCAACACTACTACATTGTTGACTCATATTTAGTTTGTGATCCATCAACACCCAAATCCTTTTCTACAGTACTTGTTCTTAGGCAGTCGTTTCCTATTTTGCATTTGTGCAGTTGATTATTCCTTCCAAAGTGAAGTATCTTGCATTTGTCCTTACTGAATTTTGTCCTGTTTATTTCAGAATATACATCTGGTTTATCAACATCATTTTGAATTCTAATCCTGTCCTCCAAAGTGCTTGTAACCCCTCTCAGCTTGATTTCAACCACAAACTTTTTTTTAAGTAAAAAAAAAAAAGCAAGGAGTCTTGTGGCATTTAAAGACTAACAGATTTATTTATCGCATGAGCTTTCATGGGAGAAAATCCCACTTCGTCAGACACTTTGAAGCAATTTTCTCCAACAAAAGCTCATGCGATAAATAAATCTGTTAGTCTTTAAGTGCCACAAGACTCCTTGCTTTTTTTTTTTTTTTTTGCTTTACTAGTCTGACATGACTGCTCATTTGAAACTTTTTAAGTGTATTCTCTATGCAATTATCCAAATCATTTATGAAGATGTTGAATAGACTCAGAACCAGGACAGATCTCTGTGGTATTCCCGCTTGACTGTGTATCACTGATAACTACTCTATGGTTTTCTAGCTAGTTGTGCACCCACTTTATTGCAAGTTTGTCTATACTATATTTCCTTTTCTTTTTTTATGACAAGCTCATGAGAGACAGTACAAAAGCCTTACTAAAACATAAAACTCTTCATCCATAAAAAGCGGTCTTTACAATGGTGGATACCAACTCATTTGAAAGTTAGGAAGCAGAAGTTCTGTTGTAATTCAGTATAAAAGACGGAACTTGAAGATGCACTTTTTTAAAAAATTCCTGATGTAAGTAATTATATATATTTTTGTTGTTGTTGGATCATAGGATTCTATAAGCACCTGAAGAAGGCTGAAGACAGGAATACTTTCAGACAGAGTAAGGGGAAAAAAACCTTTTAATCAATCTTTTGAATTATTTTTCTCTTCTTTATGTATTGTCTTTTTTTTTTTTCCATACTGTAGTGTCCAGAAACTGGATCTCCTATGTGCAGTGTTCCAGGCTAAGTTTAATAGTGGAGCGTAAATTGTACTTGCATGTCCCTGCATTTATTTCTTGCCATTCTGTAAGTTCCCCCATCTTCAAAGCATCTGATGAAGTGGGATTTTTCTCCCTCGAAAGCTCACGCAATTAATAAAATTGTTAGTGTTTAAGTGCCACAAGACTCCTTGTTTGTATTACTGAACTAGACTAACATGGCTGCTACGTCCAAAAGAAGGAAATTTAGGTGATGATAGCATTCTATGCAGATATTCAAAGAACTGCTAGTGTCTTGGTACCTCAGATACAAATACTTCCTAGTTTTCCAGACATTTCTTGTGTAGCCCATTGCAATTCATGGCTTGGTTATTATCTTGGGTACCTGATTATTGTTTCAAATAACTCCCTTGTAGTCTCAACAAGGCCTGATATAATATCTCCAGGCTTCCATGTTGCTTTGTCTTTACTGCTGTTCTCAAAACAGTATACCGGCAAGTCACCATCATTCTGCACCATCCTTTAGTAGACAACAATTTTCAAATTTCTTGTATCAGCCAAATTCAGCTTCATAACACAGACAGTAAATTACTTGCTGAAGGTCATGTGCTGAGTTGGTGGAAGCACTGGATGTACATCTTTGTTCAGCTGGCTTTCAGACTCATGCTTGATCAAAGGACCACTATCTGGATTGTAGATTTTAAATGTATCTAAGAATCTTGTAATATTTTTTTCTCTTTGTTCATGGCTTATTTGTTAATAAGTCACCTATAAAAGCACCACTACCCTCCACCCACAAGCCTACATTAGTAAATGGATTTTAAATGAGTCACTGAGATTAATAAGAAATGAAAATCCAGGTACAACTGATAATGTTCTAGAAACAGCTGGCCAATCCCTGCTGTCTTTACTCCAGCATAATTTCCACAGAACTCAAAGGGAGTTTTGCCAAACACAGACTGTGGGAAGACGGCAGAACTTGGTTTACTGTGAATAGTTACTATACCAGAATCCTTAGAGAGTTCAGTGAGGACCTCCTTGCTGAACTCTTCTCCCCCTGGCAGGCATGAAAACACACACTTCCAGTAGCCTTATGCACTCTGCATGGGCCCTTAGGCAGTGGCTCCTTTCTGCAACCAGGAGGATGAGAAATCCATGCTCTGGCACCAGTAGGGACCCCACCATGTAGGGACCCGAGCAGAGTGCTTTGGCCCTTGCTACAGCTGGGTGGGAGTACTGATCTCCCGTCCCTTTGGCTGCAACAAGGAGCCTGCTCCAGTTTTTTGGCCCAACTGTAACATGCTCTGCCTGGGTCCTTAGAAAGCTGGCTCCCTTTTGTAGCCAGCAGGAGAGGAGTGGCACTCCATTCTGAAAAATCCCATGAGCCATTTTTGGCCTGAGGGCCACAGGTTGGAAAGTACTTTTGTACGGTGTCACTACAGGACAACATTATGGTTGTTTGGGAGCCTTAATGATGCATTTTTGTATTTTAACATGATTGGGTTTCTTTTAAGTTCTTAACTGTGAATTTCTGGGGTTAGTAATTCTTGGTTTTAGGATAATTACAGTGCATTATGGATAATGTGTTTACTCATAAATTACTTAAATACCTTCAATGTTAAATTCATCTTAACATAGTTTTTCCCTAAGAATAGCCTATGAACTTGATATTTTTAAGGCATGACCAGTTAAGAATCTGATTAGGAATTCATAGAACTGGATCTGTAGTAATGTACTGAAGTGAAATGGCCCCTTGTAAAGAGAGAGGATGTTGAGCCTTTATATGTTGTGAAGTCCCACTGAAAGAGTGACTGGTCTACACCCAGAGTTGCACCACTTTAACTGAAGTCGTCATTTTAAGCCAGTTTAAAAAGGCCAATGGCATGCTGGGCTGCATCAAAAGAAGTGTTACCAGCAGATCAAGGGATGTGATCATTCCCCTCTATTCTGCACTGGTGAGGCCGCATCTAGAATACTGTGTTCAGTTTTGGGCTCGCCACTACAAAAATGACAGGGACATGCTAGAGAGAGTTCAGCGGAGGGCAACCAAAATGATTAAAGGGCTGGAGCACAAGCCCTAAGAGGAAAGACTGGAAGCATTAGGCTTATTTAGTCTGCAGAAGAGAAGATTGAGGGGGGATTTGATAGCAACCTTCAGCTACTTGAAGGGATGCTCCAAGGAGGAGGGAGCTCAAATATTCTCGGTAGTAACGGAGGACAGAACAAGGAGCAATGGTCTCAAGTTACAGTTAGGGAGGTTGAGGCTGGATATTAGGAAAAAATTTTTTACTAGGTGAGTGGTGAAGCATTGGAATGAGCTGCCTAGGGAGGTGGGGGAATCTCCTATGGAGGTGTTTAAGGCCCAGCTGGACAAAA
The DNA here is from genome assembly GCA_007922195.1 of Podocnemis expansa. NCBI lineage: Eukaryota > Metazoa > Chordata > Testudines > Podocnemididae > Podocnemis > Podocnemis expansa. Next base: position 279,876 of record ML682310.1, on the reverse strand, counting down.
CCATGACTGGGATGGTTTAGTGGGAGTGGTCCTGCCTCTGGCAGGGGGTTCGACCAGATGACCTCATGAGGTCCCTTCCAACCCTAGGATTCTATGATTCTAGGTGCAGCTTTGTGGATGCTGCAGAAGGTCCTGGGTTCAGTTCCCAGGGGGTTGGACTCGATGATCTCATGAGGTCCCTTCCAGCCCTATGATTTGATTGATTGATTGATTGATTGATTTCAGTTAGGATGAGTGTCTACGGAGAGGTGTGGGGGTAGCTCCAGTTTTAACTCAATCACTTTATAACCTATGTATAGACAAGCCCTGGTAAAGAGGCTCTGAGACCAGTTGCACAGTAAGATGCTGGCACTGTACCCTCCTTACACTAACATTCAGTGGAATGAAAAGAAACGAGTTGACAGTATTTGAAAAGCCAATACCCAAGAAGTTTTCGCATAAACAAATCTTGTACTACACTAACCATGTCTATGTCATGTTGGTGATCATCATGCTACACTATTTTAAAGGATCTTAGTGTTAGCTAGTTCTGTGTAATAAAGTTACTTTAAAATATTGATACTTCCTGAGAGTCATATTTCTGTAAGCTCTCCAGCTGCCCATAAAGGGTAAGATTCTCATTTGAGTAACACTCCAGAGTTTTCCATTGACTTCAGTTGAATTGCTCTGGAAATACCCCAGTATTTCACAGACCAGAATCTGACCCTAGATCTCAAAAATTTGCTATTGAAAATTAACTATTGAGATGATTTATTTGCTTTATCTCTTCATGCCTGCAAAAAATATTCTCTTCCCTCCCAGTAATCTTGCAACAAATATACAGTCCAAGATTATTTTTTCACAATTTATAGTAAAGATGCATTAGAATGCACTGTCTACCCTTTATTCCATGACAAGCATGTATCAAACACCACTGCAAATGTTTGTTTATCCTGGCAAGGCTAGCATTTGTTTAGTGTAGTGTGGCATTTGTTTTGTCTAAATATTGAAGCAAGAAAGAAAATGGGTTCTTATTTTCAGACAATTGTTATAAATATTGTGCTTAGCTTTGTTTTTATGTGAAGTGACTATGGAGAGCTTTGGACCTGTCTTTTGCCATCATATGGTCATGCTGTGTATTTGAAACCTTTGAATAATGTTTAAATAGTGCTGTTTCTACAGGCTGAGTCCACAAGTTGCAATGTGCGTGCAGGCTGGAGGAACTGGAGCAAATAGAACAGTAAGCCAGCCAAGCGGATATACATTCAGATAAATATCAGCTTTACCAGTGGCATAAATTAAGGTTTCTAAAACAGGAAATTAAGGTTTTTGGATGGTACGAATAAACAATTGTTCCTCTTCAGAAGCTTCAGATTAAATATCATTTTTCCTGAGAACTGGATTTCTGAGGCCTTTTTGTCAAAAAGAAACACTAAAACTCATGGATGAAATCCAAAGAATTACCTCCCAAATAACAATCTATTGAGATCTTTTTTGAAAATTTTCTTTTCTGCTTTAATAGGATGAGGTCCCAGGCATCTGAGCCTGGTTTTGTTTGTGCAACTCCAGAAGCCTAGAAGCTTAGGCACTAAATCTTCTGCCTGGGACGCCAGTTCCCTGCAGCAGTGTCACTGTGTGGGAGGAGAGGTGACCTAGCTTTTTCCACCCATCCTTTGTATTTTGGGCCACCTTTCTGAGCTACTCGGTAGAAGTTGCAATCAGCTGTGACTATGTAGGTCCAGCTGCTGCTCTCTTCCCCACTCCTCCATGCTGTGTATGATTCTGTGCTCACTTGCACCATTGATGCTACAGAGCGTCCCCACAGCCTTAATGTATGTAAGGAGCAGAACAGGAAAGTTTCATAACCCCAAGCCAGGCTTCTCAGGCTTGGCGAGGAATAGGGTTTTGTTCCTTGTTGCTATTTTAATCACCCCCTAAACTGTCATTCTCCCTTCACTCGGATACCATAGCGATGGGGACCATGCTCTAAAAAAATGGTCTGGAAAGATCTATGTTCCAGTGGTTAGGGCAGTAAGATCATAGAATCCTAGGGTTGGAAGGGACCTCATAGGTCATCTAGTCCAACCCCCTGCCAGAGGCAGGACCACTCCCACTAAACCATCCCAGTCATGGTTTTGTCCAGCCGGGCCTTAAACACCTCCAAAGATGGAGACTCCACCACCTCCCTAGGCAGCTCATTCCAATGCTTCACCACTCACCTAGTAAAAAAGTTTTTTCTAATATCCAGCCTCGACCTCCCTAACCACAACTTGAGACCATTGCTCCTTGTTCTGTCCTCTGTTACCACCGAGAACAGTCGAGCTCCATCTTCCTTAGAGCATCCCTTCAAGTAGTTGAAGGTTGCTAAAGTAGTTGAAGGTTGCTATGGGATATGGGAGATCTGGTTTCAGTTCCCTGCTCTCCATAGACTTGTGTGTGGCCTAGGCTAAGTCACAAAACCTCCCTGTGCCACAGCTCCCTATCTGTAAAATGGGAATAGTATCATAAGAATGACCATACAGACCACTGGTCCATCTAGCCAAGAGTCCTGTTTGTAGACAGTGGCTGGTGTCAGATGCTTCAGAGGAAATGAGTAGAATAGAGCAATCACCAAGTGATCCGTTCTCTGTCATCCAGTTCCAGCTTCTAACATCCAAAGTTTTAGGGACACTCAGAGCATGGGGTTGCAGTTTTGACCATCTTGGCTAATAGTGATTAATGGACTTGTGCTTCATGAACTTATCTAATTCTTTTTTGAACTTAGTTATGCTTCTAGTCTTCACAGTATCGCCTGCCAATGAGTTCCACAGATTAGTTGTGCATTGTGAGGAATACCTCTTGTTTGTGATTCTCTTCCTGAGACAAACCAGTTGATTTGATCTCCACTGACCTCGATATGCTGTTCCCCGGTGTTTGAATCTAAACTACTGCATCGATTTGTTATAACAGTCTGACCTGATCCCATGACTTACATTTCCCTGCATATGTTTTCCTCCCGTTCTGTAAGTTCCTCATCTTCAAAGTATCTGATGAAGTGGGATTTTCTCCCACAAATGTTCATGCGATAAATAAATTTATCAGTCTTTAGAAGTGCCACAGGACACCTTGTTTGTTTTGCTTTGTATTAAACCTTCTTCTAGTTAATTTCATTGGGTGGTCTTTTCTATTATTATTATTATTATTATTATTATTATTATTATTTATTATACTTTATTTTGAGAAAGGGTAAATAAGACTTTTTTTCCTCCCACCATTTGTAATTTTATAGACCTCTATCATCTCCATCCCTAGCTGTCTCTTTTCTAAGCTAAACAGTCCCAATCATTTTAATCTCTCCTTGTGGGGAAGCTGTTCCATACCCATAATAATTTTTCTTATCCTTCTCTGTACCTTTTCCAATTTTAATGTAACTTTTTTGAGATGAGATGACCAGCATCTCACACTGCACCCGATGTAGGGACATACCATGGATTTATATAGTGGCATTATGATATTTTCTGTTCTATTTTCTAACCCTGTCCTAATGGTTGATAACATTGCTAGCTTGTCTGACTATCCCTGCACCTTGAGCAGGTGTTTTCAGAGAAATATCCACGATGCCTCCAAAATCTCTTTCTTGAACAGTAACAGCTAATTTAAGACCTATCGTTGTGTGTTTATAGTTGGGATAATTTTTTCTAAGGTGCATTACTTTGCACTTAACATTGAATTTCACATGCCATTTTGTTACCCAGTCTTCTAGTACTGTGAGATCCTCTTGTAACTCTTTGCAGTCAGCTTTGGACTTATTATGTTGAATAATTTTTTTATTGTCTGCAAACTTTGGCACCTCACTGTTTACCCCTTCTTCCCAAATAACTTTTTAATAAGTTAAACAGCACAGATTCCAGTATGGATCCTAGGAGCACCCTGCTATTTACCACTTTCCATTATGAAAACTGTTTATCCTACCCTTTGTTACCTATCTTTTAACGAGTTGCTTATCCATGAGAGGACCATGATTGTGAGTTGCTCAGATAATATTTAAATAGTGGTAATGGGTCATATGAATGCCACTGTGTAGACAGGCAGATGGCAAAGGATATGTGTATCTGTAAACAATAAATGTTTTGTCTGCCTTTATAAATTCAGAATAAATTAAATTTATTTCATTCATATGTAGTGCCTGTTTTCACATTTAGCTAGTATGTTTGATAGCTGGGTCTGATATATGTTTTAAGATATAGCTGGTTTTATTATATCCCAAGTCTGGGTGTCTCCATTGTTTGGTGTGTTACCTGTTGTAACTTGTTTGTCCAAACACTGAAATTTCTACAGATTTCTATGTACTGGAGAACTGGATTTTAAAAATCAAACCTCACTCTTGTGCCCACAGCAAAATCTGTTGATTCTGGAGATAATTGATTGCGAGCTTAATTTAACCATTCAGGGACTGGAAGATCAGTTCCACTCATAGCATGAATTGCTGCTTCAGTGGGTAGTTGTTTATATAAGAAAACTACCTATGACTTCTGGGAAACAGGCAATACAGCTCAGAGTAGTTTCTCCCTTGGTCTCAACATTTGGTTAATACCATCTTACTCTGGTTCAAATGCAAGTTCCAAACTGACCCTCTTGCACCAAAAATTGTGATGCCTGTAACTGAATTTCATTATAGACATTCATTATCAGACACTCGATGGGGCTGTCCTCCCCTGGGAAAGTTCTGGGGGTTTTTTGCTTTGTCTTAAGTGCAACACCTTCCATCTGGTATATTCCAAAAGTAAAAAGTTTGCAATAAAAAACACCTTTGAGCCATGATGAAAGTCAATCATGAGCAGTGATGGTTTAGGAAAGACCAGACTGATACTCAGATCCATTTTGATGGGCTCTTCTAACAGACATGCATAGAGAGAAGTGTCAGAAGTGAATTTGGCTGAGTTCATGCCCACCACTTAAGGACAAGAAAATGCCTCTGCCCCAAACCCCTCAGTTCAAACACCAAACTTCCCATCTATTCCATTATTCTCCTACTCCTGTCCGTAAACATTATTTCACTCTTGCACACATTCCTAAATGGATCTCATTCACTTTGAGTAAATATATTAAGATTTAAATATTTTTACTAGCCACTGCAAGAGATAAAAGTACACCTGGGGCCTCAGATGTGAGACTTGCATACTATGGTAATCATGGAGCCTGCAGACCCTTGTTCTGTTCATATGCAAGCTGAGGCTATGTGGGGAGGAGGAGTTGTGTATGTGAATACTTGAAGGTCAAAAAAAGATGTTTACCCAAGAAACAAGCAAGACAATCAAAAGTTTACGGGTTGCAAAATAGAGGTCAAATTTTAAATCAGACTAGAGATGTTCATGTCCTCAGTGATCCTCAACCTTATAGGGTTTTGTTTCAACCACTGAATAATTATTTTTAATTAAAATCCACTGGGTTGTGTTGCATATAGAATTCTCAGTTGCCCCAGACTTAGTATGAATAAGGACATTTGAGCATTTCATATGCAATATTAAGCCATGTACACTTTAAAACAGACCATGAAGTGCTAGTTGGATTATAAACCTTGTCTATTTGATGTCACCACGAACTCTAAACGTGAGAGTCCCCACCCAGTTGTAAGCAATATGACCAACCACACCACATGGAAAGTCTCACTTTTTTTGGACTGTAAATTTCATTCTTAGGGACAGCCAACCCTTGGAACCTCTGCCTTTTAGAGCACTGTAGATATCCTCTCCAAGTCTTAAATGTTTCATAGTCCTCTCCTTTTGTATCTATCCACTGGCCTCTATCTTTTATCTTGTTACTTCTCATGTTGTCTGCACTTTCCTCTCTTGTGTTCTCTCATGCCATTATGTGCTGGCTTTGATCCTCCATAAACTGTTGTTTCCTTGAAAAATACGCCTCCCTTCAGAGATCCTCCTAACCCCACCAATCTAGAACTGAATACTAATAGTTAGGATCTGGCCAGTTAGCAAGGTTTTCCCTTCCAAGGGGAGGCTACATTTACCTCCTCCAATCAAATAGCATGCTCTACCAGAGATAAAAACAAAGTGATGCAAGAGCTGAGTATGGGGGTTGTGAAGCACCTGGCCGCAGGCCCCAAGCAGCGTGAGGGCTATGTGATCAGTAGTATGGTTCTTAAGGATTTTCTTCCATATGTATTTCCTTCAGAATAACAGGTTTGAATGAGGTCCTTTGGTGCATTTACTCTGCCACACAGTTTACATCAGCTTTGTATGTTCATCTGAGGTACACCTAAACAAACATTCCTGGATCTGAATGTGCCCTTATTATGACTTCTATTAGTACACAAATGTCTTCCGAAGAAACTTTAAATCCAGACCTGAGTTTGAGCCCATCCCCAGTAATCAGCATATTTTTAATCTGAGTATTGAAGTAAACTGTTTATCCTTCTTCCAGAGACTCCCCTTCCTGCAACTTCATATTCTCTTGATCTTTTAAAAATATAATCCTTTTTTTGTATAGATACGTAATTGGGAACATTCAAGCAAGTTAATCTAAATGAGGATGTAGTAGCATCCAGTCAATAACTAGGGCCCAATCCTCCTAATTACTCTGTGTACTTGGAACACGGTAGAGTTTACGTGGGCTCAAGTTTTTGACTGCATGGAGTAATTTGCAGCATTGGACACAGGTTTTGTCTTACAGTAATTTTGTTTAACTTCTGTTTTCAGAATTTTATAAATCAACCCCACAAATAAAATGGCTGCTTCTGAAAAGTCGGTATGCTGTGCGTAGGGAATTATTTTACAGTTATACTCATTCTATTGTATAATGTATAGTATTTATAAACAAAATTTCCCCGTGTACTTAATTTAGATTGCTGGTTTTGAATTATAAGATCAAAAGTGGGTGTTCGAAGTGCTCTCTCAAACCGATATTTGCTTTCCACGGCAATAAAAGAAAAAAGCTCAGTGCTTCCAAAAACTGCCTCACCCTTTGAGTGTGTTCCCAGCACTATTATGGACTAGCTCTGAGTAGCCGGAAGAGCATTCTGGGTATTGATATGTAAATGAGCACACCAAGCATCCCACTTTGTTACAGAATTTTTATATCTAGCACTGCCAGCCAGTCACTTTTGCACTAGGGAAGGCTTAACTTACAGTTTGCAATACTGGATCCTTGCTTTCCCCATTTTTGATGTTGCCAAATGTCTTCAAAGCATCTGATGTAGCGGGATTTTCTCCCATGAAAGCTCAAGCAATAAATAAATTTGTTAGTCTTTAAGTGCCATAGGTTGCTGTGTTTGTCTTTCCATTTCTGATGTTCATCAGCCTGGAGTAGTGCTTTTGTTTGATGGAAGCGAAGCTGGCTATGTGGGACAACCCAAGCACCATAGGGACATGGAGGTTAGAAGTGAGTTTGGGTCCATGCCTTCTTTGTGTGATAGTGTTTGTAGAGCTAACTACCACTGGAATTTTTGAAGCAACCAAAGATCAAAACAGAAACCCAGAGGTAAGGGTCATTTCAAAATTGCACTCATTACTCCAGGTCACCCGTCTGTGGCAGGCTACCTGGTCCTATTTCTTTTTTCCTCCAAAACAGTGAGTCAAAATGAGTGAATTACAAAGGCACTCATGCACCATAGTAATGATGGGGCTGTGTCTAGAGACACATAGAAGGACAAATTTTAAGACTAAAAGAATACAGTGCATTTTTTTGGTATGCTTTCCTTTCCTGAACTATTTGCAATTAAAATGGCCTAACAAACAAAGCCTTTTTATATATAGGATTGAGGTTCTTAACTTTAAAGTGTGCTATTCCACATGCTCAGTAGCATAAGACAATGTCATAATGCAACATTCTTTGATTGCTCAGTGTCACAGCATGTAAATGATATGCATTGCATTATTTGATATAATTACAATAATTATGTTAATACTTTAGGGGTATTGTCTGTTGATTTATTATTTACAAAATAAAAACTGTATGGAAAGGACAAATCCACAGATGGAAGGGAATGCATCATTAAAAATTTCTTCTGTACATAGGCAGCATCACCTCAGACTGTAATACAATGGTGTGGGTGTGAGTGATGTTCCCTTACACAGTACCCTGACACATGAAGGGTAAATTATAAAGCAATAGCAATAATACCATATTGCAAATAAGATCTGAATGTTTAATGCTTATCTGTGAACTGCTGTCTAGAAAAAGTGGTGCAGTGCCCTTAACAAAATCCATGTGACAGATAATTTAAAGGACACAGCAGACCAAAAAGCTCAGTGACCTGGAAATATTTTGACTCCTTTATGATCTAGAGGAGTACTTTATAATTCTGCCAATCCACTGCTGTTTCATTCAAGAAAAGATGTAGCACCTGAGGAGTGCTTGTGTGGCTGCACATCTCATTCTGGTTCTGCGAGACCCAGTCTTCTTCCCCTACCATTGGCATTCGTTTCTCTTCTTGTCTCAGTCTGGTTGGTTTGTTCTCAGACCTCTTGCCTTCCTGTTCAAATTCTTCATTTTATTTCCCTGCAGCTGGGTTCTTTCTCAGTCACTTGCAAAATGTCACCTGGGTGCCTATCACAAAGAGTTTATAACCAAAAAATCACCAAGAACGGTGGCTAGGGCCATTACGAACAAGATAAGCAGGTTGTCAGAATGTGGTCTGCTCCTTTGAATTTTAAAGTTTTACAAATAAGGTGGGATTTGAGCAAGGCTGTAACTAGGGCAGGGTGACCGGGGCTTTGCCCTGGGCACATACTGAGCAGCTCTGTTTCATTGCTTGATCTGAGGGTGCATTCCGTGCTGTTTGCTCTGGGTGCACCCTGGGTGACAAAATACCTAGTTCAGCACTGGATTTGAGTACTTTCCTTGAAGGTGGAGACAAAGGGAATGCTGCTGCTTTGAGTGCTGCTCACATCATTCAGTGTTAGGTGTCTACATGCTGCAGCGCACGATTGGTTGGAAACCTTTAACCTTAGCCTATCAGAACAGGGTCAGCAGCCAACGCCCCATCTGGCCACTCCCGTGGCTATACGTGTGGCCCTGACCCTGATCCTCCTCAGTTCCTTTTTCCACCCTCAGCAACGGTTTCAGAGCAGCCCATTCCTTGCAATCACACAAGTGCCTTTTGATTCATTTTGTATGAGCCGTTCATTCCATCTGGAAGACCGATTTGTGAACATTGTTTCACCAAGAACCGGCACTTCTACAGAACATGCAGTATTGGAGCCGGAAGAGCACTCCCGACAGCCACCTAAGATGCCAGGTTTCAAACCCTGCACCTCTTGCGGCAAGGCCTTCCCGTGGGAAGACCCCCACAAGAAGTGCCTTTGGTGCCTAGGTGGGTCACACCAGGCTACCAACTGCTCCATCTGTCAGTCCTTCAAACTGAGGACGCTGAAAGACAGGGAGCAAAGGCACCGTGCGTTGGCCCTGGAGAAAGCATGGCAGCCAATCCCCAGGGAATTGGGGTTGCCTTTGGCACCGGCACCTTGAGCCAGATTGGCAGTGGAGCCCTCTCGGTGCCGCTTCCCTTGGGAGTGGAAGACTGCTCAGTCAATGTCGACATTGGCACCAAAGTGCACTCACCAATCCAGCTCCCCCCCCGTCCAGGGCCTTCTCGGCACCAGGGACAGGAAACTGTACAGATCCTCACCACTCCAGAGGCTTTCGAGGTGGCAAAGGCCCTCCAGCTTTTGCCTATGCCTACTCCTCCCAAACTTCCAAAACAAAGAGGAAAGCCTGCTTTCCTCTTGGGGAAATGGACCGTGCTGCAATGGCACCGCTTTCCGGCACCTAGTTCAGTGCTGAGCTCCTCAGCACTGCAAAAGGAAGGGGCTTCCCCAAAGAGGCCTGTTGGCACCATCCCTGGCCCTACCCCAAAGCACCACAGATCACGCTCTCCTTCCCCCCAGCACTGCAGCACCACTAGTCTCCAGTGCTGTCTACTTGTGCCAGCACCAGGGCAAGCCTTCCACCCACGTGCCAAGAAGGCTCTAACTGCCCAAGTCTGGAGGAGATCGCTCCTTCCAGGAGGAGCAGGCTGGCCCAAGAAGGATTGCTGGCACTGAGCACCTATTGGTACCAACCTCGTGAATGGTTCATACCGAGCGAAGTCCCCTTACAGCGGGCTCCCCAGGGTACTGAGGAGTCCAAGACCACACCTATAAACCTAGATAGGGCATTAAGCCCTAGGCCAGGATCATATAGGGAGGACACAACGATGCACTGCGACCTCCTCCACCATGTGGCTGATCACATAGGCCTGAAGTTGAGCCCTTCAAGGGGACCAGGAGCCCTTGTTCGACTCCAGGCTAACATCTTGCCTAGACGCTATAGCGGTCCCACTACACCGCAGTGTGCGGGCCATCACTAGGCCCCACTGGCAAAGCTCCACTTCCATTCCTCCAGTCAGGGGCGTCGCTGGCGCTGGGCACCCTGGGGCATGTGCCCCGAGTCCCAGCGCCAGTGCCCTGGATCTCTGGCCTAATCGGGCTGGGGATCTGGGGCCCAGCCAGCCGCCCACAGCTGCAACAGCCCTGGTCCCGGCCCCGGCCCCGGCCAGGGATCCAGGGCCCAGCTAGCTGCCTGGCTGGCCCCACCCCCTGGCCAGGGATGGGGCCAGGCGGTGCCGCACCACCGCGAGTGACTAGGCTGTGGCCTGGCCGGGCCAGAAGTGGCTGCAGGAGGCCAGGCCCCGTCGCCACAGCCACGGGCAGCCAGATCCCCAGATCCCTGGCTGGGGACGGGGCCGCCACAGGCGGCCAGGGCCCGGATCCCCAGCTAGGGATCCGGGGCTTGGCCGGCTGCTGCAGCCGCGGCGGCCCCTTCCCTGGCCAGGGATCGGCGGCCTGGCCGCCTGAGGGTGCAGGCATGGCCTCGCCGTGGCCTAGCTGCCCGCGGCAGCATGGCCCCACCTGGCCCTAACCCTGGCCGAGGGGGTGTGGCCTGCTGGCTGGGGGTGGGGCCTGGGCCCGTGCCCCAGGTCCCTCCCCACCCCAGCAATGCCCCTACCTCCAGTGTCAGGCATAGCAGGCTGCAAGTGCTAGGTCCTACCAGATGACTTTCCTTTCCTAATCCATCACCAGAGTCCGAATCCCTGGGTGATCGAAACCAACCTAGGGCATGGGATCAACCCTCCTCGGATCTCAAGCCGAGAACCAAAGAGGCGAGGCAGCTGGAGGTCCTGGCAGAAAGGTATGCTCATCCTCTACCTTCCAGCTCCGCATAGCTAGCCATCGGGCGCTGATAGGTAAATACACCCTGGATATATGGGACTCCTTAAGAAGGTTTAGAGACTTCCTTCCCCAGGAGCACAGAGAGAACTATGACTCTCCCATAGAGGAGGGCTTGCTGGCATGCTGAGACTTGCTCCTGGCTGGATGGGATGCCTCAGATAAGGCAAGTCAGGGGGTAGCCTTGGCTGTCATCATGAGATGTGCAGCATGTCTGTAGGGGGCAGCCCTGCCTCAGGATACCCAACAAGCCATGCAGGACCTCCCCTTCGAAGGGTGGTCTTTGTTCACAGAGGACACAGACCTCCTCTTACTTGGCACTAGGGACCCTTGCCCAGACCTACGATCTTTGGGAATGCTCCCCTCACGGATGCCTAGTCGCTCTTCTGGTCTGCACCACCACAGAGCACCAAGGGCACCAACCTAGACTTCCTCTGCTGAGCGGGGGGACAAGACCAGCACCCTGAGGTCCCGGGATCACTTCCTCCATGGGAGATCTCCCCTTAAGATGCAGGGCCCTCACATGAGGACCCGGTCTTGGTGCCCAACACCTAACCTTAACCCCCATGGCCCATTCACCCTACCTTTTCAACACCTCGGAAGCCATTAGTGAGGATCCTATACTGGGCCCATCCACAGCTAAGGGGTGGAAAGCACCCTTCCTGCTTCTTCATAAAACACCTTCCCTACACTAGAGGGATGGTTAATCGATCACAGACTACCTTATCCCTTCACGTCAGAGTTCCCTTTTTCCTAGCAAACCCTTGTCCTTACAGCTGGACAGTCCTAGGCCTATGAACCAGCTCTAAGCATTCCTGCAAATCGCCCCCTCTTTGTTGTCTAGGGTCTTACACTGACTAAGTCTCCTCAGGGCCTAGTGAGGACTGGGATGTTTTTTGATCGTGCTCCTATATTTTTCCCCCTCCTCACAGTTCCACTGTTCCGCAAATTCTGGTGACTCCAACCACTGGAAGCATCGCCTCACCCAGGCCACAGCAGTTGTCAGAGTATGGATCGGCTGTTATCCAAATATAAGATGCAGGACATATAGCCCACTGGATGGCTACAATCCACATCTTCTAGTCATCAGGGCCAACCTCGTATGGCCCCAATGGATGAACAATGGGACCCTTATAGTGACTTATAGCCCTGTAATGGGAGTCTCAAGGGTCCCTTATGGGAGCCTCCCACTACCGCAAGGGAATGCATTACTAAAATACACCAGCCAACCCTAATCAGCCTCTCAGACCAATGGGATCATCTGCCACTGGGTTCTTAGGTGAATATCATTCATTTTGTGGGGGTATCATATCTTCCTAAAGGGGTGGCATCCAGTCTACTATCCTCTCCTTTCACACTGCAGTTTTTTTTCCATTAATGGGAAACAGGGAACAAACGACACCAGTGCGAATCAATCAGCGCCCCTAGTGTCGTATACTCAAGGACCCCTTTTTCCTTTTCACCTCAACAAGGCTTCCCCAAAAACCTTGGGATGTTCTTATGGGATTCATACATAGGGATACCTTGTTGAATCTCTCAGATGCGTACCACCTTTCTAGTGTAAACCTCTGGACCAGTCCGCCTGGCTACATCTACCCTCTGGTAAGAGGTGCCCTTTTTCGTCAGAGGGGTAAAACCAATGGGTCTTTTCCCTTCCCTCATCTCACTGAGGTTGTGTTCCTTCCCATGGGAACCCCACAGGCATCCAGTGGAGGGGAGCTCTTCTCTCTGTTAAAAATGAAAGGGCATTCCTGCCCTCGGGGTTACGCGAGCCAGGCACCTCCCAGTCTTATGCTCTGCCTCAATGCTTATTTGGTAGGTGCATCGTGCCATGTGACAATTGGTGTCCCTGAGGCCCGTGAGCTACATGTCTCACCCCTATAACTTTCATATGGACGCTCTCGCCTTCCTCCCATCTGCAGGAAAGGGGACTATCGACTACTTCCATTCCGTCACCTCACTGTCCATAGGGGGTAGTGTCAGACCTCCCTGATCCTGACAAGAAGAGGGATAAAAGTCCCTGTTTTTACAGGGGCACACTGAAGGGAGACACCTTTCCCACCTCACCTCCCCTTGATGGGAGAGAGTGACCAATATGAGGGGTAGCCTCACTCAAGTCCCAGGGGAACCTTTGGGACACCACTGGGTCCACCTTGGTGCCAGGACCTTGCCCTGGAATAAGTAGGTTATGTAGTGTTCCCAGGCCTCATCCCTTTATGGCCCTAGGGCATCCAGCATTTTAATCCCTACAGACAGTTAGGATCTTCAGCCCTCTGTACGCTCACCACAGAGGTCTAGGAGGGAGCTGGTCAGTGCTGCTCTTGGCTTCCCTTTGCACACAGTGCAAAGGAACACTAGTATATGTAAAGGCCAGCTTTGAGTTGCTCACTGAATTTCTCCCTGCTCCTTACGTTCTCACCATCCTGGATCATTATCTCAGTGTCCAGGGGTCTGACTGCATTCTCCCCCTCAAAGCAGACAGCCCAACTCTGGAGCTTCCCCTTATCCTCAGTGTTTTTCTACCACACTTGGGATTCAAGGCCTCAAAAAAAGCCTTAAGTAGGCTCAAGGGTTAGGGCCCACCTTTAGAACAGGTGCCGCACTTCCTCCACTAGTCTCCTTGAGCAGGAGCCTCCCCTTTTCTTGACGGTCTTGTCACCCTTAACATTGAAGGTCCTCCAAAGCAGTTAACAGGGTTCAGTGAACATGTCCCACCTTCAAAGGGGGTGACACAATTCTCTTTACCGTTTCCCCAGAAGTGTTCCCTACAACAACTGAGAGATGGTGTTCTTTCTAGGGGGGGCTAAGAAGCCTCCCTGTCCATTCAGACGCCCTCCATTCCTAGGGGTAGGGGTGTTCAAGGCTTAGATCAGTCATTGTTGACACTCCTCACCTCTAAGTCAGGGTGACACACAGTCTCTCTCGGGTCCCGTTGCTCAGTGTTTCTCAGTACTTTCAAAAGTTACAGGATATCTCCTTTAAGTAGGCCAAACAGCCTACTGTTCAGGCTCAGGCACTCTTCCATGCCTTGAGTTTGCCTTATAGGGACAGCCATGCTGGAAGTGGGAAACTCCAACTCCACCCACTGTCCGCAGTATGGCTAGTAGTCACCTAACACTGAATGACGTGAGCAGTGCTCGAAGAAGAACGGTGGGTTACTTACCAGTAACCGTCCTCCTTTGAGATGGGCTGCTTGCATATGTTCAGAACCCTCCCACTGTCCCTGCTACTTGGCGTTGGTGACCAAAAGGGACTGAGGAGGATCAGGGTTGGGGCCATATATGTAGCCACAGGAGTGGCCAGAGGGGGTGTTGGCCGCTGACCCTGTTCTCACAGTCTAAAGCTAAAAGTTTCCAACCAGTTGTGTGCTCTGGCATGTAGATACCTAACACCGAATGTATGTGAGCAGCCCATCTTGAAGAAGAACAGATACTGGTAAGTAACTTGGCTAGCACATCTGCTTTACGTGCAGAAGATCCTGGGTTCAAACCTCGGGGGGTTGGACTAGATGATCTCATGAGGTCTCTTCCAACTCTATGATTCAATTCAACTTGCCATTTTGCATAAAAATAGGACCTATCTATAGTGAGGAAACTTGCCCTGGCCCAGATCCCTAATGTAGATAATGCAACTTACTTCAATAGGTTACCACAGTAAATTGCACTGGGACACACCCAATTTCGCTCCCATGTAATAGGGTTTACCAGTGTATCTGCACATGACTAAACTTCCACAAAATAGGCAGGCCCTGAGAGTGACAAGAGAGTGAGAGAGCTTTTGTCTGTCCAATAAATGTAAACCTTGCAGCTTCAGCCTGGCTTTCCTGCTGAGCAACATGGAGTGCCTTAATTTCAGGCACACTCACAGGTGAAAGGGGTGGCAGGAGGGGGAGAGAGAAAACACATTACACACATACTTTTTCCAGTTGAGGAGAGAAACAAAGAGGAAACTGTGGATCATAAGAGGTTGGACTCTGTCCTTAACTTTGGAAGGTGTTCTTGTGGATAGCATTAGTTTAGAAAGAGGGGAGGGGCAGGGCAAGGGGTCAGTGCTTTTTTTTTTTAAATGAAGCTGGGTAACTGAGGGTGTCTGCCAAGATTATTTTACCCCAGCTGCTGCTTTCAAATTATGAGACTCCCCCACTTTTTTCAGACCACTTCAAGCCTTAAAAGCCTGTTGATGGATGTAGCATAAGGATACAGTAGAGGCTCCTATTAATGGGGTGGGGATGCCAAGCTGGGACCCAGATGAAAGCAAGCACAGATCTAGTATGGATAAAAAAGGAAAAACTGGCAGAGGAGAGAAGAGATCAGCAACAGCAGAAGGGGGGAGATTTGGTACCTTTGAAGCAGCAGCACACTGAGGGGTTGAAGCATGCTGGAACAGCCCAGAATGCCCTGCCTGGGGCCTGCTATTTTTAGGGGCTGAGTGTTTTGGGCCTCCTAAAACTAGAAAATGGTGCTCTAATGCTGCATTCTGGGGCCCACTATTGAAAGTTAGTGGGACCTGGAATGCAGTGTTCCGGCACCATTTTCTATTTCTAGGGGCCCAAACAACGTGCCCTAAAAATAGCAGGCCTCCAAATGGTGTTCCCCTGTGTCACAGCAGGCAGGGGAGGGGGCCAGGCTCCCCTGTGCATGTGCAGGCTGCGCTTGGAGACAGAAACCTCCAAACTCAGGCTGCAGAGCTGCTGCTGCGTACCCGGCTCACTCTCAGGGGCGGTATTAGGGTGCCTGACCTGGGAGTGGCTATTGGGGGAAGTAGCTGGGGTGGGGGGCTGGTGTTTGGGGGGCAGGAGCTGGGCCACCAAATTGTCCTTTAACCCAGGGGTCTCAAACATGTGGCCTGGGGGCCACATGCAACCCCTAACACTATTTCCTGCGGCCCCCAATGACACGATCATTACTGATATTTGCAATATCATTGTGCGGAAAGGTTTCAGTGGTGCGGCCCTCGGGCTACCGTCCTAATCCTCATGCTGCCTTCCACTAGTTCTCGTGTGTCCTGATGTAGAGTCGAATGGGACCATCGGCTTGGAAGGGACCCCCTGAGATCATCGAGTCCAACCCCTGGAGCTTGAACCCAGGCCCTTGTGCAGATTAAGCAGAGCTTAGTCCCTGCACTCTCTCAGCCCCGCTTTAAGCCGAGGGCCGCGCGAAGGGGACAGGAGGAGGAGAAAGTTGCCCCGCACTGTCCTGCTCGGGGACGGGACAAAGCGCAGCCCTGCCCGCCTCCAGCGCCAGCTCCGCCTCCGGGGCCGGGTTTCCGCCGCGTTTGCGGGTGGCTGGGAGCGCAGAGGGCGGCGGCGATGGGCAGGGGGTAGCGGCGGCCGCTGGCTTCGGGGATAAGCCGCCCGCGCCGCGCCGCGCACCATGTAGGGGAGGCTCTCGGCTCCGCAGCGGATCCCGGCTTGTCGGCGGGGCAGGGGGCTGCGGCCAGCGACCATGCGGGGCGCTCCGGGCCCCGGGCTGCTGGTGCTGCTGGGGCTGGGGCTGTGGCGGGGGGCGGCGGCGCAGTACTCCAGCGACCTGTGCAGCTGGAAGGGCAGGTAAGGCGAGAGCCGGGCATGTCCCGCGCCCGCAGCCGGGCATGTCCCGCGCCCTGCGCTTCCCGAGCGCTGGGGCCGCCTGTGCCGCGGGAGCGGCTGGCTCTGGGGTGGGCGGCGGCGGAGAGGAACGGGCGGCGATTTCAGCTCCGCGCTGCGGTTTAACCGCGGCCCCCCGGCCTTTTCTCCTGCCCCCGCGGGGCTTTCTGCGCTAGCGCGGCACGGAGGGGTGCGGTGGGTCCGGCCACCCCGGCCCCGATCCCCATCCCGATCCCGCGGCTATTAACTGGGGGGGGGGGGTTGGCCCCTGGGTGAGGCGCAGCTGGCCCAGATGTGGACGTGTTTTTGAAGTTGGGATTGGGCTGCGGCCAAAATCTTCTGGTCGGTCGGATTTGCCTTTCCGTGTTTGCAAGGGGGTAGTTTGACTTTCCGGAGTAACTAGCCCCCTTTCCAAAGAAATGGGCATGGGGGGCAGCTGTAGCAGGCGCAGGAGGGTATTTCTCCTGCCCACAGCAGCTTCCACATCTGTGCAACCTAAGACCCAGAGAACCCGTTTTGTAACTCCTGTCTGGTGACCTCCTACACTTGGCATTAACTTTGTTGCAAGGCAAGACACCTGCAAAGTCCTTTTTATGGTGAAAGTTGACGGTGTGCTGTACCATGCCTACCCCAGAGAGAGACGATTAAGGAATTGTCTGGCCTTAGATCTTTTAATTGGTGGTGGTTACCTGCTTTACTCATCACCTTTATTTCAAAGCACCTGAATGGTTTTGCAATCGATTAAAGATTTTAGGCCCTGTCTTCCACTAAGTTTGGTGGAAAGGAGGAATATGTTTGCTAAAATCGTACTGGCGTAAGTGAGGGGACAGTCAGGCTCCTTGTTCCAACCGGGTAGCCCTGTTAGTCTAGCGCAGGAAACAAGCGAGGAGTCCTGTGGCACTTAAAGACCAACAAATGTATTTATTGAATGAGCTTTCTCTCCCACTTTGTCAGATACTTGGAAGATGGGCTCCTTGTGTTCCCATTAACAGTTTACCTAGCTCCATTCGGATTTCACTCTTCTTATAGAAATCACAGCTTTACCACACTCATATATAAAGCTATTGGGCCGCATTCTGACCTTAGTTACACTAGTGGAGTGACTCTGGATTTACATCAGTGTCATTGAGGGCAGATTCTAGCCTGCTGTTCCTTAGTTGCCACAACTGTTCTAATCCCCCTGGTTGTGAAACCTTTTGAATGCTCAAAGTGCCTGCCACTGAACTTTTTTCCTCTGTAATAAGTTTAAGATGCCTTCATGTTTTGCAACATCTTCTACTGTTTATAATCTAAAAAGCGTCTCGTTTCTATCTGCAATCAAAGTTGTTGCTAAATTAACTACACATGCAGCATATATTTGGTTTTCTGTTTAGTTAAACCCGTTTTTAATGGAGTACCACTGCATGAACGTATTAAATTAACTGTTAGTACGCTTGCTTACTCTGAGTTGATTAAAATAGGAGCTTAGTTTAACTAGGAATGGAAGGATATGTTGGAATGGAGAGAGTTCAAAGCAGTGAAATATGGATTTATTATGTTATACTCTTGGTCTAAATTATTCTGTACAATCTGAAGTATGCATACAGTTGGAAATTATTTATGAACTTCTAGTGACTCTTGGCAATTGGGAAGAAGCTGAACTGTAAATCCAGTGTGTGGGGGAAGGGTGTTGTGTGTTTGCAAAGTTCAACTGATATGAGGCAAACCAAAGCCTGCATTTTTTGTTGATCTCAGTAGCAAGTTTCTAACAGTTTGGATTTTTCAGACATAGTTCTGTTGTTAGGGGCAGACAGAGCCTGTCTTCTCTACTTCACCACCTTAAGCTTTTTAACTTTGCATAAACAAGGCCTAGAGCATGGATGGCACTGTCATGTACACACAAAGGAAAATCAGTTTGTTTTCTTTAGGGCTGTGGCTCCTCCCCTCCTCAATTGAGCTGGTGACCCTCCCAGGGACCAGCCAGGGCTGTACAGGGCTCTCTCCTGAGCCAGCCAGCCAGTCAGTTTTCTGAGTGCCAGCCAAAGTGGGGGTAGTTGAGAGAAGTGCCAGTCATTCTTTGCTACTAGGAGTTTGGACCTGAATTGGTGACCCTCTCTTGGAATTTCCCATTGCCACCAATTCAGCCCCATTTTTGCTTATTAAGGAAATGACGCATCCTTGGTGATCCTTCCAGTTGCACAAGAGAAGAAAGGCTGACTTCTTAAAAATAGGTGGAACCGCCCATATTGAGCAGCATGTGTGTCACTACTATATTCAGAATGCAAATGAATGTGGGGCTTAGGGTGAGACACAAACAATTCATATAGATTCAAGATGACCTCTTAGATCTTCTTCTGAAAAGAGTCCCAAAGGGGTGGTGGTGTTAGTCTAGTTCAGCAAACCAAGGAGTCCTGTGGCACTTTGAAAGACTAACACATTTACTTATTACATGATTTTCTTCCACAAAAAGCTCAAGTGGTCAAGAAATGTGTTAGTCTTTTAAACTGCCACAGGAATCCTTGTTTGTTTCGCTGAAAAGAGTGTCACCCTAGAACTAATACCCTTCTCTTATCATCTAATTCTAATTGTCACCTCATAAATACTGTTTGTGTGCCATCCACATCCACTCTATCCATAAAAGTTTTTTTCTTCTTAATCAGTAGATACTTATAGTTTTTTTTAGACAGCACAAGCAAATCTCATGCTTAATTGCACAAACTGTTTGCTCTTTGAGGTCATGAATGAATTCTTTAGGCAAAGTATAGCATTCTGCAGTCAATTAGTTGTATTTATTGCGGTCTTTCTACCTTAGCTATTTATAAGGTGCTTATCATCTTGGTGTCTAATAGTCATTGAGGGTTTGGCCTTCCTCTCATAGATGAGTTACAGGGTACTGCCAGGTGCAAGTAGGCAGACCTGATAGGTCAGGGACATTAAATGTGAAAGCATTTTTGCAATTGATGAGCCCACTATATAGCCTTTAACTAAAACTAAGGGTTTTTCTTCATGACTGCTTTGTTTGTGAAAAGCTGGCATGTAAATCTACCCCACTTTTGGGCACTGAATGTCTACATGAAGTCTGCAGCTGCATATGAACAGTTTCCTCATGGGCTTTGATCAGCTCCCATTTCAAAGCAGGGTCCAGTTAGTGCAGCATGGTTCCCAGAAACAATGTTTGACAGGCTTGTGTGAAATTGATTTACACCCAGGTTGGCTAATGAATAAGTAAATTGTTTAGCCAAGCTGTAGGAGTAAGGCACCTGAATCATGGACTGGCTGTGTGGCCTTGGGTAAGTCACATTGCCTCTCTGGGCGTCTCTTTACCTGCCTGTGAAATGGGCATAATGTTGCTTTCCCCCATTTTTTAAAGTGCTTTGATAGCTACAGAGGAAGATTGCTGCATAAGCACTAATTGCTCTTATTATAGCCTTTTTCCCCACTGCTGTGGCAGACACATTCTCATCTTATAAACACTGCCTGTTGCGTTGTCATATATAATAGCTGATTTCACAAGTGACAGCGGTGGATCTTCCAAGACAGTGCAGTTATGTTGCCCCCTGAGACTCCAGAAAGGCTGAATATCAGATAGACAATGCAGTGGATCAACATATATCTCTTGGGATCTGTAGGAGGAAGTACTGTTTATTAGGACCTAGTCCTAGAACAAACAGTACAACTTGGGCTGGTGGGAAGTGCCTCGTTCATCAACGTAGCCATAAACCAGCTGACATCTCTCTCATATATTTAAAAATAAAATAAAAACCTCAAGTTCACTTAAAAATAGCTTTTATGACCTGTGCAATATGTAGCTGTAGGGTGGTTTACTACTGGGAAGTAAAAATGAAATTGAACAAACTTCCCAGTATGGTGATAAGGTGGCAGGGTAATAAAAGTTCCATTTCATTTGGACTAGGTCTTTAATGTCCTGTGGGGTTACCTGAAGTTTAGAAATCTGCTCAGCTTCTGAGTCATCCATTAGAATAGAGCTTGATGTATACAACAGGTACTTATAAATAGGAACAGCCATGCTGGATCAGACCAATGATCCATCTAGCTCAGCATCCTGTCTTCCAACAGGAACCAGTGCTGGGTGCCTCAGAGCGGGCTGTTCCCATCACCTATACTCATTTTATCTGCCTATATATCCCACAGCCAACAAAGTGATGCTATTAGAGAGAATGTTGAAATCCGCCCTCATTCATTTGAACTAATGAATGTATGTATATTTTTTGCCATGCAAAAATGCAGTCTTGATATTAGGATCAGCTGCAGCAGCCGCAAAACAAACAAGGAGTCGTGTGACACTTCTAAACACTAACATTTATTTATCGTGTCAGCTTTTGTGGGAGAAAATCCCACTTCATCAGACACTTGAGTCTTGTGGTTTGAGCTCCCTGTTCTGTCCCTAACCTTTCCCTGTGTGTGCAGAAGTGAAATTCATCTTGTACAGAGGACTAGCAGAAGTCCTGTGCATCACTCAAGTCTTATTTTTGAGGGCTTATGTAGTGTATCTGTGTGATGCAGAAGTCTTCTGTCCAGGGGTGAATTTCACCACTCCCCCCCTCGCTCCCCCACTTTGGGATACTTTATTCATGGATCGCAAAGACATAAGACCACCTTCTTCATTTCTGGTTTTGGCTGAGTGTCCTCACATGAAAACTGTACTGAGAAATTGATTTTTGTGTAGAAGATGTAAATAGGCAGTCGACATGAGATATCCCATTGAAACTTCTGTTCCTGGATTCTGTCAAGTATTACCGTGTGCCTGAGGGCAAGAGAATAAAGGTCAGGATCTGGTTGGTCTCCCCATCCTTTGTGCTCTTGATGTGGCTTTCAAGATTATTCAAAAGCGCATGTTTGCAGACAGTATTATTATTAAAACTGAGTTTTTTCTGAGCTTTCTCATGTAACCTCTATCAAGTGGGTTACATTGACACTAACAATAATGAGTCACATCAACAGTAAATGCAAACCATATGTTGGTTTGTTTTTTTTCCTTTTTTACACATGGCTTCTCGTAACTTGTCTAAATGCTGACTGAATTTAAATCAAGCATCATTTATTTCACACCTAAATATACTGATGTAAGGCAGAGGGCAGGCGGAGGAGGGAGGGGACATATCAGTCGAGCAGAATTTCATGTTTGTAATTCATGCCATGTTAGAATGGGTTCTCTGTGTCGGACCCTGCCCCAGGCTTCCTGTGTGACCTTGTACAAGTCACTTAACCTGTCTGTGCCTCAGTTTACGCATCTATAAATTAAGATGTTGTGAGACTAAATTACTTAGTGTTTGTAAAGTGACCTCGAGATTCTCTGATGGAATGGATGTAAAAATTCACTTATTTTAAGACTTCCAAGGAGGAAACTCTTCAGGGAAGTTGGTGCTTTTAAACTTTATTGTGGAGACCTGGTATTGGAAAATGTGTCATGATCTTGCACCTTCAGAACTGTATGCTGTATTTTTCGCCTACACAGTACTGCCTCAGAATTAACATTATTAAACATAGGTGTGGGGTTTTGTTTTTAAACCTCACTACAAACTTTCATTATTTCTGTTAGAGTGGAGCCGCAGGGGCCTGTCCTGGTTAGCACAGAGTGAGAGGCAGTTGCTGAGCTTGAGATGAGACACCCAAAGTGTGGGAGGGGAAACAAAGGCATTGAGTTGACTTGACCTGCCCATAGCTACCATGGCAAGTTAGTAGTAGGGCTGGGTTTAAAAGCTGCAGTTTCTGACTATCAGTCCTGTGCTTTACCCATTAGACAACACTTCCTTAATAATTTTGAATGCTGAAGAATTTGGTGATTTATGGCCCATGATATGCAGTATCTTGCAAACCCCTTAGGTTACTCACATGAGCAAAGGTTTGCAGGATTCTGCACTATATCCAGTGATAGCAAATGATGGTACAGTATACATCAATAACACGGCAGATGTCTTTTAGGGCTGTCCTTGGTTTAAGACTCATTCGGTCATAGGAAACTCCTGAGATCAGACAGTTTAGGCTTTGCCGAGATCAGGGGTCTCAAACACGCGGCCCGTAAAGCTATTTCGTGCAGCCCGCAGTGACGCGACCATTACCGATATTTTCAGTATCATTGTATGGAACGGTTTCAGTGGTGTGGCCCTTGGGCTAGTGTACTAAGCCTCATGTGGCCCTGTCCTGTCCCCATACAGCCCTCGTGGTGATTTGAGTTTGAGACCCCTGGCCTAGATGCAAGTCAAGACAGAAGCCTGTTCATTACCTTTCACTGGAAATTAACTCTAAGTTCTCCTTTTTATATCATTCTGTCTACCCTCTCTAACCTGTCACTAGATCTTTTTGCAGTGCTTGTTGGAGAGTGCTTTTTGCAGTGGAAAAGGTTACGGTTTAATTGTGAATTCATTTTGAATTGTGGTTTATCTTCTGGATTTGTTTGGAGCTGTTTTAAAGTCCATCCCAAAATATCCGTGCATTTCGGTTTGATCTTGCAAAATGATCACTGTCAAACACCATTTTGGATCAGGTCCCTAGTGTTCAGAAGTGCCATAAAGAGTTTTGCTGACTTGCTTGCTCTCTGAGATTATGAACAATGTTTAAATAAGTTCTGTTCCTCATCTAACTTCCCTATTTTTCTCTATTCCTAGTGGCTTAACTCACGAGTCTCACAAGAAGGATGTTGAGCAAGTCTATCTCCGCTGCTCTGAAGGATCAATAGAATGGATGTATCCCACGGGAGCACTCATTGTCAATCTGCGACCCAATACATTATCTTCCTCTTACAAACATTTGACTGTTTGCATAAAGCCTTTCAAGGACTCCAAAGGAGCAAATATTTATTTGGAAAAAACTGGAGAACTGAAACTGCTGGTTCGAGATGGAGATCGCAACCCCAGTAAAGTGTATTGCTTTGGCTATGATCAGGGGGGCTTGTTTGTAGAGGCTACCCCTCAGCAGGACATTAGCCGGAAAATTACAGGTTTCCAGTATGAATTGCTAACCAAGGGAACAGCATCTGATTTGCACACAGTTTCTGGTGAGTTTTAAGCAACTGGCTGCAAGTTCATACACTGCATTGGCTACGTAATGGGTGATAACGAGAGTAAGTGGAGAACACATCAGGATTTGAATTTCACCTACTTTCAGAGCATGCTGATGATAATAAACAAGCCTTAATGTAGAAGAATAGTTTGGGTGGAGGCTAAGTAACATGGACTGAATTCTGAAGAACTGACCCAGAACAGCACAGAGTGACTGATTCTCCCCTCATGTAGTTAAACCATGTTAACATTGTGGATGATGCAGTGGCACGGCTGAGATGCTGGTGTGTTATCATAGATCAGGGGTGGCCAAACTTATGGAACTCAAGAACCACACAAGCTGATTATTAAACCTTCGAGAGCTGCACTGAGGCATATAGCCATGTTTCACCTACTACAGAATTACTAAATCTGAAATCCATTGCATGCTTTAATTTTATTGTAAAAAGAGGGCAAATATTGATCCTACTAATGTCAGATTCTAATAATTACTTAAGGTTACCTTGAAAACTAGGCCTACCAACACAGTAAAAACTTAGCTTCTCTCTGCTGTCCCAACAATGCCACCACTTCTCCCCACCCTCTCTGACCATGCGGCGCTTCTCCGCACCATTCCCTAAGCCCCGACCATGCTGCCGCTTCCCACTGTTTCTGTCCATGCTGCGCTTCTCTGCACCATCCTGGAGGCCTGGACCATGCCACCACTTCCCACTGTCTCTGACCGTGCTGCGCTTCTCTGCACCATCCCCAAGGCCCTGGCCGTGCCACCACTTCCCACTGTCTCTGACCGTGCTGCGCTTCTCTGCACCATCCCCAAGGCCCTGGCCGTGCCACCACTTCCTCACTGTCTCTGACCATGTCACCACTTCTCCGCACCATCCCGACCATTCACCACTTCTGCACTGTCTCTGACCATGCAGCCGCGTTTCTGCACCATCCTCGACCATGCCGCGCTTCTTGCCTCCGTGCTCTTCTGCAAGCCGTGCTTTTTCTTTGAAGAGCCGCATGTGGCTCATGAGCTGCAGTTTGGCCATACCTGTCATAGATCAATGATTCCCAGCCTATGGCTTGGGGCTGCAGAAAGAAGCCACATCCTAAGGACTGAGGCAGAGAGCATTTCTGTGGCACTAAGACTGTTGCAAGATCCTTGCTACATCCAAGGGGATGGGAGATTAGCACTTCCGTCCCCCTGACTGTAACAGGGAGCACAGTAAAGTGCTGTGCCTGGGTCCAGAGGTGCAAGAGTCCTTGCTGGAGCCAGATGGATGAGCACACTGATCTTCTGTCCCCATAAGCCGCTGCCTAGGAACCAAGTGGAGCGTGTGGAGCTCCAGGAGTTATGCTTTTCCCTGGTGCAGCTGGGAAGACTGGAAATGAGTGAGGAGACAGACTTCTTCCTGAAAGTCTGTCTGACTGCAGTTGGGGGAGGCCTGCTGGTGGAGACTGGTGGCCCTTCAGGGTTGTAAATGATATCTGTGGCCCTTGACATAAAAAGGTTGGAAGCCAATGGCATAGATGCTTTCTACAGTGATGGAAGAGGCTTTTCTATCACTGCAGTGGCATTGCAGGCACTGGGCATGCAGGGCACAAGCCCCAAGTTGAGCCAGGGACTTAGGACTGGGCCGCCAGTGGTGGCGCGATCAAGCTCGGACCCTGGACGAGGACCTGGGGCTGGATTGGGCCCAGGGGGCAGGGCTGGCGTGGCAGGGGGAATGGCCCACGTCTGGTCTTTGGGGCAGTGACTCCCCTGCTTCACTGTAGTTTAACCCACCGCTCGGACTGGCAGTGGTAGCTGGGCAGATGAAAGGATTCAGACCTCGCTCCTAGCTGTCTCTACATCCAGGGTTAGGTCAGCTGATCTACCACTCTCTGGGTGTGTGAATTTTTCACACTCTGAGTGAGGGAACAAGATTGATCTAAATTTTAAATGTGCAACTAGGCCGTAGTGGCAGAACTGGACTGTCTCCCTTGAAGTCAATGAAGTTACACCCATTTAAAGCCACTGTTAAGTTACAAGAAAATCAGGTTCCAGGGTTCTTGCTTACCACCATTTCCCAGCTCTTATCATTTTCGGACCCCGCTGCCTGTTTTGAATAGCAGAGGTTGTAACAAGGAGAGATGCCTGGTTTGTTTTGTTTTTTCTCTTTGCAAATATTCCTACTCACTGACCTAATTACTTTTTTTAGAGAGAGACTGTGGGTGAGGTGATATCTTTTATTGGGCCAGCTTCTCTGTTGGAGAAAGAGAGAAGTTCTCAAAGATCACACAGAGCACTTAAAGCTTGTCTCTCACCAACAGAAGTCTGTCCAATTAAAGATATTAAGTCAGGTGCATTTTCTTTCTAGTTCAATGCTTTTCAAACTTTTTTCCTTGGGACGCAGTTGACAAAAAATCATTTATGCCTGTGACCCAACAATCACATCTTTGAGCAATGCATTCCAGTCCTTTGGCAACACCAGTAGGGGGTGTGGCAAGGCAGAGCCTGAGGGCCTGTGACCCAGTACTGGCTCCCCCACCCTAATTTTGAAAACCACTGTCTATATCCTGAGATCCACAGGTCTACAGCACCCCTGCAAACCGCTAATTACTCTTTGTTTTTAATAAGGGGTGTGGTGGTCTTTCCTCTGTTGGTGCCATACCCTTCTCTCTTTGTATTTGCAGGGAGCTAATCACTGCAGGATTGTGGGGCACTTTAACACCTTTTATAATGCTGTTACAAGCATAGGGCTGGAACTCCGTCCTGTATTTTTATCCACCCAGACCATCCTTTGCAGCAACCCTGTCCTTCCAAAACAGTAATGCCCTTACTTCTCTTGCCCTCCCCCCCGACACAAGCGGTCTGTGCTCCATCTACATTATTACACAGCCAAGGCTTCTTCACCTTGGGCTGAAGGCTTCATATTTTAAACTATTTTCATTGCTCTTAAAGTACTTTGCTAATTTATTTCTGCAAATAGTTATCCCAAATAGATTTTAAAAACCCTCCTTAAGAAAAGCATTCTTGCTTTCCTGTGTGCACTGTTTGTGCTGCCAAGTAATTCTAGTATTTGTATGATAGTTTATATATAGTATCTCTGAACACAGCTGTTAGTTTATGACTGTATTCATAACTGAATTGTTAGCTTAGGTGATGAATGCAACACCCACAGTAACTGATAGGTGGCGCATTTGCCATTAAAACAAAAAGTTCAAAGCATCATTAATACAATCACATTATTTCATTATGCTACTGGTACAGTTTTATAGCTGGGTGTCTAGGATTCATTGCGTCTACAGAGAATTGTCTAGTGAGTCTTTGATTGCTAAAAGCGATACAGATGAAGTCACTCAAATTATACACAGAGGAGCTGTAAAGACCATTTTTGCAGAGACTCTACTGAAAACAGCATATGTGAACTACATAGCAAAATCCCCCTGTGGAAAACACTAACTTATAAAATCTGGTTGAAAACCGCAGAATCAGAAAATTTGTGTGTGTGTGGGGGGGGGGGAATCTAATCAAAATTGTAACAAACCACTTGGTACATTTAAGTTTTTAAAGAGCTTTTGCTTTTTCTTGCTTTTGCTGCTGCTGTTTTTTGTTTTGGGTTAATTTTTCATACAGGCAAAGTTTGAATATGCAAAACAATTCCCCTGATCTTGTCATTTACAATTCATTTGCAGACTTCTGAATTTGTGCAAAGTCAAGGTTTCCTGTGCGTATTATAGTTCACCCACACGTTGCAAACTGCAGGATCAGGACCAAATATGCTAACTTCATAAACTACTACTTTTTTTTAGATGTAGCTATGTTAGTGCTCTTAGTTCCCAAAAAATATATACTGTTTGTTTAAATCTTGGAGATGTTTTGGAAGAAGGAGCTGATCTCATCTTGAGCTTTCCAGATGCCAAACTGGTGACTGTATCTGGTCATGTTTCTTTCCTTTGGCATCTTTAATTGTTATACGCCCTGGTTGAATTCCAGTGCTGTTTTCCAGAACAATATGATAAGTATGTGATAAGTAGTGCACCCATCAGATGGGTGATAAAATGCCTGTCTGATTTGGAAGAGCTCTTTTAGTTGGTGTTAATCCAGCAGCAAAGTCTTTAGATCAAACTCAAGGGATCTTCAAATTATTTTTTTAATTATTGCTGTTGCCTGGGTTTGGAACCCTTAGGTCCTGAGACTTTTCATATGTTTTAACCATGTTGGGGTTTCTGTCAACAGTCAAATGAACCTGATTAATTTCTGTGACTACCTATAGGTCTGGTGGAGCTGACAAATAAATAGCTGGATACCCTGAAATAGATCAGTATGTTCTAGTGACCGATCATGAACTGGCAGTTCTTTTGATTCTGGTTTTGTTTTGTTTTGTTTTGTTTTATATGAAATCACTCATTAATTGCTTGCTTGTAGGCTTCTGTTAATCTGGAGGATAAGTTCACAATCAGCTGATTTCTCAGCAGTTTCTTTAACTGAGGAAAAAAGGCCTACACTAGAGCAAACCTTTTCTGTATATATATTTAAAGCCTGATTTGAGGGCCTGTTTCTAGCTGAAGGGGCTCCTTGTTACTTTGGCACAGACTTGATTCTCATTGTGGGATTGTTGCAAATGGAAAAGTGAATCTGATCTTCCGCTAGTCACACTTGAACAGAATTTAACATGGTTGGAAGCATCCTACTTGAAGAGATGCCTGTGACTTGAGATGCTGTTGCAGATTGAGGCTGAGATGTGTTGGCAGAATTGTATAAAAAAGTCATCCCTTTCCTGGACCCTACCAGTGGTGTTAGTCCTGCACTTTCCGTTACACTAAACTAAGTGTATTTTAAAGATTAAGAGCAGTAACAACAACAACAAAAAAAACACTTGCATGACAAACATCCAGGTGAGGGGTGCAGTTATACAGCACTTTCCATTCCTCAAGCTAAAATATTTAATGAAAACAGGTACTGTACAGTGTGGTTTTTGTTTCCTGGTGATGTTGTTTTACTCTGCCCTTGGAATGTATTCTCTCTTCCTAACCTGCATCCAGCTCTTGATTAAAGAGCAGAAGTCATCTGTTTAATATGTTATTGACCTATTGTGTCCCCAGAATCCAGACCCTGAAGTGTGCATCAGTAAATCAGCAGTGTTTGGCAGGGTGCCCGTGACTTAATTAGAAGATGTAGAGTTTTGTTAGTTTACAGTCATTCTTTTCCATTTAATTGAGATTTGGCAAATCATTCAGTGAAAAATGGAGATTTTGAAGAGGCTTCTCAATGCGCTTAAAGCAGTCAAAAACATGGTGCTTTAAGATTTCCTAAATCTCTGGGTTTAACTGTTTCCTTGGATGTAAATCAGCAAATAGCTTGATTCATCACATTCTCTAAGGCTGCTCTAGAAAACTGTAAAAAATTCATATTCTGCTGAGACATATTGTAATCCAAATTGCAGTAATTCAATACCGCGTGATTTTAGTATGTAGCTGATGTTGCAATGATTTCTGTCATGTGACCACTTGTAAAAATACCCTAGTGCTCTTAACTAATGGGGGAAAAAAGTAGCAGACAAGATGGCAAATGTGTAACACATGATGTAAATCCATCTGAGTTTAGTGCATTTACACCAGGGATGAATTTGATTCCGTATTTCTAATGAAGAAAATGGTTTCTCAAGATTGGCCACCCTTCTCTACACTAGCATTTATGCTGGCAAAACTTATGCTGCTCAAAGGTGTGAAAAAGCACACCCCTGAGCAACTTAAGTTTTCTCTGAATAAGCACTTATGGCTGTGTCTACACGTAAATGCTTAGTTCGGACTTGCTTATTTTTTTTTAGTTCAAACTAACTTCTTAGTTCGAATTAGCCGTGCTTTTTTTTTTTTTCTCTTAAGTTTGAACTAACTTTTTAGCTCAAGCTGAAAAAGCACAGCGGCTGTGTTCACACACAGGCATTATTTTGAAATAACTTAATTTGAATTAACAGTTTGTTAATTTGAATTAAGGAAAAAAGCTCAAAGCAAAATAGCAGTTTCAGGAAACCGTTATTTCGAAACGTGTCACTGTTGTTTTGAAACAACATGTTCGGACGGCATTGTTTCGTCCCCACATGGGGTTTTAAGTTGTTTTGAAACAACACCGTTGTTTTGAAACAGCCATGCGTCGTGTGAACAGGGTATTTCTTATTTCGAAACAACCTCTGTTGTTTCGAAATAAGAGTGCTGTGTGAACAGAGCCAGCTAGTTCAAACTTAAAGTTAGTTTGTACGAACTAGCATGACTACATCGTTGGGAGATGGGGCTGGGAGAGCGCTCTCCTGTCATCGTACCACGGCTACAGGTACACACAATACAGCTGTGCTGCAGTAAATTTTAAGTGTGCTAGTCCTAATTTAGCATAGAGGACACACTTTTTATTCAGTCTTATTGAACAGTGCATCCCACCATTATCTGTAGTATGTGGAGGTAATCTACATAATGCTACGCTCCAGTTTGGTTGGGAGGTCATAGATTAGGGTGGATCACTAAACACTGATGAAATCTGTAGTGTCCGCAGATTGTTCTTATAAAGGGGAGACTAGCTACAATAATTGGCTCCATTTGACGCAAATTAGCTATATCCCCAAGAAAGGCTACATTGACCCTTACATAGCTTGTTATAGTTCGGACACCTTAGTTCCATATGTTTTCCTCTAGGTACACAGAGTAGTAGCTGGGAGTATTGTTGATTGTCCTGGTCTAAAGAGACAAGAGTATTATGCATTTTTCATTCACTATCAGTTGGTGCTGCAGTAGCCTTGGTGCTTTGAGCCCCTGGATACGCAATTCTCAGAATGTTGTTTGCTCAACTTCAGAACTGATGCGCTGTAACGTTCGGGGCCGTGGTATTTGAGAAGCAAGAGATATCTTGTTTGCCTGGGTTAATGAGATTCTTAAAATGTTTGGACTTACACCAATATCCGTAGAAGAAAATACTTGGGCCTTGTCTATATTAGTAAGAGTTTTGCTGGGTTTTCTACTGATAAAGCTTCTTAATGGAGACTCAGTTTATACCAGTTACCTCTACTTTAGGGCTTTTGCTTGGCACTCCTGTGTCAGTTAGGCATAGGGCATTTATGTGCACATGTTCACACTCTCTCTCTCCTAACTGACATAGCTATGCTGGCCAAAACTTTTCAGAATAGACCAGAGCTAAGTTTTCTTCCGTAATAACATAATGCATTTAATTCGTAAAAGCATGGAGGTCTATTTAGGACATTTTGCTGCTCAGGACTCTGATTTCTAGAAAAGTAATCCAAAGTAAGAAATTTCAGTAATAACATACATAGGACTTTCTTATCTTTGGATCTTTGGGGATCAGAGGGGAGAAAAGTAGGGTCTTTTCAGCTGAAAAATTTCTTGTACAGCTTCTGAGTAAGGACCAGGTTTGGATTCATTTATGTTGAGAATCATCTCACTAGAGGTATTGGTATCTAGATTAGAGCAATGTCAGCTGTATAAGTCAAACTTGAATAAGGAAACGTTTACTACTTCACATAATACTGACTCGGTTTAAAACAAACTAAAGGAAGTATGACTTCACACAATGCACAGTCAACCTGTGGAACTCATTGCCAGGGAGTATAGTGAAGGCTAAAAGTGTAATTTGGATCAAAAAAGAATCAGATAAGTTCATGGAAGATAGCTCCATTAGCCAAGACAGACAGGGTTGCAGCTCCATGGTCTGGGTTTCCCTGAGCCTCTGGCTGCCCTTTGTTCTGTTTGTTCCTTCTGAAGCATCTGACGTT
Organism: Podocnemis expansa; assembly: GCA_007922195.1. Lineage (NCBI taxonomy): Eukaryota > Metazoa > Chordata > Testudines > Podocnemididae > Podocnemis > Podocnemis expansa. The sequence continues at coordinate 248,369 of ML682310.1, read as the reverse complement.
GGCCACTGATGGGAGGCAGTATACTTGGCTAGATGGATGATTGGTGTGACCCAGCATGGCCATTCTTATGTTTGTGTGTTATGGTCTTATAACTTGATGGTTGAAGTACACTGAAAATACTTTGTGAGTCGCTCAGTGTTAGCAAAGTCAAACTTTAACAGAACTATCCCGTTATCTTGATGAAATCTGTCCATTATAGTGCAGGCCATGCTACCCATTTTATGAGTTTCCTTTATTAATGCCTGAGAATGTTTATATATAACTGAGCACAACACTAAAATGTTCCAAATCCAGTTTTCTGAGAACAATATGTAGCTACTGCCTGTACGCTGTTAATTCACTTGCTCAGATAACTTAAGTTGGTAGGAAATGGCAAATACGGTGCAAGTATTTAGAAACTTTCTTAACGTCATCAGATTTTTTTTAATGAGTTTTGACCTCCCTTGAGCACTATAAGGAGTACAAGGTGCTAGAAGTGGGTCACCCTTATACCCAGCATTATTAAAATTCTGTTAGGCTTCAGTTGTTATCCTAATGCTTTTGACTACCACTGCATTACTCTGCTCCGGTCTATATTTGAGAGCAACCATGCCTTCTGCCTCTTGGGCAAGCGGTTGGACTGATTCCTCCAGTCTAAAAGGGCAGGTGCATTGTTCACCACCTAGTGCATTGCTGTGTTGGGCCTTAATCCTGCAAACATCAAGGTGTGTGAGGTAGCTTTAAGATGAAATTTATCACATGCATACAAATTCATAGTAGTATTGGCATTGGATTACTTCCCCATCCATGGTGTGCTGATTGGCAATATTGGTGCAAGACATGATGGCAGCGAGAAGTGCTCCCAGATGATTTTAATTTTAGCTAGAAGCTCAGTGATCTGTTCACTGTATAGGTCCTGCCTTCTGAGACAGAGCCTGTTGGTGAGGAAGGTTATGAAGACTGCCCTTTAATTTCAAGTGAACATCAGAAGTTTATGATGTCACCATAATAGGTTCAACAGAAACATGTACTGAAATTCACTAGATTAGCAACCAAATCCTTTGGTGATAATTCCCAGTTCTCTCTACAGGATTAATTCCAGTGAGAAAGCATTCAAATTTCAAAGCATTCATTACTGTAAATCCATAATTTATTTTCTTTTATTTCTTCTTTCCTGGAATCATTTGTTTGTCAGATCTGTTAATTTAAACTTAAATACCTCTCTGAATAGAAGCATTTAAAAAATGTCCTTATCTTTTTGGGCTTGTTTTGCGGGGGCACTTGTTGCGGTCTATTTGTGTCCACACAGAGCAGTGGAGCGTGTTTTATAGCATGTCACCAGTCAGTATTCGTTTGTTGATTGCATAATGGATTTCAAACAAATAAAGCTGCATTTCAAGCCAAACCAAGGCTACACTCAGGAACAATTGCTTGTGAGGGAGCTACCTCCAGCTGTGAGACTTCTGAGGCAGATTTTCGGATAAGGGGAATAGGTGGTTGTGCGTTCTTCCCTTTGCTCGGCTCCTTCACTGACTTGCTCTTAAATAAAGCGGGTTTGTTTTACCTGTGCCCAAAAGATGACAAAAAAGCCAGATGTAAGCTAATGGCTAGAGAACAAAGCAAAATCCAATGTCACATGCTTTTAAAAATAAATAATTGTAAGGCAGAAGATTTAGTGTGAGCTCACTACAGTGAAATTGGTGTTATCGGTAACCACCTAGTGTGTCTTGATTGGCCATTGCAAAGGCTTATCTAAGTAGGGAAGCTACCGTATGATTAGATATGAGAAGCCAGAAACCTGTTTGAATCATGTGACTCGGGAAATTTAGGCCAAATATGCAGTAGTTGGCAGGGATGGCAAGATTGAATGTGTAGATTGTAGGATTTCTCCCTTAGTATTAGTGGGGGGAAGGTGACCCCTTGCTGAGAATTATTCCCTGTGCATCCCCAAAGCGGGGGTAAACTATACAACCTTAAATGATTTAAACTGGGAATTGAGAGGGGAGGTGTGCATGGGGGCTGAGTGAAAGGTAGAAAATGTTGAGGCCAGCACTATCCCACCTCTAAAACTTTGGAGGGGAGACCCTGGTTTCAGAAAGGACTTTTGTGTAACACTTTCATTAATAAAGTCTCATAATGCTTCACCCCAACTTGTCAGGAAAGTAACATATAGGGAATTTTGCACTGAATCCCCCACCCCACCCTCCACCTTTCTTCTTTTACTCCAAGAGTAGTATACAGCTGTGGCTGTCCTTTGATGTTGGGAGCACAAAACAGTTTGCTTCTTCAGTGAACAGAGGAGATGACAATAGAGTTGTAATGATAAATACACAGCTGCAGGGGAGAGGGTAGAAGAAAATGGCTTATTTTTGCTAGGCTCTCCATGAGTGCACTTTACTTATTTCTCAACTCAGTGGGCAGTCAAAACCAATAAGCAATCAGGTGTATTATCCAGGCAGCTGGGGTTCTGTTTGCTCTGACCCTTTATGCAGAGCAGAAGATAGCCCCACAGACAGATTTGCAGTCCAAAAGAGTTGCTTGGCAGTCTTTAATCATGCTCCTTGCTTGCTCTGCAAAACTGTTTAGTTTGCTAATTCCGGAGGTTGTAGTAAAAGAAATTACTGGTTTAGGGGGAAGGAGGATTGCATTTCCCAGTCTCTGAAAGAGTAAAGAACTCTGTTACTACCAAAATATGAGCCAGGTTTTCACATGAAGGGGCCTGGTTTTAATAATCTTCAGTATAGAAAATCTCTTTAGCTTTAATCAACTCATTATTTTCAGTAAAGGGGGGGGGCAATTTCCATGTTAATCTAGTTCAGCAAAAAACCCCAAGGAGTCCTGTAGCACTTTTAAAGACTAACACAATTTATCGCATGAGCTTTTATAGGAAAAAAATCCCGCTTCATCAGACTCTTTGAAGATGTGGAATTTACAGAATGGGAGGAAAATATATGACGGGCAGTGCAAGTCATAGGTAACACAAATACTTGGAGTTCGTTTAGGGGTAGACTTGTTAGTCTGAAATAACAAGTTTGAGGTTCAAACTAGAACTCACAGTTCAAACTATCCGTCTTACTTCGAACATCTTAAGTTTGAACTACACCTAGTTTGAAGTGAAGTTTGAACTAAGTGCTTAAGTCTGGACTAAGTGCCAGTACTTATTAGTTCAAACTAAGAAATTTCTTAGTTCGAGCTAAGGAAAGCCTGGTGTGGCCATGTGCTAAATTAATCTGGATTAAGCCTCTTTAATCCAGGTTTATTTGCCAGTGTAGACATAGCCTTACTGTCTTCAACCTCCCAAAGTTGCTTGTGCAGTCTGAATGTAAAACTCTGCCAAGTCAGAATGGTGGCACTTTACACCCATTTTACACAGGTGTAAAATGGCCACAAGGCTAGTTTGTCTGGCACAGAAGCACAGTCTTGTTACAAAAAAAGTCTCATGGTATTTCGAGTGTGTCAGTTGGTCAAGCCCTGCAGTCAGAAATGGGCATGTAACTTTGAAGGGGAAAGGAAGTATGTCCATCAAGGGAAGTGGTATTTCAGAAAATGACTTAAAAGTTAAGATTTTTTTTTTTATTTTTATTTTTTTAATTCCAGTCACAGACCTCAGAGTTCTCCCCTACAGAGGAATTCTGTTGCTAGAAACAGGAATATGAAGGCCTCTTATGGATTCTTTTTAAGGCTCACTTAATCTTTGATCTCTTTCACTACCTCCCTTTCAGGTTTAATTTTAACCAGCTACTTGATAATTAATTCCATTCCACTCAGATCCATTCTGCATATGGGGGACAGGAGGCTGGTTGAAAAATTCCTGGCATGCCTCCAAATTGTGTTAATAGGTACCAGCTCTTTAGTTTTTATTATACTGATACTAGAGAGCAGTGGGAAGGTTCTGAAACTAGAGCAGAACATCTATCTGATTTATTGTTTAGTTTCTTTAACACAGGAGCAAGAAATGGGCAAACTAGCAAGATACATATACCACCAATGCCTAAACCAGCATAGCTATGCTGACATGACAGTCTGTGCCAACCGACGGAGTTTTTCTCTTGGTGTAACAACATCCTCTCCCCAAATGGCATTATCTAAATTGCCAAAAGTCCTCTTCCATAGATATATCGGTATTTACGCTGGGGGGTATCGTTGGACTAGGCGTGTCCCTCAAAGCTGTGGTTTTTTTCACACCCCACCCCGGCCAGTGTAGCTTATGCCTATATATCTTTTAGTGTAGACCAAACCTTAGTCGTATCCTGTCAACTTTAGATTGACCTCCTACATGAAGATTTCTTATCTTCCTACCTGAAATTAAAAAAAAACAAAACAAAACCAAACCTTGTGCATAATTTTGTGTTCCCCTCAGCCTATATTTAGCACATTATTCATGGAAACTGAAACTTCTTGTGACTACCAAGAAGGAAACCTTCCCCGATGAGTAAGTGTTGGGAGAGGAGTGGCTGAGTCATTGATTTCTGCTGAATTCAGTCTTGTTTTAAAATAAGCTTCCTAGTCCTCCCAATGCTAAAAATAGCTGCAAATGTGAACTCTTTCAGAGTTGTCTTCCTGAGCCTGCAGGCAGACTGCTTCAATGCCTCTACTATTGAGCATGGCTATTTTTATGAAGAAACAAAAAGCAAACTGAATACTCTGATCAGTCAGTTATCTGTCAACAGACAAGATTTGTGTCTGCATTACGCTGCTGCTGTCAAGGAAAGGTAGAGGTAGTAATGGAGCTTGTTATAGGAAGGGAGGAAGGAAAACTGGATGCTGTGATATGGACAGAATGTTTCTTTTCCCTTCCAGCATCTAAAAGATGGGGGAGCTTCAATTCTCAGATTCGTACAAGCCAGAGGTTAATATGAAAGATGGAATTGCTCATTTTGGTCCAGGGGGAATGTGCTGTACGGGTCCTAGCACCATTCCATTTTCCAGCAATTGGAAGGTTAGTTGGGCTATTCAGCAACCTGTGGACCTCACTGGAGGAGAAAACCTCCCATCTTTGGTTCATTAAACACCTCAGGCAAGTGTTTAACTAGTAAAAACTACAAATCCTGTCCAGTAAATTGATAGTCACTGGTGTGGAGATGATGCTTTTGCATAGGGGCAGCTGCTGTGCGCAAGGGAGTGGAGAAGCATGAATTGTGAGATAAATAAGCACATGATATTTTTATGGCTTCATATCAGTGTCATGGGTACATACAGAAGCAACAGTTCCCACCAGCTCAGTTCATTTTTTTAATTGGGGTGGGAGGAAATAGCTGTTGTTAAAGATTGGCTTTGACAGCAAAATAAAACAAAATAGGGGTTTTTTGTTTTCAGAAGTGTCTAAGTCCTGCGGTCCAGGTTAGGAACAGTGCAGAAGGGACTTAGCTGAAAATTTTGTCTGCACAAGTGATTTTTAAACACAGAAAATTATTCATTATGTGTAGCGGTCTCTGCTCCAGATGGCTTTTTGCAGACTGGTTTGTTGGGAGTTACAGAAATAGTGGTGATGCAGTGGCTGAGGCACAAGTGCTGATCTGAATTAGCTCCTCACTTGATGCCCCTGTTGTAGTCAGCATGTCTGAGGCCGTAAAGCCCCGCTCCTGGGCCTGAGCCTGGCACCCCAGGGCAGCCTCTGCTCTTTGGAGGCTTCCCCTTAGAATAGGTGAGCACAGAGGAACAGGGAATGAATTCAGTTTTGGCTGTGCCGTCCTTTCTATTGACTGTGTGCCAACATTAAGGGTGTGTGCGTGTGTGCGTGCGTGTGTGCGGGCAGACTATGTGCCCACATAAGAGGAGGGTGTGTAACCCATTGCTCAGGGCTGAGCTGGAAGGTGAAATTTAGCCCTATATAATTCTGCTTGAATAAAAGCTGTTTTGTATTTTCTAAAATAAGCGCGTGTTTATATCTAGCTAGCCTTTAATCTGTTTTACAGGCGTGTGTGCTGTGGCTATGAACAGCAGAATGAGGTTAGCTTGCCAGTTTAAAAAAAAAATAGTACTGAAGGTCCATCATGGCTTCTGCCAAGTGAAGCCTAATTTTAAAAATGATGTTTAAAAACTGGGCTTATCTAACACTAAGTCCTTACTCAGGAACTGTTTTTGTAAACCTGTGTCTTTGGTATTTAGTACTTCAAAGGTCTCTTGAAAGAAGTTTCTGTTGAAAGATATTCTGATTTAGGAGCTCACATGGATTTTACATTTCTCGGGCCACAGAGGTCATCATGTCTCCAACAATAGGGGTAAGATTGTGCCCTCCTTCCCTTCTCTCTTTACAGCAAAGGAAGTGGTATTAACTCAGGCCTTTTGGCACAATCCATGGTGCAGCATGTTCAAGTCTGAATTTCATTAGCATATTCTCAGGTTAAATTACTCTTAGAAAATTAAATACCGTAGTCCCAATCTCTGCCTAAGGCTTATGGCTTTGTGTATGTTGAACTGAACATTCAAAGTGAGTTAAGCCAGGGAACTAGAACTGACTTTTTTTTAACCTTATCTTTTATAACAATAAGACAAGTGGCCTCATTTTCATTCTGTTAATGCAAGGCTAGATCTAGTCTTATTTTGCTTTTTTGGCACTGATGCCTTCATGTAGACAATTCTAAAAGAGTAATACAGAGGCTTCAGTGAAAGACTTGTTTGTATACTTTGTGTTTTAGCATCATGGCTGACAAGATTGAGCCCCAACCATTGGTTCATTGACTAGATTATACTAGATTATCATGGGCCAATTCTAGAAGGAGGGCATGGTTGTTAGTGCCCTCACTTGACCTTTGTTCGGGGCTCCCATTTATATATTCTACAGAGATTCCCTCTTCTATTCAATATAGCCCTGCTTAATGATGCTAATTAACTTCCCACCGAAGAGTTTGGGAATAAGCGCAGGGTATGTGCTGCTGTCCAGAATTGTCTGTCTAGCACTAACATGTCTAAAAATTTACGGACAGTTCAGACTCTAGGACTCCTTTAATCCTTGATGTGTCTGCTGAGACCACCAGCATGGAGGCCATTTGTGACGCTGATTTTCCTGGGTTGAACTTGCCTAGTCATTACTGTTAGGAATCATGTTTTATTGCCAAAGCGCATAAGGACCAACAAAAAAACGGTGGCCCTATTTTGTGAGGCACTATACAGTCATGAAGTACCAGATGAGGCCCTCCCAGAAGACCAGACAGACGCAGGGCAAGGAAATGGGCTATTCATGTAAAAGCAAAATGCTCAGTGTAATGGCAAGAGATGTTAGGTTAGTTGAGGATGTATAGTTAGTTAGGAGGAGATAAGAGCTTCAGCCAGGCCTGGGTTCCCCCCAGTGGGTTTTAAAGTTTAAAGCTAGTATTCATCAGATTTATAAATAATCCCGTGAAGGGCTGTAATGCTAGAGAATGGCATCGTCTGTGGGGAACAGGAAGTACCGTACAAGCAAACCACCATTAACCCCCACGCCACAGGCATGCACTCTGACTTTTTGATGAAACCAAAGGATATTCCTTGGTAAAGTGGTTTTATGCAGGCATTTTGAATTAAGCCTTTCTGTTCATTCCTTCCTAAAGGGGAGCAGTGCCTTTTCTCTGCCAGCAGGGTTCTCCATTTCAATACTCGGCCTACTGGCAATAATAGAGCTGAGGGATGGATTTTGGTGGCGCAGTAAATGAGGCATCTTGAACTTGTTGACGGGAGATGTCGTGAGAAGTTGGAATTCTTTGCTACTGAGCTGGGGCGAGATGTTTCAAGCTGCCTGGTTGGGCAAAAGCACGTGTTTTTATTCAGGGTGGTTTGGAAATTTCCCAGTGTTGTCTGATGCTTTGCCCTTTTTGCGGTTATTTGCACGTGTCAAATGGATGGGAAGCAGAGTTTTTGAACTGGTAGCATTTGACACCTACTTTGACCTGCTTTTAGGAATGATTTAAGGTATAAGGTAGGGGTGAGTTGGAGATTGCTGAGGATAGTTACTTATAAAATTTACAGTATGTTGTTGCCAGTAATGGGGATTGTATGTTCTGAAAGACCAGGATTTTGGCAGGAAGCAGGTTATTAGGGATTTCATCTCAAAATGTAATCTCACCTGAACACCACCTTCCTCACTTTCAGGTAGCATGAGCAACTCATTAATTTACAAATGCATGTTGGAAACGTGCTACACATCAGAGAAGGAGGAGCGGCCTGAGCTGTGGGCTTGGCAGGATTTGTAGGCTGCTCCCCAGCAAGCGCTCCTGGCTCTTCAGTTCCCTAAATAATGGGAACACCAGTTCATTGTTACAAGATGCTGCATTAAAATAACATTTGAATCTGTTCTCTGTGTCGAATCAGATCTCTTCCAGACAAACCCATTTGTAAGCTCTTTGAACAGCCATCGCCTACATTTGCACTTTATCAGGATTCTCTCTCTCTGCCCCGTCTGTTACTCTTTCCCCCCGGGAAGGACAGACAGACAAGTTCAACAAGTCTGCTGCCCAGCAAGTGCGGTTAGTATTGCCATCTCCTCCTCAGTAACACCAGGTTCAGAGGGCAAATCACTCAAAGCAGCTGGGACATGACTGCTAGCTTGTGGGGAATGATGTAATTACATCCCCCTCTGCCGTGAATTGAAGAGGGAGGCACTGGCTGGGGAGGCTACCTCCGGTTACTTCAGGTCAGGATACTGTCAAAATCCATCAGAGGAATTCCCAGTAGATTTGGCAGCCGACATGCACAATGCAGGCATTATGCCACAAGCACTATAGTTGAGTTGCAGGCATCTGGGCTTTGGAAGGAACTAATAAAATGTTGCTCCCCCGACCCCCTTCGGCTGTATGAATTAAGGCTTGTTGAATTATTGAGTTTTTAAAAAATCAAGCTGGTTAATGCTGGGGGTTTCTTTTGTCTCTCGTTCTGGTAGCTCAGTTTTGAAAGTGAGAGAACGTACTGGTAGGCCATAAAGTTTATTCAGCAAGCAGGGGATGAAGTGCAGGGAGAATGTTATCCTGCTGTGAATTTGACATTTCCCAAATAGCTGTGCAGGTTTCTCCATCAAATGCCTTTTATCAGCATCTTAATTCTCCTGGGACAAAATAAGTGTTTCATTTTTTGGCATAAGTAAATATGCTCTTCTCATTGTTGGATGGGGTCAGGATGTACATGGCATTCTGGCCTTAAATGGAGAAAACAGATGACCATCCAACAGCCTGTATCAGATGTTTAATGCTGAAACGTGTAACTCAGCACTAATTTAACATCGTACATGTTATTACTCTTTAATAATGCACATAGTTTGTTTGGTTTTTTTTTTTTAATCCAGGGATTTCTTACTCTTCATGAGACTGAGTGAAATTGAGGTTTCCATTTTAATGATGCTGAATATAGTCTGCCATTTTTATGGTCAGTTGGTCTCAGCAAAGATCAATGTGCCTCTCTCCCTCCCCTCTCACACACTCATTACAAAATATTCCCGATAGGCTGTGGTCTTCATTCAAGTGACAAAAGGGTGGTAGGCGGCTGTGGAGGGAAGTATTTTGTAACATGCTTTGTGTTGTCACCGTGTTGTCACAAATCAGTACCACCAAACTACTGTGAGTCAACTTGGAGCTGGAAGAGACGTCTGAGTCATATTTTAATGGGAAGTATACCAACCACCCTCATTTTGACTGAGAATTTGAATGGAAGGAGTTAACATGGTGCCCGCTCTCTTTAGCATTCTGGCTTCTGAAATCCTACTCTTCTAAGGAGCTGGTTTGATATTTCAAATAAATAAACAAATATCCTTGCCAGTGCTGCTATTGTTAGATTATTCAAATGGAAAGAACATTTAAAGTATCATTTACTTTTCCTATCCAATGCTGTTGTTTAACTAAAATGGTCTGGTTGTTCTTGTGTGCTAGTATTTTATTTGGGTTTATGCGAGCTGTGGCGAGATAGTGGGATCTGAACAGAAAACTGTTTTCAAACTGGCTTTAAAAAAAATCATCACAGCTTTTTAATTACAAAACCTAATAACAGACTATGTGTTTTGGTCTGGATGCCTAACTTTGTCACTTATACAGTTTGCTGTAGCCCCACTTCAGCACAACACTTAAGCATGTGCTTAATGTAAGCATTTTGTTTAAGTCCCATTAGAATCAAAGAAATTAAAGTACACAGGTAAGTGCTTTGCTGGATCTGCCTGTCACTTTTGCTAGCTATCAGAAGGTTTGGAAGTGTGATCTGGATGCTCATCAAAATCACTTTAATCTAGAAATTGGACTAAAAGCTTTCTTGTGAGATTTCAATTATTTCTTAGTTCTGGCTAAGTTGGGTACAGTGCTTGCAAACTTGAGTAAAAAGTAGAATGGTATGAAATGGCATGACAATACTAGGTAAAGGAAGAGATTTTTTTTTCCTTTGGTTGGGGGGTGTTGAATTCAATCCTTAGAAGTCCTGTTTGGTTAAGGTCTTTGGGTGAAGGTTCAGGTCAGTGGCTATTTTATTTAAACCGCTCTGCCTATTCTTAGAATGTAGCTTTTTCAAGAATTGCACAACCAATTTGAGTTATTCCTTCAAATCTCTCCTGCCCAGACATGTGCATTTTGTGTTCCAGTTAATCCGATTAAGCCATGTATTACACTATGTATTAATCATCTGACTGGTAGTAGTGATTATTCTCTTTGGATCACTGCTTTGAAGGGACCTTGGAAACCATAAGACAGATTTGCTGCGTCTAATGTTGAAGAACGATCATACTGTCTAAAATAAGAAGGATAAAAGTTAAGCATTTGAGGAATTACTAAACCAGGGAGCATTGTTTATATTTGTCTAAATGTACCTTTTAGGGCAATGGATGAATATGCCATCATGGCTGAAGGTTGGCAGATCTGCTTACTAAATATTTCAGATGATGTTTTTGAGTGACTTTCATTTGTCTTAATCTTGGATTGCCTCCCCACATAAACTTTTCTTCAGCTCTTTAGCCTTGTTCCCAGTGTGCGAATCTCCATTTGGCTCTAGCAGTCATAATAATCCAGGGAGAATTGCACAATTGATATTTTTTCACTTCTCTTCTTGATATTCATGTGCAACCTTAAGATAACAACATGAAGCAAGAGGAGTGTACTCTGATCCTCAAGAATTCAGTTAAGGGTTAATTAGTATTGCTAGATAGTGTAGAGATCCTGATAGTAAGCAAATTCCTTTACTCAATAGGGTATTATAGAAACATCTGTACTGTGACTACAGTACCTTCTCTCCAAAAGTAGCAGACTGAGTACACAAGGGAGCCACATTCTTGCATTGATTAGATTTGTGTAAATACTCTGATATTTCTAGCAGTACAGGAAATGGTCTTTGTACTACTTGAGTTTCAACAGATATGGTCTTGAGTTTCCATTCTGTCTTGATGTTCTCAAACAAATGCTCTCTCCCCACCCCTGAACAAACTGGATCTTTTTATATGTTGTTAGACTAAATGGCTTGAGAAGTACCAGTAGTTCAATTATGCTTATATAAATTTATAGAAAAGTCTTGACCTAAGGATTTAAATCCAGCATGATTTTGAAAGCTTTTACAAGTTCTTTGAATTATACAATGGATCACACAATAAACATATCCCTAATAAATTGCATCCTTGTATCTGTTTTCATTGCATAAACACTCTTTGAGTAAATGTACGGGTGTGGGTTAAAGGTCTGATCCTGCAAGGTGCAGGGCAGAGTCAGTTCCCACTGACCCCTGTAGTACTGAGGATTCCCTGCCCCTTGGGGGACAGGACCCTGAGTATTTAGTCATTTTGAATGCAAACCGCTTATTTACTAACAAAAACAATTTAGCAATTTGCCTTCCAGTCTCGCATTATCTCTGTCTGCTCCCTTTCTCTCCAGCTCCCTGTCGTCCGTGCAGTGATACAGAAGTCCTCTTGGCTGTCTGCACCAGTGATTTTGGTAAGTTTTTCTTCTCTGCTGCTGGTCCTCCTTACTATGGTGTCAGCTGGATTTGGCTACAGAAACCTCCCCAGACAATGATTAAATTTAAACCCCAATTGCAACAAACAGGGGACTTGCACCACTGTCTGTAAATAAACTGTGCGCAAAGGATACGCAGAAAACCGAGAGAACATTTTTATGGGAGGAGACTTGAAGGGTCTCATTTAAAACCATTGTACATATCTAACTCTTTCTGTAGAGGACAAACCTACCAACAATAATAAAAGTAAAAGTTCAGAAAAATTTTAGGGGCACGCAATAGGGCTTTTTTCCTTGCCTTAACATAGGCCACTAACAAAATACCAAACTGTTGTCTTGTCATATTTCTAAAGGGAGAAATTAATGTTCAGCTAGTGCTGGTAATGACCACAACAAAGAAACAGTATTGACAGAGAAAAACATGAATATTCTGAACATGCTTTTGACTGTGATGTAACTTCTTTTCTTGTGATTATTGCATTACTATTTTTCACGCAACTTGCTCATGTTTTAATGTAAAATAAGAGAAGCAATTGGGCCTGTCTGGTCTTGGAGATGTGCTGCAAAGATTATAAATATCATACTTAGTCATGTGAGCCTACTGGGTCCCTCTCAGACGTGATGTCTGACCATTGACTCCTGCTTGCATCAGGGCTGCTTGGATCCAACCCTCACAAAGTAATTTCATGCAACTCTCGTTTTGTTTTGTTTGTGTCCCAGTTGCCAGGGGTTCCATCCAAGATGTAACAAATGAGGCAGAGCAGCAAGAATCTGTGATACACGTCAGTGCCAATAAACTCTACAGGCAGAAGAGCAAAGTCTTTCAGCCCATGGAGGACAGCGGAAGCTGGTGGGGACAAATAAAGACCCCACTGGAATGTGGGGTGAGACCAGGAGAAGGAGAATTCCTCTTCACGGGACGCATGCAATTTGGGGAGGCCAGGCTAGGCTGTGCCCCTCGTTTTAAAGACTTCCAAAGGATGTACAAAGAGGCAAAGGACAAAGGGCTAAACCCATGTGAAATTGGCCCAGACTGACCACCCCCATTTGGCTGAAGACTGCTCTTAGCACTTGGCCAGGACTAATTCCTGGCCCCAGTGAACACTTCGAACAAAATGGTAATTAACTGAAAGCAGGGAGAAATCTGGGTACAGAGTGAAAGCCACATGGAATATGTCCATGGAGGCAACAGAGGTACGAACTCAGAAGACTGCCAAGCACCCAAGGCTGGATTTTTAACCAATCTTGTCCCTATGAACTAAGTTATTATATTTTTTTAGCAACTTCCTTAGGAAAACAAGAAAACAGAAAACTCCAATGTCTTAAAAAAACCCAATGAAAACAAACCTGCCTTTGTATCTTTTTAATACTAATGTTTTAAAATGTCTTAAGCTGATGTAGCATTTGGTATGGTGTATTCTGTATAAATGGTCAAGAAAGTGATAGAACACGGTAAAATCATCTTAACATTGATGCTTTGTAAAAAGCTTGGTGTACAATTCGAAGATGTTTCTTATGACAGAAATTTATGAGCCAAATTCATCTTTTTTTATTTGAAAGAATGTACAATCGCCACCTGCAATTTTTTGTTCAGGCTGGTGAACAGTTTCCATTCCAGAGAAATAAAGATCCCTGGATTTGACCCACATTGTTCTGACTTTTATTTTCCTTCTCCATAATTTGCAGCCTCTTGCAGGTTCCAGATATGCATGTTCCCTGCTTGCTTATTTTGCTGCTATGTGGCAGCTGTGACTAGGAACAGCAAAGCCCCAGTGCCACATGGCTGGAACGGCAGTGTTTTTAGAAAAGGGAGTAGAATCTATTTTTGGAGACTTCTTAGACATGTGTCCCAGCCAAGATGCTTTGAACAACTGTCACTTTCACCCTTGGAAGGCTACTTTGGGAACCAGTCCAAAACGAGTACTTTTACCCATGGCCCATTCTAGCTATAGGCAAACAAGGCAGCTGCCCAGGACGGCAGATTCTGCCTGGAGTGCCGAAGGCAGTGAGGCCAAACATAAGTTGTGCTTGACCTAGGCATCATAGAGGGGAAGCTGCTGGCCCAGACCTGAGCGGGTGGTGCTGCAGCCTAGCATTTGCCTTCACCCCTTGCACCAGAAACACTGAACCCTCAATGGGCTCACTATGTCCTTTCAGAAAGCTTGGCTGATATGCTCTATTCTAGGGCACAGCAGATGCCAGGACACTGAAGTTTTGCTTCTGTAAGCAAATTGCCTTATATAGCCTCTTCCCCCACACTACCACTCCCATAATCTTGGCGCCTAAATTGGTCTGTGGTACGTTTTGTCTGATTGGGACGTTTTCACCTGAAAATGTGAGTCACCAGGGCAGGTCCATCCCCTCCTATTCGATTTCACCTGGAAAATGAAGTCCTTTTAAAGGCAGGGGTCTCAAACACATGGCCCGTGGGCTGCATGTGACCTCTAAAGCTTTTTCCTGCGGCCTGCAATGACACTATCATTACCAATATTTGCAATATCATATGAAAAGGTTTCAGTGGTGTGGCCCTCAGGCTAATGTACTCGTCCTCCTGTGGCCCTCGTGGTGATTTGAGTTTGAGACCCCTGTTTGAAAGGGAACAAGAGGAGAAACCTCAGTGTCAATGCAGAGCTCTCACTGAAGCAGTGATGACATTTCACATTACCTGTCATTAAATATCTGCTTTAACTCTGCCCTAAGGCTACCACATTGGGGGTGGGTAACTGTTGTTTGTCTTCCCACCCCAACATTTTCCATCACCCTCCTTCTCTCTCCCACTAATGCTTCCCTGAGTAAATCTTCCATTAAGAAAGAACCCTCCCTCTCATTTACCCTGTCTCATAAATCTCCTTTACTTCCATTGGAACTAGGGAACTGTTCCCTCCAATTTAGCTTTGCCCCTTTGCACATAAATTGGGCTGTCTGCCAAGACTGGCCAAGTCTACAGCAGACAACAATCATTGTGAGTCCCCCCCCCCCCCGCTTTCCTAAAATGGGCCACTATCATACAAAAGCCTGACAGAATTTAATAGGGATTAAAGTCTTTGGGATTCTGTTGAAATTATTGATCAGGGTATGGAGGCGGACATTGGAAGGAAATCTCCACTAGGATTCTCTTTTAGTGTGTGGAATACACCGTCAACAAGTTTGCAGATGACACGAAACTGGGGAGGAATGGTAGATCCACTGGAGGGCAGGGATAGGATACGGAGTGACCTAGGCAAATTAGAGGATTGGGCAAAAAGAAATCTGAGGTTCAGCAAGGACAGATGTGGAGTCCTACACTTAGAATGGCAGCATCCCATACACTACTATATAGTGGGAACCAATTGGCTCGAGATGGTAGTTTGGCAGAAAAGGACCTGGGAGGTATGTGGACAAGAAGCTGCATATGAGTCAGCAGTGTACCCTTATTGCCAAAAAGGCTAACAGCATATCAGTCTGCCTTAGTAGGAGCATTGCCAGCAGATGGAGGGAAGTGATTATTCCCCTCCATTGAGCACTGGTGAGGCCTCATTTGGTTTATTACGTCCAGTTTTGGGCCCCGCCACTCCAAAAAGAATATGGGCAAATTAGAGAGAGAGTCCAATGGAGGGCAATTAAAATGAGGAGGGGGCTGGAAGCACATGACGTATAAGGAGAGGTGAGGGAACTGGGCTTGTTTAGTCTGCAGATGAGAAGAATGAGGGGGGATTTGATAGCAGCTTTTACTACCTGAAAGAGGGGTCCAGCCAGGGAGGATAGAACTAGGCTGTTCTCAGTCGTAGTAGATGAGAGAACTAGAAGCAATGGTCTCGCATTGCAATGGGGGAGGTCTAGATTGGATATTAAGGAGGAAAAAAATCACTAGGAGGGTGCACAAGCATGGAATGGGTTACCTAGGGAGGTGGTAGAATCGCTGTCCTTACTAGTTTTTGAGGGCTGGCTTGACAAAGCCCTGACTGGGATGGGTTAGTTGGGGTTGGTCGTTTTTTTGAGAAGGGGGTTGGACTAGGGGACCTCCTGAGAGCCTTCCAACCCTAATATTCTATTATTGTATGATCTCTACGTGTCACAGGATTTGTCTCTTGCAGTGAAAGCTGTGAGGCCTACCCCTCCAACCACACTTGGAAGACTCTGAGTGATCTTCTGGAGGCTATAGCTAGCTACACAAAGGCCCTGCAGCTCTACACAGGCTGTGGCTCTAGTCTAGGCCATCTCACCTTTCTTCTGAAAACTTGGCTCTGGGGGAGGTGTGCTACCTGGGGTCCCCATGCAGTGATCAGTGGTGGGAAAAACATAGCCCTGGTCTGTTACTTTTCTCCCACATATCCATGAGCCAGAGATGGGGAAATGATCAGCTGACACTGTCCCTAGCCTAACTAGCTTAGTCTCTTCCCTCTCCTCTAATAGAAATGGTGGGTTGTGTGGATGAAAAAAAAAGGAGTTGTGTGGCACTTCTAAGAGATTTATTTTTCACATGTGCTGACGAAGTGGGATTTTCTCCCACGAAAGCTCATGTGAAAAATAAATCTCTTAAAGTGCCACGACTCCTTGGTTTTTTTTTGGTTTTTTTTGCTAGACTAACATGGTTGCCCCTTTGGAAATTGTGTGGCCGAGTCTCTGCAGTGTTTGAAGGTGAAGCAGTGTTGAAAAGGGCAGGTTGGCTTCACTCCCTTTCCACACATGGACAGAGGGTGGGTCCTTCCTGAGATGCAGACTGATGGAGGTGTGATCTCAATCCACAGCATATCTGGAATTACATCTTTTCTATAGCTTTTTTTTTTTTTAACCTATAAAATTCTACTGTGAAATACTCGTTCTCCACTTAATGCTGTGGGATGTTTCATGAAAACTGTGCCTTTCTATGGATTTCCATAGGGTTTTTCCAGAAGGATACCAAAAGGTCTGTGGATCAGACAGGTACTTTTTATGACAGTTTACTAGACTGAGAAATGGTTGGATCCAATGTTCAGCCAGCATTTGGAAGAATAGCAACAATAAATAAGCTCCGATTCAAATACCAGTAGGTGAGCACTTCAGTCTTCCTGCTCACTCTATTGATGATATGCTAATAGTTGTGCTCAAGCAAATGAGTAACATGCCAAGGCTTCAGAAAAAAACAGCAGCATTGGAATTCATATGTAAATTTGCCTCTGTCTCTCTTCAGGATTAAATAAGGACTGGCTTTTTTTTCTCAGTACAACAGGTGATTTGACTTCATCTTCCTCTATATGCTGCTCCCCAGTGTTTGAATCGTAACGACTGCTTTAATTTGCTGTTAGTGTGATCTGATCCTATGACTTACACTTCCCTGCATTTATTATCCTTCCATTCTGTAAGTTCCCCCATCTTCAAAACATCTGACAATGTGGTATTTTCGCCCATGAAAGCTCATGCAATAAATAAATTTGTTAGTCTTTAAAAGTGCAACAGGACTCCTTCATTGTTTTAATAAAAAAGCTGTATACCCAGGCACCGAGACTTTTTTATTGAAAAACGTGACTTTGGCTATGATTTAATTTTTGTAACTTAAATTAACAAGCCCTACATTCCTGTTTCCTCCGAATATCATTGCTTGGATTTAACACCCAGATTGGTACCTTCCTCTGCCCTTGCACGGCATTCCTCAGTACAAGCCCTTAGGGTGCTTCACCTGCTGATATTACAGCGATGCTCTCTGCTGAGTTAAAACATCCTAATGTGCTCTGGAAGCGCCGTGCACCTTCTGTTACTGAGACGCATCAGGGTTGAAAGCTCACCACCCGCTTCCCCCCACCCTGCCTGTCCTGCTGTGTTGTGCCTCACCTCTTGTGCAAACTGCTGACAAGTTTTGTTAGAAAAAGCTTTTTGAGTTACCACATGCCCATTGCACTGTTGGGAGTTACATAAATAAAATTACAGGGAACTGAAGGGAGTGGTTGAATGAGCAATAACTAAGAACAAAGCTGGGTTCTTTGGGAGTAAGAAACACCTTTTTATACCATGTTAGTGTCTTCAGCTCAGGTTAGGTGAACAGTCATACCTCTGCTTTTCCAGAGTAGCATGTGTATGTGCAGCCTGCTCCACCTACATCTTGGCCTTTTGCCACACACACATTTATAGGAGTGTGTAATATGTACAGCATCTCTTCAGTGAAGGTTGCGTTAAGCTCTTTATGGAAGGATTCCCTTCACAAACTGAAAATCCACTTCAAATGTTCTTACTGTTAGGTTTTTGAAGTGCACTTATAACTTGGCCTGTTTGGGGTTAGCATCTGACCCATTGTGGTTTTCCTTTTTAGTAACTCCTTGCTCTATCCCATATCACGTGCATAGCAGTGACTGATGAGGAATGAACCGTGATGGCTTGGGTGCTGGAGCAATGGCTGCACTGGCTGCAGGCAGCACTATAAATCCTCCTGTTTTACCCCTCCTACAAGGAGAAAGCCTCCCAGTGTGATTGGAAGATCTCAAGGTGGAGCATCCATGGGTGACAATGAACCCCTGATACAAGCATTGAGTGGATACTTTAGGAAGATGAAAAGAAAAAAGCCTTGTGAAAAACATTTTGTATTTTTGCATCCACCCACCTCCCAGTGCCCTGCCTGCTTTGATCATATACCAAGCAGCATTCAGGGACCCATGCCAGTGAATCTGCAGAATGGCAAAACTCAAACAAGGCTGCTTGTATGCAGCTCCTCAGGCTCATATCAAGTGTTTTTCTTGAACGGTCCAACACAATTCTGTTTTGTGTGGGTGAGGCTGAGGCCAACATGCTCAGCACCTCCTGTAGTTGATTCATTTGCTGGGCAACTAAACTGTGGAGGTACATGTTGGACAGAGTGGTCTCATCCGTGTTCTCCTGCATCGTCCTGGCACTGCTGTGGCATTTGTTCCCAGGCTTGCTTGTTTTTTTAATGTTGAGAACACCTCAGTAATTCTGCTGAGGCCAATCAGCCATTTTTTAAAGAGAAGAGTCTTCTCAGTGTCACCAGGTCTGGAACACCTGAAGGGCTCCCCACCCACAGTCATTGGGAGCTGCTCATGGGGGTAGTTTTAAGAACCAAACCTATTCTGCAATCGGTTAAAAGAAAGCTCTCAAGTTACCTTCCCCGTGGGAGAGATACAGGGCCTCAATCGCTATGGTACATAATAATCTGGCAAGCAGCCTTTGCAAGCCTCTAGAAGACCACAGCTATCATGGAATGTGTTAGAAAGGCAGCCTCTAAAACAGACAGGCCCCTGCCCACTGATGTGCTTCAACTTAAAAATCAGAGATAAGTGCTCATTCTGGGTCAGGTCCTGGATGGGAGGCCAGACAACATAGCATACTGAGTACCAGAGACAGATGTTCGCCTTGACTAACATATCCAAGCAGCGGGGTTGCTGTGGCTTGAATCAGCAGGAGCCTCTTTGTGGTGTTACCTTCCTTCCCTCATTAACGTATGTTCCAGTTGATATCAAAGAGGAAAACATGTGCTGTATACAAGTTGGGTCACACTCAGTTCCTTTCCATAGGCCTAGTTTGTTGCAGTGTTAGTAACAGCTAGGGGTGTACCCATGGGTGGGCCCAAGCGGGCCACGGCTCACCCACTGCAGCACCAAGCAGTGGCGTGAACTTGCAGCAACCAAGTTCACACTGCTGCTGGGCTTTGTGGTGGGTGGGCCTGACCTCATCTCCTCTCTCTCCCCCTCTGCCTCATGAGAGCTCCAGTTGCTATTTAGCAACTGGAGTGTCTCAGGCAGCTTCTGGTCATATAACTGGAAGCTGCCTGTGGCCTGGCCCACCCTGCAAACTTAGGGGCCCGGCCAGAAAAGGGGGGGTTGGCTAGCCCCTGGTAAGTGCTGCCATTAAGTAGATTCCCAAACCACCGAACTGTCTGTGCATGTCACCCATGTTCATTGGCGCATCCTGCTTTTGATTTCTGGAGACCTCAGAGAGCAAGGGCACACCATACTCACTGGGTACTATCCGTGCACTGAACAAAATGGTGATGTTATTTTAAAAGCTACTGGTGTGAGGGAGGAGGCTGCCTGCAAGTGCTCTGAGGAAGGAGAGAAAGCGAGGAAGAGGAGAAGCAGCCTGCGCTGACAGGATGGCTGACTAAATGTTTTCTCCTGCTGTTGCCAAGTGCTGACTCAGGCGTTCTGCGGGTTACTAGCTCCTTCTAAAGAAACAAGAAAAACCTGCAATCAGCATCAGAGGCCCTGGTGCTGTAGTGGGGATGAACCTGGCTGGCTGCCTCCTGCATGCCTCAAGGGAGTGGGCAAGAAATAAAACGAAGGTCTCAGAGCTGCTGCCTCATGCAGATGTTACAATCTGGTTGTGGAACACACGCCGTCCGCCCGTGTGTAATTACTGGGCCAGGTCAGGTGTCACTGCAAGACAGCCCATGTATTAAGCATCCCCATCAGATGGGTGAATCACTGCACTAGAGTCTCCCCCTGCTTTATAATTTATCACTGAGAGTTCCCAATATAACTAGTCATGCACATACTATAGCAGAATTATGGGGGTGGAGGAATACCTGAGTCTGAGCATGCTGTGAGTGGATGCGAGAGGAACAAACGCAGTCTTGGGTTTTGCCTTTTACTGGAGATGGATTACAAGCCACAACAGTTAGATCTGGTTCTGCAGTGCAAAGCTCAGGAGTATTTGGAGCTGAGATTTCAGTTCTTCCTGTTAGAAAAATAGGAGCCACTTGAGATTAGAAGCTTGGTTTGGATTTGGAAACACTTTGTGCACAAAGTTTGGGGATGTTCCAATCTTGGCTCAGTCAGTCAGTTTACCTAGCCAGTCTATCTGGCCACTTTCCCTGTGGTATGGGGCTTTGCTTGAGGCTTTCTGCCCCCTGAGGCAACATCAGATGTCTCAGGCCTCCTCACAAGGCAATACTAACTAATGGGCAACTGAGGTTGCTTTGTTTTTTATTGCAAATGCAAACCTATTTTTTTTAACCCAATGTAAGTCAAGCTTGGTGTCGTGTTTGACAAGAGTCTGCTAAGTGTTGGGTGCTTAAATGGGGGAACAGTCCTTTAGAAACCACTCTTAGCTGCTGTATCATAGGTGAGAGAAAGTGGCTCCTGAAATGACCTGCTTCAAGAAGGAAGGGATTTTTTAGCTTGGAATCCAGGACAATGTCAGAGCCAAGCAGAAATCCTTAGATAAATCAGTGGGGCATCCCAAACAATGTTCTAACTTGATTAAAGAGTGTCAGAAAGATGATCTTCCCTTGGAGGAGGAGGTGGGAGGGGAGGATTGGACACAACGTATTAGGGTGAACATAAGAACAGCCACACTGTGTCAGACCAATGGTCCAGCTCAGTATGATGGCTTCTGACAATGGCCATTAACAGCTGCTTCAAAGGGAGTAAACAGACCAGAATAATTTTCAGTGATCCATTCTCTCTTGGCCAGTGACAGCGTCTGGCAGTTGGCAGTTTAGGGAATTATAAATGAAGATCTGGCAAACCCTTGTGAATCCAAGGGTATGGCTTCCCTCGGAGTTTGACACTGAAGGCGGGTCTTCCACTCCCTGGTGGGTAGACCCAGGAAGGGCATGCCCACCAGACCAGAAACAGAGGTGTGGGAGAGGATGGGCTTAAGAGGTGGCCCCTGGACCTCAGCTGAATTAAGGGGAAGATGCTGAAAGAAAGACAGATCCCTTCAACCTGCTGCCAGCCCCTGACTTTCCAATGTCAATCCTGAACTACTAGGGTCATCAGAGATGTCTGACGCCAAGGAACTGCTGGGGCCGCCGGTGGCTGCGTAGACGGAGAAGGCAGAGGACGACTCAGAGACAGGTATACCTTGAGGCGGGAGAGGAAGAAGCCCAGGAATAGCTGACCATGGTCCGGCTGGGCTCGTTCTGGAGCAGCAGTGGGCACATTTTCGTTGGAGTCTTGCTGACCCCGTGGGGCAGTGCTCCCCCTTATTAGGGTCCTGGGCTGGGACACAGTGGAGACTCCTACCTCGCCACCATGCCACCCTGGTGCACCAGACACCTCCCATTGGGCCAGGAGGCCTGGATATACGCTCTTCCCCTTGCCTGTGACCTATAGACGGCTTTGCTAGCCCTGGCCTGCCTGAGGGTTGCTGGGGGTACAAGGGGGGGGGGGGCCCACAGGCTGCTTCATTCACTCCAGCCTGCCTGAGGCATCTGGGGGGGGCCACAACCTCCGAATCTCTGTGTTCGGCTGGGGAACCCCACAGACTGCTAATCCCCCCTTGGATGTAGGATGCATGAACAACGGCTGGGAGCTGGGAGCTCCCTCCAAGACCTGACGCTGAGGGAAGGCCACTGCTGCTGTGCAAACTCATCTACATTCACAAACAATAATCTCAACCAGCCAGCAGAGCTCAATGCCACAAATGTGACTTGAATCAAGCTGGCGTAGTCTGTGCTACTCTTTTGAACTCATTAGGAAACAGGCGCGGGTTTCATATTTCCACTTGTGCGGCAGCACATGTACATTTTTGCTGTAGCATCCTGAATATGCAGCAGCACAAAATCAGCAGAGGCTGGAGACATCTGACAGGCAGAATGAAAGCATGTTTCTGAGTCATTTTACAGCATCAGAGGCAATCCAAACTATGGCTAACACTGAACAGGGCAGGAAGTAGCTCTATCTAAGTCTCCTGAGAGCTTCCTTTGCACAGAAGGAGAAATCCTGGTCCCTCTGATGGCAGTTGCAGCTTTGCCACAACCCTCAGGGAGAGCAAGATTTGGTCATGTCAGAGGCTTTTGTCTGCCCTGTCTATTTAGATCAGGGTGTCAAACATACAGCCTGCAGACTGGATATGGCCCATGGGCCTCTTTTGTCTGGCCTGTGATTGCAGTCTGGGAGATCACACTCTCTCCCTAACAGAAAGAGAGAGTATGGCCCTCTTGAAGTACATTTAGGTCTAATCTGGCCTGCCATAGCAAATGAGTTTGACACCCCTGATTTATATGGTAGGCTGTTTGGGGTAAGGAATGTCTGCTACAGGGGTTCTTATAACATTTTCAGCCAGGACCCAGATTAAGTTTGGGAGTCAGCCTTGTGACCCATGGTTCAATTTGGAATTAAGAATGTATTTCCGTTTCCAATTTATTAAAGAGGATCCTGGCAACTCACCCTAAATAGCATGGTGACCCATTTTTGGGTTGCGATCCAAAGGTTAAGAAGCCCTGGTCTACTACTTTCTGCAGTGACACCAGCTAAGGGAGGAACAGGGGAACAGGCCACAACTGTAGAGAAGGAGGAGAAGTGGGCGAGCGAGAAGGCAGAGATGAGGTCAGAGAGGAAGGCACAGGAGCCCATGCACGCAACTCAGCTAGTGCGGGGGATTGCTAAAGCGTTCAGAATAGCTACTATCCCTGCCACAGCAGGACTCACATCTCCACAATAAACAATGAAGAGCAAGATGAGGAGTAAGGAGAGTGTTGTGGGGCAGGTCATGCGCCCTTCAGCTTCCCTGGGTGGTAATGTCTGTTGAGAGCTATGATCAGTGCAGGCAAGGGTAGGGGTACAGTGGCAAGTAGTCACAGATTCACTAACCACTTTAGCTGGTTAATTAAGGAAGTGCTGACTCAAATTGCAGTGCAGCTGGTTTGAAAAGGAAAAGAAAAAGATCAAGTTTCTTGCCCTGGACTGACTTAGAAGTGTTTTATATTGGTGAATAGAGTTAGTGCTCACTCTGCCCATGGGCACTGGGCAAGCACTACTCCTCTGCCATTGCCCTGCTACCCATTCCTGCTCATCCTTTCCTCAAAAGGCCAAATCCTGGTGTCTATGGGACCTTTGCCACAAACTTGCATCCATATAGCAGAGCTCCCTGACTCCCCCACTTTATGCTTGTCATATCCTTTCCTTTAGCAGATCTGAAATAGTTGTAGTTTAAAGCAGAGGACAAATGGGGACTCAGAGATGGAAACAAACTCATTTTTAATTATGATCTAAGCTAATAATTTTCCTAGAAACTTCATCAAAACTTTGCACTGAGGATGGCTACCAGCGAAACAACAGAAACCCTGGGCTGGTTTTTGTGTGAGCATTACCTGTTCTGTTTGCCAGCCGTGAAGAGATCATTCTGGCACAAACAAGCCCCAGTGGAACCAACATCAGGCACCATTGTACTTGCCTGGGCATCAGGGATGAATGAAGGTATGGTTTCTGAGATCATGTGGAAAACACAAAGGCATCTACAGAGATCTTGGGGCAACTCTGCCAAGATGAGGGAACGTTCTTCTGGTTATAAAGTGTAATTTGTTTTCCTTGGATCATTTTTCTTTTCCTTGGGACTCATCCTGAATTAGAGTAGATGTTCAGTGGGCAATTCTAATGTTGCTGAATCTGAAATTCAAAAATCCCAGCAAAAGAACAAGCCATCAGGCCTCTCTAGTAAAAATTGTCCTTTCAACGGCCAAACCATCTTTTCTGAAACTGCTTTTTCCCAGGTGGAGGCTTCAGTCTGTGACTAAAAGTGCCACAGGACTCCTTGTTTGTTTCACCATGAAGGGTATCTTCAACCATTGTTGGTACTGTGCCATGTTTTTGACCCTGCAAATAGGTGTGCCTTGTACACTCTCCTCCTATACATGCTGGGTGATAGATGACAAGTCTTGAGTGCGAGAGCTGGGAAAGCAGGGCAGAGAGAACAACAATAGGGAGAACAGTGCAGGAAGCTGACACCACTGAGCTAGTCAAACAGAGAGAGCAAAAATCAGCCCCAGAGTAAGCTGATGTCTGCCTCCTGTGTTTGCCTGGAACACATATTTTGTTAGGTGGTGATCCTACTGGGGAAAGGTTAAGTGAGTTCAGCTGACACACCAAGGCAGCTGTCTTATTACTCTATCTGCATATATGGGAAGTAGGAATTGTTCTCCTAGAAAAGGATCTAGGGTTTGGGCTGAGTAGGCCTGATAGAGGAACCCTAGGACCTTCTAAATTTCTAGAGACAGCTTGATCTTTATTTCATTTTGCTGTTTTGTTTGTTAAATACAAAACCCAGAAAAAAGGGAGAGTTTGGAACCTACTGAGCAGGTGAGAAAAGATACCTCCATGCAGAGTGCACCTCTTTTGAAGTCAGCTGAGTTGCACCTCTCTTGCCTGTCTCATCAGGGCTGAAGCTGGCTCTTGCTGATAAATCTTACCATAAAGACATGGTGTAAGTACGGAATGGAAGCTGATGTTAAGCAATGCTTGTGTAATTAGTGCATTTTGGGGAAGTTACGGCTAAAGCAGTAGAAGTGAAGCTAAGGATGTAAAAGAACAAAACAGTCATAAGGTTAGTTTTCAAAAGCAAGCCATCACTTGCTTCAGCTTTCCACACAGCTATGGCTTTTGAAGAGGTAAGGTAAGAGTACTGCATTTAGCAAACTAGGGCCAGCTGAGGTCTCTATCTCTTAAAATGTTGTAACATCAGCTGAATATGGGATTTTTATGATTGACGCTAGCAGGAGCAACACAGAACTCTAACTGACATAACATTATTTACTGAGTAAAGACTTGGAACTAAGAAGGTACACACCTTGCCAGTATGGCCCTCACGACTGGGATTGATACGCATGTGTACAATGCATGTGTTGTCCAATATACATCTGGTTTTGCTGATGGGATTGGATAAAGACTGGCAGGCAGGATGGTCCTAGATCAGCAACACTCAATGATACTGCAGAAGGATGAAAACAAACAAGGAGTCTGGTGGCACTTTATTAAGTCACCTTAGTGAGGCCACCCTTCTCTTAAGTCGACTTAAGAAAGTGTCTTAATTTAAAAATGTGCTTGCTGTAGTTGAGTTTTCTAAGTCAGCTTAAGCAGGCACATGTTACTGCATAGGGCTTCTTAAGTCAACTTAGATCATGACATTGCATTAAGTTGACTTAATAAAGTTGACTTGATGCCTAAGTTGACTTAAAGAGTAAGAGTTATTAATTCTACTTAAGGAAGCCCTTAAGTCGACTTAATGAACTCCAAATGTGGCCAAGGCTTTGCTTAAGTCGACTTAAGCCCATAGTGTAAACATACCCACAGCTACCCCTTTGGAAGTTGCAAAAAGGTGCTCACGCAAACTCCCTGCATTCTACTCTGTGATGCTTCTTTGTACAGTCTTCTTTTCTTTACATGAGGGACAAGGACCCTTGAAATGTCATAACTCAGCCATGCCTCCTGGAGACACTAGAGAAAGCTCCTGGAAGCCAGAGGGGGTGTTAGAAAACAACACCCATGACTCATTTCCTTGGAACCAAGGACATAAAAAATGGAGCATCAAGATAAATAGACATCATGGGTATCAGCTCATTGCATCCCTGCAAGCTGCGCCTATGGGTGAACTAAACGAGCAGCAGCTCCAGCAGAGTAAATGATATGCATGGAGTACAAGCAGGGCTACCCCCAAAGAGAGGTAGCAATCTTTAGATGCTCAAGCCAATCTGTAAAAAATGTCCTCTACAAAACAGGATCTGTACAGCCCTCAGGAGCTTTCCTGCACTACCCTGAGCCAGAGAGATCTGTCCTTCCTACATCTATGGAAAAATCTCTCCTGGATTAAATTGTGCAGATTGCGAACACTTGCTGTTATTTAGATGTGAGATAGCTCACACTGGAGCTGAGTTCAGCTACTTAACTCTGTAAACTCAATGTACACAAAGGCTGCAGAAGTGGTTTTGGAAAACAGAGGGGGAAGGAAAATAAAGCCCCTTCATGGTCTGAGCTGCACAGAGTAATATTTGGGTTTGGTTACTCCTGGTATCTTAGTGATGGCAATGCAGAAAAGCTTTTAGAGTCCAGAATATACATGGAATCTGACAAGACCATGGGCTAATAATCAACAAACCTGTTGGAACAGAAGATCCCATCCACTCCCACAAAGCCAGAGTGTTGTTTTTCTTTCAACATACGTACTAAGACAATAATAATGTTGTGCAGATTGGCCATTCAGGATGACATGATTTATTAGGAATCAGAAACAATTGCAGCTGCTGGGAAAAAAGAATGAGCCTTGGACACAGAAGTCTTTTTTTTCTGTCTTGAATTCCACAATCTTCCAACATGAACTGAGGGGGGAAAAAAAAAAAAAAGAAATGGCCTCTTTGCCTGGTCCCTGAGGAGGTTCTTCCACTCCCAGTTCATGATTCATGGGAGGCTACCAGGCAAGGCTGGGCTTTATTTTTGCTTTATAAATACTTTTCTGTTTGTCAGAGGAAGAAATGTGGAGAAGGAATGGCAAGAGAGGAGGTTACACAAACCTTGGATAACACTGTAGTCATAACTAGAGAGGCAAAGGATGGGACTGAATTGCCTTGCCACAGCTGCTGAGTATAGCTCCTGTAAGTGGCCACTCTCAGTCCCCACAACAGCCCAGAATTGGAGAGTGCAGGGGGGCTCAGAAAAGGGACATATCCGTAGGTGGGCCCAGGTAGGCCAGAGCCGATCCACTTGGCCCTGAGGCCTGCCCACTTTAGTGCCCCAGCAGTAGTGCAGACTTTGCTGCCATGGCCACGCTACAGCCCCGGCAGCAAAGCTTGCACCACTGCTGGCCAGGGCGCTGTGGCTCTACCCCACTTCCTCGGGGAAGGGGGGGCATCTTGCATTCCCTTGTCCAGAAGTAGCCCTTGTCCAGGCCTCCCCTGCATTAGCAGAGCCCCAGCCAGAAACCAGACGCTGGTTATGCCCCTGGCTCAGGACCTTTCCACCTGGTTGTGTGCTCTGTGCAGTGTCTTCTGGAGGTGCCTATGCTTGACAACACGACACTCTTAGCAGTAGAGCTTCTGGGCCTTGCCACCTCTGATGATGCATCATAGGCTAATTTTGGAGTACTTCAGAGACTAGTGTAAAGCCCCTTCATTTGGCCATAAACAGAATTAGGATTTTTTGCTTCTACGGTGGCTGCTTTACACTCTGCTGATGTGTCACAGCTTGCTTTATTGATGCAGAGGACCCACATACCTTTGCAAGGGGCTTCAATATGGATTTCGACATCATTGACTAATATCATGTTTCTGTGTTAAAGGGTTAAACAGGTTAGCTCCAGCAGGGCTGCAACTATGGCGGGCTGAATGGGGCTTTGCCCCAGGTGCAGATTTCACTGGGCACCCAGGTAGACCCTTCCTGGCCCTGCAGAGGAATCTGCCTTAAAAGCACAGTCCTCTGGGAGCCAAGGAAGGTGCTCCCAGCCCGGCTCTAGCCATGCTGAGCCAGATAGTGGGGAGTGCTTCTCTGACCCCAGCTCAGTGCTGCTAAAGCTGGGCGGGGGGGGGGGTCCTAAGCCTGCCACCCAGCTCAGAGTGGCCAGGGCACCCCCTGCCCGGCCCTGGCTGCACGTGACTGCTGGCAGGGAAGGGACGGGACCCCCTGCCCCTCCCAGCCCTGGCCGCGATTGGCCGGCTGGCAGGGGAAGGCACCTGCCCAGCCAGGGTACTAGGGCCTGATCCAGCTGCCCTCTGGAGGGGCGGATTGATCCTGGGATGGATCGGGGCCGGGTGTGGGGGTGCCTTTGGGGCCGCTTGCCCCGGGCGCCAGATGACCTAGTTACGGCCCTGGTCCCCAGACTCAAGCTGACTTTGTGAGCCAAATGCCACTTGGAAGCACACTGTCTGTGTCAAGGTGTTAACACCACTCCACCCACTCTGTGAAAACTAGAGGTTTCTTTCACAGGTAAAGGGACCTGGATGCTACCAAGTTTTTCTGGGATTATATCAGAACTTTAAGGGAATTTTTTCTGATTCATTTCACAAATGAGACATAATTTTTTTTATTTGCCTGTAGCGATGGAGCTATTCTAATTCCTGCTCTTTTATCTGGATTCTTCTTCCAATGGCACTGGATTTTTTCTCCTCTTGAAGACCATGATCATGTGAGTGCCACCCCCCTACCCCCGCATTGCTTTCATTACATTTCTATTCTGTGTATGGAGTTAGCATGAAAAGGCTACAGTGAATCAGTGCAAATCAGCTACATTCAATAACTGCAGTAGGGGCTATGCGAGATCTGCCGAATTGCTGTATTCAATTCCTTTCCTCCTGGGTTTCACTGACATTTCACATAGTAAATGAACAGTTCCTTCTTTCCACAGATGTTTTCTGTTGGTCATAGTTGGGAAGAGTCCTTAGACTCTAAATCAATGTGCTTTATTTGTGGCTTCCTTGGCTTGTCAAAATGAGACTGATGTACAGAATAAGTTCAGCGTTGGCTGCTTCTGCAAAATAGGCAGTTGAACAGAAGAACACAAAAAAAGAAATGGAGCAGTCCCTCTCTAGGCAAGGATCCCATGGTATTTAAGGGTATCTGGTGCACGGTCTTTTTTTTATATCCCTAGCCTTGAAAAGGAAGACTGAGAGAAAAAGTGACCACATCTTTACGGGTTTTTTTTAAATGTCTTCTTCCTGGAGGTTCACAGGTGCAAACAGCCTTCGTCCAGCCTGTAGAGGAGACAGAGGTGCCCCTGGGCTTTATTTGGAATTAAGAACTTCAGCCCAAAATGAAACAGGCTGTTTTGCTGGAGCACTGTGCATATTTTTCCTTTGACTGCAAGTGGGGAATTTGCATGTCTGCCACTGAGAGCTTTGTTCTTCATGTTATCTTCTGAAATGCTAGAGCAGAATATTAGGGCTAGTCTCCACTGATGGTGACTCATTCAAATTCGCCTCTATCAGGTCAAACTGCCTGATCGACTGACTGGGTCTGTGAAGACCTGCTCAGCTGATGCGGAAGTTGCGCTCTGCCACCACAGCAACTAGGTTAGTGCTGCGTGGAAGGGCAACTGGAATTCCCATTCCACAGGAAATTAAAAAATTAAAAAAAAAAATCATTCTGAAACTGGAAAAAAGGAACTTTCCTCTGACATGAGAATTCCAACTTTTCACTGATCTGAGACCCAGCAGGCTGCTAGGTCAGGTGGGAAGATGTGCAGCATGGTGAGCCTTGGAGTCAAGCTGTCAAGAAGCCAGGCAGGCAAGCTGGTTTCCACTGGAATTTTGTCAAAGTTGACACAAGCCTGAGAAATATTTTGATTTTGATAAACTGGCTTTTTCTGGCAGCAAAAGATTCTGGCAGAAAATTTCTGACCAGCTCTGTCTGTTACGGTTTAATAAAAAAGAATGTGGTCTAAGTTCAAAGTCTGGTGTTAAAGGATTGTTGCTGAAGCAAGCAGGTGAGATTTTGCTTTAGAGGTGGGTGTGGGAAGGAAGTTATTCAACTGGGGATGAAGGAAGTAAAAAGAAAATTGAAGTATCTTAATGGCTGCGGAAGTCACTCAAATGCAGTATATTGAAAGTTTAGTTTTCTGCCTCCTGTACCTTTATTGTAGCACAGTCCGAGCTTCCTGGTGTGAGACAATAGACCAGTGCTGTGATTGGCTGAACAATCTCAATCATTAGACACCCGAAACATCCTGGCTTGTGACTGGCTGATTGATGGGTGTGCCTGCTGTGATGATTTTAGGCCTGGAACAAAGTTAAGTGGAAGCAGAAGTGAATCAAAGCAGATTCTCTGATTAGCAACCATTTGGTTTTTTGTTTACTGGTGTGACACAACTCAGGGAAATGTAACCACTCCTCTGATTGTGACTCAAGCCTACACCCTTGGGCTTCTACTTTCAGTGACTTCCGTCCTCAGCATGGGTTAGGTGCTGTGCTCTTCTTTTGGGATCCCAGATTTTCTCCCTCTAAAGTTTATGCAATAAATATATTTGTTAGTTGTTACATGCCACGGGACTCCTTGTGTGTTTTACTGAACTAGACTAACATGGATGCCCCTTTGGATCTACCCAGGGTGGCTCTTCTGTGACCGAGACTCCCAAGGGGTTGTCTGTCCCTTGGGAGAATGAAGAATGTTACCACTGCTTGCAGGGAGTATATAACCCTGTATACAAGGAACAACAAAGTACATCTGCACAAACCCCAGCCAAGAAATAACACACTTAAAAATGACATTATAAAAAGCAGGAGCTGGGGAAGAAAGGATTAATATTAACTAAGAGCGACTAGCACATCAACAAATCAAACAGGTACCAACTTTCCACCATGCACAACTCTTCCCAACCCCTCCCAGCTCTCTTCCCCAGGCAGATGATACACAGAAGATGAGTCCGGAGATGAGTGATGCAGTGCTCTGAATGTTGACTTCCTTACACAAACTAAAACACTCTCCTTGCCCTCTCTCACATATGCAGCACGATGCAAGGCAATCCCCATATCCCTGCCTGTGTCAAACTTCCCCTGGGTGATACAGGGGCCTCTCCTGGCCCAGAGTCTTGTGAGATGTAGTGGCTAGCACCTCTGCTTAATATGCAGAAGTTCCTGGGTTCAATTCCCAGGGGGTTGGACTCAATGATCTCATGAGGTCCCTTCCAGCCCTATGATTTGAGAGGGTCTCAGCTGGCTGTCAGTAGCTGATGCTTGAGTCAGGACTCTGGCTGTTGAGCTCTGCAGGGCTAGAACTGCCTGACTTACACACTAGCATAAGCAGTGCAAAGACCCCCATTGTACAGAAGGGGAGTTAAGACTCTTTGAGCTGTTTTGCTTCTATTTCAGACCCCGATCCAAACTCAGAGCTCAAAACTAAGACTAGTTTCTTTGCTTCTGAGTCAGGCTGTCTCCTTCCACTGAGGGGCTGAGCAGGCCCAGTTCATCAACCTAGCAAACTGCTAGTCCACATCACACCATGCAGAATCCTCATGAATGGTTTCAGCAGGAGTTTCTAACCCAGTCTGTTCCCTCCCCTGACTCCAAACATGCTGGGAAAAGCTGTTGGGCGCTCTGGTAGCCATTATTATTGGAATTCATAGGACTACAGAGTATAGGGTAATCACAATGATTATTGTAATTCATAGGATAGAAAGGTATTAGAGGAACATAATCTAATTCTGTGCCACCATTTAAATGTCTGACAGTGGAAGCTTCTCTCTGGAAATTTGAGATTATTGTACAGCATCATGAAACGTTTGCACCTTCAGGCTTCCATGTTTTTTCTTGAATTGTTGTGCTCCGTCTTTACACGACTGATATTTGAGAATGCTTCAGACAGAGTTGTTACCAACTTTGCCCATCAACTCGAGGTCTGCTCATTTATTAGGGTTACTTCCTCGGGGGGGGGGGGGGGTTGCAATGCTATTAGTGTACTGCTTGTGTCACTTGTGTCTGTGTGGAGCTTACTTCTCCATTCTGCAAATCCCTCCTAATGGAACCACCCTTGCAGGACCTAAATTTCCCAAGACTAGGTTCCTAAGTGTGGCTGAGCGGACAGGGTCTATCAGCACTCTCAGCTGACGCCTTATGTGTCCCTGAACTCAGCAGGCTGGGTTACACAGTACTGGTCTGCTGCTACCCCTATGTGCCCCTATACTGCACTGGACTAGACTGGAGTATGCATCTGAGCAGGCTGGGTTAAAACAGCACTTTCAGCTGCCACCCGTATATGCCCCTGGACTCCACTGGTTCGGTCAAAACAACACTTTCAGCTGTCACCCTTATATGCCACAGGTTCAGCACGCTGGTAACCCCTTAATGAGCAAACCTTACAAGGAATTGGGCATCATAGGGATCCTTGGCTAGGTAAAAGGAGCGTTACTGCAAAGCAATATAGGGAAGCCAAGAACACAGAGGAAGTCTGGCAATCAGTTTGATTAGGAAAGTTACTTTATTGCCAGGTACATAAAACTTATGAATAATTATAAAAGGAAAGAAAAATGCCCAAAGAGTTACAATATTGATAAGCATACAAAAGAGGAAAATGATCAAATAGTTACAATATTACCCAGTTTTGATTATAGTATTGGGGAAAGCTAGCCCGAGTGGATTGCAAAAGATCAGGTTTAGAGAGTTATAGTTGGACTAGGGAAAAACAGAGAAGCAAGGGGGAGAATGTCTCACCACTCAGTGCAGCTCAAAGGTACCAGGAACCAGGCTGTTCAGCTTAGGGTCTGGAGTGCTGGAGACCGGCAGAACCTGCACCACGATCAGCAAGGAGAGAGTGAAGTCCCAGTGGACCTGAGGCAGCTTGTAGATCCAGGCAACAGAGCTGGCATCAGAACAGATTCAGAACAGATCCTCTAACTAACGAACCTAGATAGGGGTTTTTGTAGGGAAGAAACAATGGTTCAAGGCAGAACACTAGGTTGTTTTGGGGGTAAATAAGGGAGTACACCAGAGGTGTTTTGTTTAGGTCGACAATAGGAACTGATCATTCCTGGTGATGGGTGCCATTCCTCTGGGAGAGCTTACAGTGCAATCAGGCAGATTCAGCATGTTGGCTATCAATTGAAGATCTATTGACTAGAATTGGTCTGATGACTGCTGGGCTGGGTGTGTGCAGGCATGAGTTCATTTGTCTCAAGAGCAGGGAGTCCCCATCATGCAGTGCTTCTCTGCTTTGCCAGCCCCAGAGTTCAATGCGACTCCTGCCTTGGAGCTTGGTTCTCCATTCAGTGTGCTAATTCTGCTTCCATCCTTGATGCAAATGAAGTTTCTGCTGTCCATTCGGTGTGCTAATGGTTCACAGCTTCCATGCGGATGAGGCTAGAGGAGTTGGCCTAATTCCAGCGCCGGTGTTCAAAGGGATTTTAGGTGTGTCTCCCACTGCCTTTCATTGTTTCTGGTTCTGGTTCAGCAGAGGCTGAAGGTGATGGTGGGGGGGGGGTGAGTCTCAGTGGCTGGTTACTATGTCCCGATTCTCCAAGAAGACAGAGCTACCAAGTAACAGAGTGGCTCCATAGAGCCCTTTGGACTGCAAGAAAAGCACCTGAAGGCACTCCAAGAACAAACAATAGATAATAGTATCAGGTACAAGGGGCATGGCATCACTTACATCTTACTTATGTCCTCAAAAATAGTGTTTAAGTGGAACCTAAGTTGGAACAGCCCTTGCAATTCATCTGGTTTTAAACTGAACAGTCCTCTTTTTGGGTGATTTGTCCCCCATCTGGCACTGAGACAAAACCAGATGTAGGACATTATTTTGAAAAGGGTGGCCCTCCATCCCTACTGGGGTGCAAGATCACACTGGCAAGGGTGGAGTGACTCTTCAAAATGGTGTCCTCTTGCAGTGTGACATCATCTACACACTGTGCATGTCAGGTTCACTGATGGGGTGGGGACCTGCCATTCCTGGAGGTACCAGCATGTCTGGTATTCTGGGAGTGTGTCAGTGGCCACCCTAGACTTTGCCTTGGCTCTCTACACTGTGGTGTACTTCACTGTGTAGTTCATACCGGGTGAAGGACTGCAGTAGTATTGGGAACCACAGGTCAGAAACTGCTTAGCCTAAATGGCTTCAATGTACCCAAAGCAGTTTAACAGAGGAAGGAAGGGCTAGGATAACAGAAATCCAGAGAATCTAAAAGGGTCCTAACAACGATAATAAAATTGTTATTTTTATTGTATTGCACTAGTTCATGGCTCGGAACCCCATCAGGCTAGGTGTTATACAGCTCAAAACAAAGAAGATATTCCCTGCTCCAAAGTACTTCCAATCTACATAAAAATATACAAATGGGTCAATAAATAAAACACTGAATTCACTAACCCAGATTTTAGGGCCCAGCTTACCATTGCTCTACACTAGTGCAAAGTGATGGGAAGATGCTACCATTGAATCAGGTCCCAAGTTTCTGAGCCTTCTCAAACATGTTATTATTAATCTTTATTTGGATTCCAGTTGCACATAGAGGCCCCATCCAGGATCAAGGACCCACTGTCCTGAGTGTGACATAGCTTTAAGACCCCCAGCTAGATCCCTGAGAGCTTACGCACAAAAACAGACCATGTAAAGATGAGAAGACTTTCCAGCTACTTCAGTCCTTCCAGAGGACAAGTGAGACATGGATTATGGCTATGAACCTTGTCATTCTCTGTGAGAATGTTGCTTTTACAATTAAAACCCACACAACCCCCACCCCCACCCCCAGCTCTGGCTGTAGCTGGGGTTACCCCAACAAGAAATCTGACATATAACACAGAATGGGAAGTCAAAGAATGCAAGGAATTTGGTGACTCAACATAGGATTTGTTATACCAATCCTGCTGCTTAAGCCCATGAAATGTGAGATTGTTTTACAGCATGTGGCACAGTTCTGTGGAGCTAATTTATAAGAAAACAATAACTATTCAAATGGGAATTTTTTCTGAGCCTACATAAACATGTTATCTGCTTGGCAATGGGAGATGCTGTAGAGAAATGCACATTTACATATTTTTGCATTTATGCTATTTATTTTTACTGAAGAAGGTCAAAGGGTGTATATACTACAATGATTGCCATTGAAGTCAGTAGCCAAACTTCAAGAGAAAATGTGGCCTTTGTAAAATGTTGTCAGTATTTAAGTCACATTCTTGGTCAAACACTAGTTAAGAATTCTCTCAGAGAGATGGATTAGTCAGCTAAAATGTAATGATGTTTATAAAAACCCAGGTTGCAAACTGGTGCCTGTTCTGAAAATTATTTGTCAAGCGACCATCGAGACAGGACTTTGCAAGGGTTCCAAGGCCACTTGGATTTTCTGTACAGCAATGGCTGCATGGAGGATGGCCTGTGAGCTGTTAACTCTCCAGCAAATATGCCAGGACACAGAGATCCTTGCACTGAAACAAAGTCACATGAACTGCAGAAACAATCAAGAGCACTTGAGCACAGAATGTCTTTCTTGATCCAACCAACTGAACAGAGAAAATGGCAGCAACACCCTTTTTTGTCTAAGGGCGCAGCCTACCAGGATACATCAACATTCCTGTATCTCAATTTAAGTCATTACTTAGGGCTTATGTGTTTCTGAGCATGTCTGTTTGCTTTCCACAGGGTGGGAGATGCCTGGTTTTCTCAACATAGGACTCATGAAAAGGTGTCAGAGGGTTGGCACCACATGGCACTTTCCTAATGGAATATACATCCCAGCTACATCCTAGCTGGAAGAGGAGGAATCCTGAGGTGGGCCTTTCATGAGAAGATGGCATCACTGTTATGCTGGCAGACCAGAAGCCAGTTGTTGCGAAGACTTGAGCCCTCAGCCAAGCAATAACAAATTAATTGCTGGAAGCCAGTCTGTTTCACCTCCATTTTAGTACGGTTAAGTTGGGTATTGAATTTATAGCCATGTGTTTAGACTTTATGAAATGCATGTAAATTGCTGCATGCATTAATGCCACTTACTGTATCTTTGTCACATGCTATAATATCTAACTTTTTGCTTTATAATTGTAAAACGTGTGCTCAGAAACTGAGAACATGGTCGTGAGGAATCACCTCTTGCTCATCATGTAGGCCCATCAAAACTCAGTGAGTCACTATGGGACATCAGCATAGAAAGATTTGTTAATTGACCCTTCACACCCATGAAGAAGCTATGTGGAGAAGGGCTTGTCCCCTCAGTCTGAATTCTGGAAGCAGGAAATAAAAATTGCAGACAAGAAAATTTGTCACCTCTTGGGCGTTTTGGCTTCTCACAGGGTGGAGCCACGAAAGAGAAGCAGAGGTCCCTAGGGTCAAGCTGAGTTAGCCCTAAGAGACATTCAGCACTCAGAGATTACTGCAATTCTGTCACCTTTTAAAATCATAGACTGTAACGCATTTGTGTATATATGTTTGCCCGCTGTAACCTCATAATAATTCTCTCATTTATTTTTCCTAGTTAATAAATCTCTCATTTGTTTATTACAGGGTTGGCTGTAGATGCTATCTTTGGTGAGAGATCTAAAGGTCTGGAAACAACCTGAACATTTTGTGATCTTTGTTATATAACAATCAGCTATCAGTAAGTCCTCCTTGCCTGGGTGGAAAAATAATCAAGTGCCCAAGGAGTCTGAACTCTATGGTAAGACTGTTATGGTGCTTTAGGAGTTCATATTTCTTACTGGCTCAGTAAAATTTAGTTATAGAACATGCCACCTATTGGGGGGGGGAGTCTATTCTGTTTTTGATAATCTGCCCATGGATGTAAGCCAGCCCAGACAGCATGATAGTTGTGGTATGGAAGTGGTTAAGAATCCCTTTTCTTGCGCTATGGAAAGTAGATTCACAGATAACTTTCCATCTCTGGCTTCTTCAATTCTTTGTTGTCTGGCCTCTGCCTTGACGCATTTCATATTGCATCAACTGAATTGGAAATTCTGAAACTGACATGCAGATTTTCAATTAAAAGAGAATTTTCCTATGCTCTGTACTCTGAAGCCCTGGAAAACAACACTTTTTTGGGGGCTTGATCGTCTTCCAGGTGCCTTACATATATTTGTGTAGGAATTACATATGATAACATTTCTGCCTGACTGCTGAAGTCATTGAGCCAGCTTCACCCTTGCATTGACTTTGGAGTATTAGGGAGTATGAATTTGGCTCGTTTTGTTGCACGGTCCTCAGAGAGAATGGCTTGGTAGTGCTTTTAACTTTAGGACAGAAGACTGAAGATTCAAATCCCATAGTAAAACTTATTCTCATACCCGGTGCTGAGGGATCAGTGAAGTTCCAGTGGGATCCCAGATGGGGGGTCCAATGTGAAAGGCAAGATCATTCAAAATGTGATGTTCAGCTGAGTTCTGTGCCGTGAATCTCATTGATTGGCCAATAGAAGCTAAAGATCCCAGGCAGCACTTTTAAAAAACTAAGGGGGTTAACACAGTTTCTTGGTCAGCACTTCTTTGAGTATTTTTATTGCGCACTTTTATGGAAATTGGGTGTGCGCCATTGCTGAGTGATAAAAGTCAGACTGAGGGTCCTACACGACTTAATTTTTCATTTATTACAAGACAGCTAGCATCATCTGCCCTGATACTTTATTACTCAAGGCATCCAGGCACTTTATGATGGCTTGATTTAAATCCATATTCTATTATATTTTTCCAGGGCATTTTAACCTCAAATGTCAAATTGACTTTTTAATACTTTAAGTTTGTTGTCCTTAAAATGAATTGGAATCCATGCTGAAGTCCTCTAGATGGGATTCCTGAGAGCAATGAGACCTAGTGGCCACGGCAATTGACTGGCAGTCAGGAGATGTGTTTTTAATTCTATTTCTGCTACTGACTAATTGTATGGTGCTGGGCAAGTCACTTAAGCTTTCTTTTCTACAGTCTTTCCACCTGTAAAATGCTTGTGATCTGCCTGTTAATAGTGCTGTGTAACATTGTTATCTGTGTTAATTTACTCCTTTGAAATCCTGTGCACATGGCTGAAAGACGTATCTGAGCAAGCTCCTTGCCTGTAGTGATCCCCTCCATTAGATCAGACCACCTGTACCAATAACTTATTTATAAATGCTATCTTAAAATAAAGACAGAAAACAACCTCTCCTGCTTTTCAGACCTGTCTACACTAGCAAGATCCCCTCCACAAATCTAATAGGTACAACCAATGGTTCAGTTAAACCAATTCTTAAAGGGGTTAGAGAGTTCATGTAGACCAGGCTTGGGCAGTTTGAACCATTTTTACTGAAACAGTTTCAGCTACAGCTCAACAAAAATGGTTTGGGTCACCCCTGCTTGGGCTCCAATCAGTTTTCAAATAATTTTAGCTGAACCAGTTTTAAAACCAGATAGAACTTTACAGGAAATTTCCCCAAGTGTAGATGGGCCTCACATGTCTGAGTTTGGTCTTTTTTGACAGGGTCACCACCAGTCCCACCATCACAGTCCTCATCTCCATTCACTTGCTGGTCTGTCACCTGAGACTTCTGTGTTGGATTGAATTTGCTCTTAAGAGTTTTAAGTTTATACCAAATGAAGTCTAGGAAGAATATCTCCAGGTACCCAAGCCAGAAAGACTCAAAATGCCCTGGATAGTTCCTTAAAAAATAAAAGTTTCAACTGTGTTTTGATCGGTATCCCTGTATCTGACTCAATAAGTCACAGAAACCTTTCCTGAGCTGCAGTCAAGATTCTGACCAGTTCAGTGGTTGGTGAGACTACTAGCCTGACTCATTTAGGGCCCAACCACCTTCAAAGGAGCTGACGAAGTGGGATTTTCTCCCACAAAAGCTCATATAATAAATAAATTTGTTAGTCTTAAAGTGCCACAGGATTCCTTGTTTCTTTTATCTTAATGGGGGAACATGTCACTCCATGCTGCAGTCACCAGTTTTTTGATTTGGCACTCGCATCAAGTGATGAAGGTAATCCTGATTCCCACCCTGTTTTTGAAGGATTTCATATATTTCGCTGCCAAATGAAAACACAATAAATCATCTTCACGAGCCCAAAACTGTCTGGCTGCCTTGGAGGAAAAGTACAGAGTCAGGGTGGGGCATGAGGACACAAGGGTGAATGGCTGTTTTTAATTGGCGGTGTACAAAAATCCCTCTCAACATGTCTTAAATTCAGTAAAAGCTTGAGAGGCGGATGGCTTTCTCTGGCTGTATCTGTCACAGATATGATAAGCCATTTCTCAGAAATGCAGGAGTCTAGGGACCAGTGCTGGGGTGTGGGCTGCATGCCCTTCCAGGGAGACATTCTCATGTCTTTATAAAAGCTATTGCACTGGGTGATGTCATGGCATCATGACACCAGGCCATAAATTTTAGGAGAAAAAAGACCTCACTATGGGTCAGATGCTGGCAGTAAATTCAGATGACAGTTCATTAGTGAATCTTCCCCAGGATTTTTTTGATTTTTCAATGGGAGAATAGCTGGTGAAAAGCAGCTGTTTTTCATTTGTTCTCCGTTTGCATGAGCTGACACATCTGATTAGATAGCACTGCCTCACCTCTCCTAGACATGGCTGAGAACTCTCCCAAACCCTCCGGTTTCTCTCTTTCAGTTGTCAGCATGTTCAGTCTGTCTGTGCTTTGTTGCATGAGCTGACTTCATTATCTTCAGATGCTCTGAACGGATGGCACACAGAACTCCTTCAGTATTGTTAACCCAGCAAGCATGAAGGGACCCTTCTGACTCCCATCTCTGCTTAGATGTGGAGGGCCCCAGACAGTGCAAAACTGGCGTGGTTCCACTTTGCAGTTTAGGTGTTGGCAGAATTTGGATTGCAGTGTACATCCCTGTGCTTCCTAGAGGCTGCCACTGCATGGTTGGGGATGGGGGTGAGAAGGATGGAAGAGGAGCTCTCAGGCCTATTCCCTGCACAACAAAGGAGAAAAACCTTCACAGGTTTGTGTTCTTATGGCTCTAGGGTCATGGGGCTCAGTGCTGCTAAACTTCCTGAGGCAGAGACCTGGATTCAATTCCCTGCTCCACTAAATGCTCCCTCTGTGATCTTCTTGGGGAAGTCACTGACTTGTTTTGTGGCTCATTTCCACTTCTGTAATATGGGGCTAATAACACTTTCTTGCCATAAGGGGTGTTGTGACGACACATACATTACAGATTTTGAGGTTTGTAACTCAGGTAATACAGTAATGGGGGATGTCACATAAGTACCAAGAAAATATAGCCTGTTAGATGTTTGGCAAACAATGTTAAAGAGAAGGGCTCCACTGACATTCATGAGAAAACTCCCCTGGCCATCAACATGGTTTGGCTCAGGCCCTTACAGTTCTTTACATGCAAGGATTCGCCTGACCAGGGAGTTTCAGAAAGCGGATGTCTCTTTTCAGGAAACAGAGACAAACATTGCGTTCAAAGTGAGCAGACGCCACTGGCCGTGGTTCTCTCATTCCTCCCCATTGAGATATGCATGGGCCACACAGTTCATGTCTATTCCTTCTCTTCCCACCAGCTACAGCTGCCAACTAATCACCAAATGCTTAGAGCAGACTTAACCCATTAGCTATGTTGGCTGGCTACTGAATGGAAGGGGCTTATATTGAAACTGGGCTCTCATGCTCAATAATGAAAATAAATGATCTTTACAGAAGTCTGTCACATCACAATGATAGGAACTGTCCAGCTAAGCTCGTTTCAGTCAGAGGATGTTGTTTGGCATAGCCACCACATCTGTAGTGGAGGGAGGTTTCCATTACCAACCAGCTTTCTCAGGGTAGGCTCACTGTGGAGGACTAGATGACTTCAGGACTTGCTAACAGGTTTCATCACCTTTCACCATTAAACTTCTGGGCTGAATCCAGCCTAGGCTGGTAGCCACCAAAATTCACCAACACCTGAGCAGGTGTTCAGTGGCCTGTGTGAAATGACTTGTAGTGGATGGATATCCATATTACAGTTGGCACCTGTTATTGCAGTCTCAGTGAAGAAAATTAGATCCTTTGCACTCTCACAGTTGATCCTGCTAAATCAGGAATGATATTTATGGATGTTGTTGGAGGGTGGAGGTTTGCACAGTTGTTGCCCATACTGTGTTTATTGTGTGTGTGTTAACCACTTCCCCATCTAGTACATTCTGCAAGCTCTCAACAAATGATCAACGTTTAGAAAGAAAGAAAGAAAGAAAGAAAGAAAGAAAGAAAGAAAGAAAGAAAGAAAAAGCTTCCAACATTTTACTACTTTGGCATCTGATTGCAGCCAGTGAGGAGCAATAAATGTTTTCTGATAAGATGAAGGTCTTCTGAATAGATGGTGTTGTGCTTTTGGAGTTGGATTTCAATCCATTTGCCTTGTCTAGCCAAGACTAGATTTATCCCCTCCTGCCACACTGTAGTAGAGGGGAACAGTTACCCATGGGCTGAGAGGTAGCTGAGCGCCACACTCCCCATACTGGCCTGAGGAGGCCTTGCATAAGAGCCAGGGCCGGAACCAAAGTGACCACCGGTGGGAGTGGGAGGACTATATAAGGGGCTGGACCAGGCCACCATGGGGGAAACAGAGAGGGCGATGGCTGCTGCCACTGGCAGACCTCCCTCCCCCCGGTAGCCAGAGAGGCCCGACCGACAACGGGATCCTCCACCCCGCGAGAGCCGAGGGGAGGAAGCCTGGCCGGCCGTGGCCCTCGAGAAAACTCCCCCAGGGGAAGACCTGGATGAGCTTCCCTCAGCGAAGAGCCTGGGGATCAGCCAGACGCCTACGAGGACCTTGATGAGCTTCCCTCTGCTGGGGAAGGCAGCGAGCCGGCTACCCCGGACCCGTGTGATCTGGAGGATCTGCCACTGGCAGAGGAGGCCGAATTACCTGCGTTGCCACCCAAAGATAGCGACGGCTTGACTGGGATGCCCTGGGGGACCTACCTGGAGGACAGCAAGGACGATGTACCCCAGGTTTCGTGGGAGGAGGCAGGAAGGAAGTAGCCCAGGGGCAGTTTGGTGAGTTAGCGTGTTTCGGCAGGAGCCCCGCTGACATGGGGGCCCCTGTGTGTGCCACTAGTAGGGCCCTGGGCTGGAACGCACTGGAGCGGGCGGGCCTGCGGTCCCCTTCCCTCTCCTGCTGCCGTCCGGCTTACCGGCCGCTTGCCCTACTCCTCGCCGGGGTTGAAGGCCTGAACTATTGAGACTTGGTGTTTGCTTTACCCCTCGCCGGGGTTGAAGGCCCCGAACTATTGAGACTGGCCATTTGCCCTCTCGTGCTGGGAGACTGCCGGGGTGCCACTCGCAAGCTTCACTCTGCCCCCAACAAGGCTAGAAGGCGCAGGAAGTGGGGCCGCTGAGGGTGGCCTCGGGTTACACCCACCCAGTCTGGTTGTAAAGGTCTAGTTGCAGATCATGCAGCTTGTACTAGAGACTAGTTTGGAAGTCACTTGATTTTCACTTCTTTTCTCTGGTTGGTTTCTGGGCACAAGACAGATTGTTTGCTATGGGGCAAGGGGAGCAGCTGTTCCTGACTTTTCCTAGGTCTGTATGCTCTATTATGTCTGCAGCCTCCTCTTTACCTCCCCCTTGGCAGGAAGTAATATAATTACATACAATGGTCTATATGCTGACACAATGCATGCATGGATCACATGCATTTTGTTCTCCCCAGAATTTTTCTGAGATGCTTCTGGTATGGGGCACTCCAGTTTAACGTCCATTGAGTCAGTGGTTCCCAGCCTTCTCAGTAACACAACACACTTCAATGAGACGAACACTTGTCACAGCTGAATTGATTGGTCATAAACATCACATTTACATACGTTTACAGGCTTACTAAAGAGGTTTGCAACATAGTGCATACAATAAGCTAAAGAATAAAATGTGTGAAGAGTTCAAATCTGCTGGGGAAAAAATACACATCATCTTAGTTTGATGCTTTGGCC
The DNA here is from genome assembly GCA_007922195.1 of Podocnemis expansa. Lineage (NCBI taxonomy): Eukaryota > Metazoa > Chordata > Testudines > Podocnemididae > Podocnemis > Podocnemis expansa. Next base: position 205,510 of record ML682310.1, on the reverse strand, counting down.
ACCTCTGTTTAGAATGTTCACATTTTTGAAATTGAAAGACCAATACCTCGCTTGTAATTTGATAATCAATTTTCGTAAATTTTACCAGTTGTAATTTTGTTTGGATGGAATATTGTTTAAGATGAAACAATGTTTGTTTTACATTAATGTTCATTACCTTTGTACAAAATTTCATGGCACACTTGGACAGTTTTCATGCCACACTGGTTGAAAACCACTGCGTTAAAGGAGCTGTTCTCAGGGGTTAGGGCCTGCTCTCGGTGACGTAAGCAGCACAACATGTGGTGTAAGATGGTCATTCGGATCTTGAGACACCTCGAAGACTTTTGAACTAAATGTAATAACGTGAGACTATAAACAAATGCTTGCAGAATCGCAAGGGCAAAGCAGTTCTAAGACCGTCACTTAAGCGGAAAGAAGGAGCCGAAGGGGAGGCAGGATCAGCACCACCTATATACCGCAGCAGAGCATGGGACTGAGGGGGCGTTGATGACTCACCCTACGAGGACAGACTAGGGTAAAAAGCTTTCTGAATGACCGTGCACTATGGCACATACAGACTTCCACTGGAACGGATGTGAGCAGTGCTCAAAGAAGAAGGTTGCTTACAGATAAGCAACCCTCCATTCTCAGACATCAGGGCCTGCTCTCGGTGACCTAAGGAGCACAGCTGGCCCTTCGTAGGCTGCCAGATTGACCACACAGCCTGACTGATTAGAATAGTCAGAAGACCAGCTTTAAGCACAGCAGCAACAGCCATTCAGGAACCTGCTGGCTTGTACCATTTACCTTCAGCTATGATAGCTCCTGTACCAGCTTGTTCCCTGCCTTGCCCACTTTGTTCCAGGCCTGGTTCATCTTTGTCTCACTCCACATCACCTGGTTCTGACCCTGCCTGGGCTCTGATTCTCAACTTCTGACTTAAGATCTCAGCCTGGCTCTGGCACATCACCGCTGACTCTGTCTCTGGTCTTAGCCTCTGACACCAGCTGTGATGCTGGCTGGGATCCTGGTCTCTGATTCCCTGATCCAACCAATAGCCATTGATTATCCATGTCCCGATCTCATGACGCCTGTGTAGATCACAACAGTTACAGCACAGGACATAGTTCCTTGGAGAAGAAAGAGATGGACACAACCTTCCTAGAGGCCAAATGTAAACATGGAAGATCACAAGCAGGAAGGATATGTGCACTTTTCTCACAAACAATCTTTCTTTGAGGTGAGTTCAGCTGAGATTTTACCCCAGCTGGTTTACCCACCCTGACTGAACACTACAGACAGCGGGTGACATTAACTTTGCGCAAAAGGACAATACACAGTACAGATGCTACTTCAATCCAATTTACCAGTAAGCTCTGTGGATTTCAGTGGGTCCTGCATGATGCAGAGGCCATGAGCTGGATATTTGTACAAGGGTGGATTTCAGCCCGCATGAATGAATAAGAGTGATGCATGAATCACTAGTGCCTTATGCAGCTTGTATGGACTCCAACATGCTGTGTCAATACAAAATCAAGCTGAATGTAGAGCCACAAATTTGGATTTGAGGAGTAGGAAGATAATTTGTCTTGTTTTACCAAAACTTTGTAAAAAGATAGAAGTTTCCAGACGGGATCTGCTGCTCTCAGGTTTATGTATCAGTTGCATAATTTCCTGTGTTATTTCACCATTGTAGCCCCCCCCCCCCCCGTCATCTTCTTTGCATACTAGGTATGGCTTATATAAGCATATGGGGATATAAATTTTAAAAAAAACCACCATATTTTCCTTGGCACTTGATTCCTGGCATGTGAAACAGCACTTGGAGCCATCAGTTGTGGCTGTGACACAGATGTGCAGTGTCTGTATAATCTTTCATTCCCATATCAAATAATTACATCTAGCCAATGTTTTTATCTCAAGCACCTTGTTGTGGGAACAGAGGTCGGAATGCATGAACTGCTGAGTTCCCTTCCACTTTTTACAACGGATATTTTTTTAAAAATACCAACAGAGTTTCTAAATGAAAAACAAACATGCAGAATGCTTTAGATAAGTAAGGATAACCACTCACACATAGTAAAAAACAGAAAGAGATAAACTGGAGGAAAGCCAGGAGTATACAGTCATACTGGGACTAAACAAAAGCAGGTGAGCCTCCTGCTATTGTAGAATGTAAAATGTGACTTCCTTTGAGATGCACTTGGCATTTGCTTCACGATCATCCAGAGATTTTCATTCTTGCTTTATGTATTTTTATTGGCTTGGTAAAAGGTGACAGAACAATGTTGTCTCTGAGTGACTGAAGGGAATACTTCTGCAACAATGACATTCAGAGTCTGAGAGCAATAATCTTATCAAATCTGTGGGGATGATCTCTCTCAAAGGAGGACTTTGCCCTATAGACAGTGAAGGCCACACTATTGTATCAGATTGAAAACAAACGAAACTGGGAGTAAAACAAACAAGGAGGCTTGTGGCACTTTTAAATACTAACAAATTTATTTTTCGCATGAGGTTTTGTGGGTGAGGTCCCACTTTGTCAGATGCCAGAGTCGAGAAAACTCACATTGGGGGAAGACAAAACACTCCCTTACAATATGGGAGTGAAAGATGAATTCTGTGATTACATTTTATTGCATCAAGTCAGATTACTTCAGCAAATCAAATGGGGTGTATGGATTCAAACACAAGATACTAAAGTGGTGAGGCTGAGAGAGGTGAGAATCACTCTTAGTAATGAAAAATAAAGAAGTCCTCTGTTCCATTTGAAGTTTAATGTTTGTAGTGGGAAAACCAGTTCATATTCTCATTGAAACCCAAATTGACAACACTGAATTTGCATATGAATGCTCTCTTTGAAGCCTTGATCTATTCTAGAGTAAATTGCCTGAGAATACATACAGCTAAATCCATTACTGAATGGCTTGGGAGATTAGAGTGATTTCCAATTGGTTTTTGAATGTTCTTATTTCTGATGTCAGATTTGGGTCCATTTATTCTTTTGCACAGAGACAGTCCAGTTTGTCCGACATATAAGGTGGAGGGGCTTTATAGACTCATAAGGTATGTCTACACTGGAGGCTCCATTAAGTCGACCTAACAAGGTTGACTTTAAGATGACTTAAAGTCATCTTTATTAAGTCAACTTAGTCCACATTGAAAATTCCTGTTGACTGCCTGCGTCCATACTGGCAGGTGCTAGGTTGACAGAGGATTGGTGTGTTGTGGGTAGCTGGAGGCCAATGAGGTCAGCTAAAGGGCTTTCCTTGCCTACATTGGCTTAAGTCAATGTTGAGAGGTGGTGTTATTAAGTCAATTTAAGGAAGATGTTAAGTCAACTTAAAAGCCCAATGTGGCCGCAGAAGTCTGTAGGTCAACTTAACCTTCCTTAAGGCTCCAGGGTAGACATGCCCATAGACTCTAAGGTCAGAAGGGACCAGTATGATCATCTTATCTGATCTCCTGCACAGTGCAAGCCACGAACCCTCACCCACCCCCTCCAGCAATAAGCCTCCAATCTATGACTGAGTTATTAAAGCCCTCAAATCATGCTTTAAAGACTTTAAGATAACAGAGAATTCACAAGCAGGTGAGCAATGCCCCCCCCCCCACTACAGAGGCAGGTGAAAAATTGCCAGACCTCTAGCCAATCAACTCTGAGGAAAAATTCCTTCCCAACCCAAAATATGATCTTTGTTGGCATATGATAGCATATATCGCATTGATGGGTAAGCAGGTGAATGAGCCCTGATGGTGTAGCTGTTTTTATTAGGTCCTATGATGGTGGCGTTAGTGTTGCTATGTTGGCAGTGTAAGTTTTCTCCACTCCGGCATCTGATGAAGTGGGACTTTGCCCACGAAAGCTCACGTGACAAATAGATTTGTTAGTCTTTAAAAGTGCCACAAGACTTCTTTTTTGTTTTACTGAACTAGACTAATATGGCTACCACTTTAAAACGTGGAGTGTTTCACTGGAGAAAATAAATTTGATGTGGTGCAATGCTATAAATTATTATTCCATATAAAAATCATTTGTATTATTATCCATATACCATTCAGGTATTGGGCTCTGCCCTCAACATACCACTGAAGCATAAGCATGGGACCAGCGCTGTCTGTTTTGTACCTCTGAGGCCATGAAAAGTAGCAGTAAAGCTGCTTAAAAGGGCAAGCAAATATTCTCGTTATCACAGGGGGATCCGCGTGGAGCATATAGCTGGCTTAGCTGGCTCTGATGTCACCTACCCGTTCTTTGCACCAAGTAGCATGCCAGAGCAGGAGGACCATTGCAGAGCATATGACGCTCTGTCAGATAAGCAGCTGCTCCGGCTGCTGGTTTCAAATGGTGACATTTCTATGGATAACAAGAGTATCCAGAAGTATAATAGAGCTAGAAAAAAACTTCTAAGGAATATTAAATCTGCTGCTTCAAGGCTTATTGGTTATGTCTACATTAGAGAGCATTTTCAAAAAGACTTTTTTTGAAAAAATTATTTTGAAACATATTTGAAATAATTATCTCAAAATAACTTTTTTCAAAAATGCAATTTTGGGAGAACGGTCCACAGACCAGCTTGTTGTCCCAAAACACCATGGCTTTTTTTCCCCAAAAAAGTGAAAGTCTACACGGACTTTCTTTTTCCAAAAAAAGAAAGGCAAGCTTCTTTGATAAAACCGTTTGCCACATCCAGTGATAGCTTTTTTTGAAAAAAGCCATCTTGGAAAAGGCTGCTTTTTTTTTTTTTTAAAACTGTAACCAGGTTTAGCACTGCCAAAAAAGTGTGCTGGTATTTCGAGCTACCAGCATGCTTTTTCAAAAAAGCTAAACCCAACAGCTTTTTCAAAATAAAAAGCCTTTTTCAAGATGGCTTTTTTTTTAAAAAAAGCCATCATTGGATGCGGCTAAGGGTTTTTTTCAAAAAAGCCTATCTATCTTTTCCATTGCCTTTCTTTTTTTCAGAAAAGAAAGTCCAGTATAGACTTCCATTTAAAAAAAAAAAAAAAAAAAGCCATGGTATTTCGGGGCAAGGAGTGGTCCCTGGACCATTCTTTCTAAATAGCATTTTTGAAAAAAGTTATTTCAAGATAATTGTTTTGAATATATTTCAAAATAACTTTTTTGAAAAACATTTTTTGAAAATGCTCTCCAATGTAGACATAGCCATTGACTCCAGCCACTAGGCTGCACAGACTTAGAAGGGTGCTCACTGACTTTGACCATTAGGCCGCATTGCCCCAGCCCCAAGGACAGTCAATCTTACTTGTTCTGTTGAGCCACATGATTGAGATGAGGCTGATTGGGTAGACTGCAACTGCAGAGTCGCTTTGCAGCCTTGTCACCCACTAACTTTTCCTCCAAAGGGAGATGGGGTGGGCTTACCCCATGACAGGGAGTCTTGCCATTCTTGGGTGGATGAAGGCTTTTGTCCTTTTTGTAACTCACAGCACTCTTGAGGCATGAAGTAAAACTGGCCGCGATCCATTTCTTATTACCTGTATGTCAATGTTTATGACTCTGCTGCAGTGTGCCGTAGGGGCAGGCCTGAGGCACGTCGGGAGTGGAGCCATACAGCATTAGTGGTAGCTCTCATAAGCAAAACTTAGCCTCTGGCACCCTTTTATGGGATGCAGCTTGTGATCCTGGTGTGTGGGGCCAATGCTGTTAGTGGTGCAGATAGACACATGTCCATGGCCCTGCCCTCAACAGGTCTTTAAAGCACTAACAATGACCAAGGATGAAAGTTGTCATGTTATTCTTTCCACTGGAAACATTGATTCTTTTATTATTTATGACCAATATCCATGCATGAAATGATAACCCTGATGTTGCTGCATGCTGGACAGTTCCTTTTGCTTTGGATTTACTATGAAAGAAATTGTCTTCTGTGTTAAGGGCCAAATTCTTCCCTGACTGCAGAGCAAGGGAGTCCCTGATCTGGAGGTACCAATGTGAGGCCATTGCAGGAGGATTGGCAGGACTCAGCAACCTTCCCAAGGTCTCATCACCTCCCTGTGGCAGGTACCTCGCTGCTCTGCTGGGGCACCCCATGCCACAGCACATTGCTGAAGGTGAGAATAGGATAGGGGCATCAGTCAGTGAGGGGCAGGGCCAATGGGACTGTACCATATCAGTCAAACAGGCATCCTCCCATGGAGGGAAGGCCACCAACCATCAGGGCATGCATAGCACTGTAGCCCATTCTTTATTTACTGTGTCTCTATCCACTGGCATTTGGATTCTCAGCAAAAGTCATTCTGGCTGCCTGCTGGTTGTAGGATTAAGAGATTTGTAAGATCCAACATGTAGCTGTCAGGACCTGGATTCCCCCCATCTCTTCTGAAGTGATTTAATTTTCTCTGGAACATTGAGTCTGAGCTCAGGGATCTGAAAGATTCTGCTGTAGCATTTGTAAGAGTGCAATAATTCATCGCACAAAAATTGTCCTGGACCAGTTGTTTCTAGGGCAGGTTAACTGGGACACAGTTGTTGGTTGGTAAGCAACTTCTTTTTCCTCTTATTTGGTAGACCACTTTATTCACTTTCAAGGGTCTTCTTAACATCCTTCTTCTGGCACCCTGCTTTTTGCTAGACAGAAAAGCCAGAAAACAGTCTGCTTTTCCTCCTACCAGGTTCAGAATACTACCACTTCATGGATGTGACCTCATGTATTGCTCAATGTCTTCATAAATTTGCCAAGTTCCAAAGTGGCAGCCATGTTCTAGTTCATTCTAAAACCAGTGGGGGAGCATTTCAATCTTCCTGATCGCATAGATGATTTACTAATTGTGGTGCTCAGACAGATGAATACCAGCTCAAGGCTTCAAAGAGAAACTGAAGAGATTGAATTTATTTGCAAATTTGACTGCACTGCTTTGTGGCTAAATAGGGACTTTGGATTTTATTCTCATTATAGCATGTGATTTGACCTCATCTTCCGCTATATGCTGTTCCCCAGTGTTTGAATCTTAACAACTGCTTTGATTCGCAGTTACAGTATGACCTAATCCCATGACTTATACTTACCTGCATTTATTTCCTCCCATTCTGTGAGTTCCCCCATATTCAAAGAACCTGACGAGGTGGCAGATCCATGTGACAAATCCCACAAAAAGCTCATGCAATAAATAAATCTGTTAGTCTTTAAGTGCCACAGGACTCCTTGCTTGTTTTTCATAGATTTGTTGAGCTTTCTCCGAGTTTCTCATGTGGCTTTGTGGTTGTTAAGATGGACTTTTCTTTATATTTTGTCCTCAAAGATTGTTAGTGTTTTATGCTTTTTGAACTGTGGTCCTGAGTTTTTGTTTTAAGGATAGGGAGGAAGGCAGCAACCCAATCCATGTCTCAGATAGTTTTGCGGCTCCTCTGCCACCTTTAGTCTTTAAATTTTAGGTGGGAAATTTATCTCAATTCATGAGAAGTAGAGCGAACACCAGGTGAATTTACCCTTTTGTGCCATCGTAGGGCAAAGTCACCCCTAAATCAAAGCATCATCTAAACTAAACAAACTCAAAGAAAGCTTACCCAAGTAACAAAGCTGGCAAAAAGGCTGCTGTGTCCTGCGTTTATTACATAACTCCCAAACCCCATCACCTCCACTATTTGTCACCTGTTGGTGGAGAAGCAATTGGTTACCTGAACAGAACATTTAGATTCCCTTCCCAGTCCTAAACATGGTTCTTCCAGGACATGATCAAGGCTGAGTTGTGGAGCCTTGTGTCTTTATCTTGCTACTGCCAATGTTGTGTCTGTTTCACGGATAAAGAGAATACTTCAGTCTCTGGGGCTGGTAACTGGCTCCTTTATGAGCACGGATTCACACACATTTCAGTTTTGGAAAAAAAGCCCTTTCAGCTGGCTTTTTGATGGGAGGCTGATTTATGGGTTGCTAGAATCCTGATTGGCTGAACTTGCAGAGCTGTGAAACTTAACCAGGTGTACCTTGGTATGAACATCTGGTTCACCTCAAGTTGTGGACACAAGAGCATCAAGACAGTTGGTCTTTGCCATTCAGTCTCCTTTAATGCATCTTTCAAAGGATGTTTTGGGTAAAATTTAAGGGGCTTAATTAACTAAGTGAAATTCAGAATGAGAATAATTGAAAACAAACTTCCTGGAGTTTTTTATTTCTCTGCACACAAGCCTTTTTGATGGCAGTCAGGGTTACTCAAGTCACTTGTAACACTTTCCTAGCTGCAAAAACCCAGTGTTTTCTTTGATCTTTCATACCAGGTGGAGATATACATTGGCAATGGCAATTGAACAAAGTAGTGAAAGGCAGATTTTCTTCAACATCCACATGCAGAACAAACAAGAGGGCACAAATGATTTTAGAAAAGTGTGGAATTTGTAAGGATGGTAGGGAGGGGGAAAAGGTGGAAGGGGAAAATAAAATGATCTGACGGTGAAATGGGGAAGGGCCAGAGTTTTCAAACTATGTAGGTTCCTAACAAAGCAGACAGGTACCTAGTGGAATTCTCAAAAGTAAGACACTTAAACCTTGCTGGTTTCCAGTGGCGGCTAGGCACCTTACTCACTTTGATGCTTTTGCAAATTTTACCCCAGATGCCTAATTCACCTTTGAAAATTAGACTTACCCTCCTAAGCCCTTTAGTTACTTTTGAAAATATTACCCCTTGCAAAGAACCATAAAAGGGATATATTATGAAGTCAGTCACATTTTGCATAAAGGTTTCACTTATAAGTGGTTTACAGAGGGCTAATAAATTATCAGTAGTTATGATAAAGATCCTATTGACATCAGTAATATGTATTGATGATGGTTAGAAACTCTTTGATAGAAGGTGTTTGATTATAAACCACAGCTACAAGCAATCTACTGACCTGTTGGATTCCACAGCAATGGATTAGCCATTTATTTAAACATACAATAATAATTTATTAAGTCTTAACCATTTATACATGGGATACTAACATAAAACGTGACTGAAAAGTCACTATGCAAAAATGACCTTACTCAATGGACCTACTCCCTTAAGATATTCAGGATTAGTTCTGCTGACTTTACTGACTAGAATACATTTTAGTAAGCAGCTTGAGACCAATACATCCACAGGAGAAGGGGCTAGAGTTCACACTATCTTGAACTTCAGTAGAATATTTAGCTAACTGGAAATCAAATCTTTGATACTGGTGACATACGAACGTGAAAGAATGGAGTCTTACTCTCTTTATCTTGAATCCTCTAGCTCTCCAGTTCTTTCACTTCCCAAATCATCCAGGCCACAAGTCTCTGTATTTAGAGCTTTGCAGTCCACATCTTGGCTGCTTGGATGAGAGTGCAGAGAACTGTGTGGACCAGAGTGGCTCTTGCCAGGCAAGGAGGAAGCTGGAGAATTGGGGGAAGAATACCTGAAACACACAGGAGTGGTGCCAGCTAACACAAGGGCAGGAACTGGATATCTGGGGACAACTTGTCAGAGGTGAGGCTTGTTGGGAAGGGAGTGGGGAAAAGGCCTGAAGAAGGCTTATGGTAGGAAGGAGTCCAGGTAAGCAGTGGCCAAATGTCTGATGGAACAGATGGTAGCTGATCCAAGTGGCCTGGATGGGAAGACGACCCAGCGTAGAGCACTATTCTGGATTCACCTACTAGCCCTGAGTAAGATGGTGTTATTCAAAACTCTGAGGAAAGGGTGTAAGGACACATGGGCCCAGAGCAGGACCCAGAACCTGATGCAAGATCTTGGAATTATTTGGTGGACTTTTCTTCATTAGACTTTCTGTGACCCTGGAAGGGGTGGGGCTAAAACGTGAGCTGACCAGAGAGCCAAGTTGCAAGAATAGCAGTTCATAGTTGGGACTAGAGTGGCAGTTGGCAGGAAGTGCTAGAAAAGAGAGTAGCCACTCTCTGCTGTCACCCCAGCAATGAACTGACCCTTCTACAATGAGAGATTAAAAATGAAATCTTAGTATTACACAGCTGGGAGAGAGGTGCTTCTCTATTTAGCTCACATGTGAGGCCCAGTCCAATAGGCATGCTCAAAGACGACCTAACTCAACATAAGATGAGTGGAGGGAGGCTACCGTTTTCTTATAACCTTCAGCTTAGTGATTAGAACAGTCACTTGGGATGCAGGAGTGCCCCAGTTCAACTCCCCTGTCTGATGTGGAGAAGGGGGTTTGAATGGGAATCTGCAGTCTTCTTCTGGCTGTTTTAATATATAACTACATAATTAAGATGGAACAAGGTAAATAGGCAGGTATGAGAGAGAATGTTAGACTATCCATGACTCAGCGGGTAGAGCACTTCCCTGAGAGGTAGCAGGTCCCTCTTCAAATCCCAGCTCATCAGGCAGAGGAGGACTTGAACAGGGATCTCCCAAGTCCTAGCTGAGTATCCTAACCACTGGCTAAAGGCTCCGAGGAAGTGCCTCTTGCTGGTGGCATCTGAGCTAGTCCGCTGGATTGAGTCCTTTGGGTGAGTTAGGTGGAGAAGTGTCTATCGTCCCCCAGAACAAAGAGTCCTGTGGCACTTTTAAAGACTAACAAATTTATTTATCACATGAGCTTTCATGAGAGAAAAATCCCACTTCATCAGATCCTTTGAAGAAGTGGGATTTTCTCCCACAGAAGCTCATGTGATGAATAAACTTGCTAGTCTCTAAAAGTGCCACAGGACTCCTTGTTTGTTTTGCTGAACTAGACTAACATGGCTGCCCCTTTGGACCTTATCTTCCCCTAGTTCATGATCACTCTGGGGCTTAGGTGGGAGATGGCTGCTAACTGTGTGCATTCATTCCCAAAGGTGGAAATTCAGGGTGTGTCCACACTGAAATTAGAGACCTGCAGCTGCCCCTTGCCAGCTGTCTTGGGCTCATGGGACTTGTGAGACTTGAGTTAGTGGGGTCACATCACAGGGTCTTAAAATCCAGACTCCAGACAATCCTGAATGTCCACTACAGTTAAAAATTCCCTAGCCTCAGCCTCAAAAGCCTGAGTCAACTGGCATGGGCCAGTCATGGGTGTCCAATTGTCATGCAGACCTACCTTTAGGCTTGAAGAGAACTTCTACTCTGAAAATGTAGGCAGTGAGTGAGTTTAGGCATCTACAAGACTAGGTGGCAGCTGAACAGGGATTTTGTGGATTGCAGTAGAGGCTAAAAACTGGGCGTAGGTGCCTAAATACCTCTGTGGATCCATGCCTCATATGGTGTGGAGATGAGGGCCACATAAGTGTCCTCACTGATAACTGGAAACATGTAGTATACCTTATCTCTGATTAGATGCCTGGTGCCCCCTCTACCTTTACGATCGTCTCCTTGTGCTGTGCTACACTGAATATCAAGTTTGATTAGTGGGCCAGAGTCTCACCTGGCCTAAATCTCAAAGTTACAAACACCTATGGGGGGTGTGTGTGTGTGTGTGTTCATAACTCAGAAATGTTTGTAATTCTGAACAAAGTGTTATGCATGTTGTCTCAAAAGTTTACATCTGAACATTGGCTTCAGATGGCTTTGAAACTTTACTATACAGAAGAAAACTATTCTGCTTTCCCTTTTATTTTTGTTATTAATTTACACTGAACACAGTACTGTACCGTATTTGCTTTTTTTGTTTCTACTGCTGTCCAGTTGCACATTTCCAGTTCCAAAGGAGGTGTGTGGTTGACCAGTCAGTTTGTAACTCTGGTGTTTGTAACTCTGAGGTTTTACTGCAGTGCTTTTGACTTCAACAGAGCTTTGCTGATTTACAACAGTTGAGGATCTGGCCTGTTATTTATAGAAGGAAAATGGTTGGGCTGAATGTTGTTTTGGTTTGGCTAAAACAAATTGCAGTTTCCCTACTCCATGAAATTTTTAAAACACAGGTTATCGTCTTAAGAGAATAGGATATGAAGTTGATGAATGGTTGTTAAAATAACTTATCCTCCAGATATATTTATAGACTCTGCAATTTAGATGCAAATTACAGGAAACCAAATCCAGATCCTTACTAACTAACTAACCTTCCTTTGCTGTTCTTGATACTATAATGGGACTTGTTTGCTTTCAGTTTTTGAGGCCTAGCTTGTCATGACAAGGGGAGATTTTCAGAAAATGCTGAGGATTCGCCCAATGAAAATCAGGCGTCATATCCTCAACTTGTATAAATTTATCACAGTAAGTCAATGGAGCTAAGACAATTTACATCAGCTGAGGATTTGGCCCCATACACTCTTCAGTGTGTTTCAAGATTGACAAGAATAGAATAACTCAATCTCTAGTCACCTCTGTAAATCTTGATGGTGGCTGCTGGATGATGCTGAAGGAGGCATAGCAACAGGAAAAGAATGTTCCTCGTAAAAAGATAATCATGCTTTTTCGAGAACATGGAATAGTGAAGTTTGTTAAAGCAATCAGTAAGTGTCATAATGTTTATTTAACCGAGAGCAAGGACGATGGAAAAGCACCGCAGCTGGGGAGAAGTCTAAGAGTGCTAAGGAGTCGATGGGAGCTTAAATTTAGTAGCTGTCTCCCCTTGAAAAGAAAAATAAGCCATGCTATAGCTAGGGAGGACACAAAGTAGCGGTTGACTGCTGGCTCTTGTAAAGGAGCAAGGTTAGGGTTTTATTATCTAAAGTTCAGCTCCAGGTTAACAGCTCAGAGGATGTGGTTGCAACCATAAAGGGAACAAAATTTAACTCTTTTCTAAACACATGCTAATTTCATTTGAAGGCAAATAACCTTTTTGACTGTGTTTTTACCAGGGGTGGATTGAATTATCAGGGAAGACGAGCAAGTCCTGAATTCTTTCAACAAATGAAAGGAGAGAACTTGACATCACACAGGCAATATGGGGCCAAATTCTGCTTTGGTTGGCATTTTGGGAAGTCCTATTGAAGTAGAGCTAAGGGCCCAACTTGACTTCTTTTATGGGAGGCCAAGAAAAGGAAGGAATAGAGCACAATGTAATGAGGTGACATCAGATATGCAGGCCTGATTAACTGTGAGCTCCATTTGGCTCCCAGGGGAAGCGATGAAAATCCCAAAATGTTTTTCTTCCTACTGAAAATTTTGCTGAAAATGAATATTTTTGGATTTGTTGAAATTTTCCACTTAAAATTTCAACTATGTTGAAAGACAAAAAACCAGATCCTAAAATACATTGCTAAGCACAAGACATTTTTGACAAAACTCAGACAAACACGACTGAAAAATACTTTTGATATTCTGATGAAAAACTGGAATTTTTTGAGGCAAACGGATACTTTCTATGAAAATGTTCATTTGGTTAATAACCCAATTTTTCATTGAAAAAACTTCAGACAAAAAATTTCCAAGTGGCCTATTTAGGATATTTAAAACTAGACAGGAAATAAAAAAATTGTGGAATAAGAAACAGTTCTGCAATGCTTCAGTTCAGCTGTGTGAAGCAATTGGTCTTTCCTGATCCCTGATTTCTGCTTTATAGGTGAATCTGAGCAAACCACCACTTGATGATTTAGATTCAGGAAAGCAGTTACCTCCTAGCCCATTCTCGCCTGCTGTGATAATGTATGGGCCCTTTTAAATCTTACCTGCAAAGCTATATGAAGAATGCCACTTTAATAGGGTAAAAGGCAATAAGAGATCTGCCACAATTTCACAGCTGCTCCTCTGGTATCTTTGCAACAGACACCAGGAATCCCAGTTCCCCCACCCCAAACATTTCCAACCCCAGAAAGCTTATTTCTGAGATCTAATTGCCCATAATTTACATGCCTCTCCTCACTTTGAAACACAAGAAGATTGATGATAACATCACGACTGACAGAAGTGGTATCTGTTGCTAATTACAAGCTGACATGGTCAAGCAAAGCCATGGGGGCCATAAAAAGCTTATTCAAGGTTTTCTGCCACTTCAAACACAGGCTGGACACAATGCCATACATGTTCTCTCTTTCCAAGGCGTGGTCTTTCTGAATTATGCCAGCAGTTCTTTGTTAAAGAGGAAGAGATGATTAAAGAAACAGAAAAAGCTGTGACAGTGGTGCTCTTGTTCATGGGACACTGTGAAAGTATAGCAAAGAAAGCAAGGAGTCTATGGCACTCCTGGGATTCTCTGCCGCCTGGCAAGCACAGTCAATGGCTGGACCGGAAGGTCCCTTTCCCCACCATGCGGCAACCACAATCAGCGCTGGGTGGGAGGGTGCCTTTGCTGGCTGCGCTTGCCAAGCAGCGGGGAGAGGCTCTCTCCGGCCTGGCACTGGCTGTACTTGGCGGGTGGTGGGGAGAGGCGCCCTCCGGCCTGGCACTTGCTAGGCAGCACAGCCAGAGCTGGGCAAGAGTTCCCTTCCCTCACAGCAGCCAGAGCTGGGTGGGAGTACCCTTCCTGGCCTTTAAGGCACATTCCTCTTTGGAGCCAGGAAGGGTCTGGCTCCCTTTCAAAATTGGCACCGTGGGCCTGGCCCCTTTTGCCCCGCCATAGTTATAGCCCTGAGCAGGGCTGTAACTACGGTGGCGTGAACAGGGCTTTGCTCCGGGTGCCTGGAGCGGCTCCATCTAGCCACTGTATCAAAGGACATGTGCCATGCTGCTCTCTCCAGGTGCCACTCATTGTAAGGGGTGTGTTTCGAGTGGAACACACCCTGGGCACCGAAATGCCTAGTTATGGTGCTGGCAGTTAGTCAGAGCAAAGTCAGGAACTGGAACCCAGGTGTCAGTTTTCTTACTCTGACCATTAGCTGGGACAATCACACAAAACCTGGAGAGAGGCTGTCATTTCTTGGTTTAGCTTTACATTCCCCTGCATTTATTTTCCTCCCATTCTGTAAGTTCCCCCATTTTCAAAGCGTCTGATGAAGTGGGATCTTCTCCCAAGAAAGCTCATGTGATAAATAAATCTGTTAGTCTTTAAGTGCTGAACTACGTAGATTAACATAGCTATCCCTTTGAAACAACCTAAAAACCATGTTGAAGTTGGGGGAAAAAACAACTTTTTCCTCTTACAGTTTTCTGGTATTGCTGTCTCCTGTGCAATAGTTATGGTTGTCCGTGTGCAACCTGGCCTGTTGCTGCATACAGGACTTCTCTTTCCAGTACTTTCAACTTCTAGGACCACATACCTGTTTATTAACATGCATTCCCCACATGAAGCCATTGGGAGTTAGGAATAAAGACCTCCAGGAAATGCCCACAGAAGAATATCAGACAAGCTACAAGTAAACAAACAAGGTCCCATTTGCATCTCATCAATCCTTCTTTAGGGTGAAACTCACCACTTTGCAGAGGGCCTGCAAGCAGCCCATGCCCTTCCTAAGGCCAGTCTATACACACAGTACACCAGTTTACCCCCAACTGATTTTTAAACCAATTTAATTTAACTGACACAGCTATGTGAATGGACAGCAGTACCACTTAAAACCCATTTTATAGTGGTTTAGTTTGCACCTGTGATGGTGTGTCTTCATGGTCATTGGAACTGAACTAACTACATGGGATGTAATTCACAGCTGTAACTATTTTGGGGCAAGCTGATGAATGGTATCTCAATATGCATAACTAAAAGCGATTTTTTAAAACTATTTTAGTGATAATATTGAATGAGGGTGATGATCCTTATTGGAAATGAGTGTCCACCCAAACCTGCACCAACTAACCAAAGGTGTGAGTTAAAATTGATTTGTTCCTTCAGTTCTACTTACTGTATGGTAGAGCACAGTTTCAGTACCATGCACTGGATTTAGGGACAACAGAGCCAGACATACACCAATATAGGAGTGCACACACACACAGGGGTTAGCACCAATTTAGGTATGTTGGTTTTTAAAACTTCTTTAATCTAAATTTGTGCAACTTCTGCATGTAAACAAGCCCAGTTCAGCATTATACCATGGCCTGTGCATCACCAAGCGCCGCAAGGCAACAGCAGTTTCTTCACCCCTGTACCACACTTGCTAAAACAACCAGCTAGTGTTTTGGGTGGGGGCAGAGTGGGGTAGGGAAAGGAGGAATTACCAGTGAGGTCTGGTGGTTCTGCAACTTCCTAGCAATGGAACAAGTTAGGATGACTTTCAGTGTTAGCCTGGCATGTGCCATTAGCTTGCTGTGTGCCCTGTTTGATCCAAGTATCAGCTGAGGGACACGTGCTGTTGTGAGTTGGGTATTAAGTGGCTCATTGGTCCTGTGCTGCTCTGTGGACCCAGCCAGAGCTGGCCCCTGGTTTGGCCATGGACTCCGTTTCTTCCATTCAGTCCCTACTGCCGTATTGCCTGAGATGCATGGGGCCATGGTCTGCTCTCAGTTACGCAGATGCTGCTGTGATGAGATCAAGTGTAAACAAACAGACCGGCAAAGCATCTGCAAATGTATGGATGATGAATTAAGATTGGTGGGGTCTCCTCCATATCAGCAAGAATAGAATTTGGCACGAGGCCTTTTCTAAAGCCACAGTGATGTAAACTGAACGAGAAAAGGGCATAGATCAGCTTTCTGTTCCCTGCGTGCTTCCCTGTCCCCAAGGAATGACTGTTGCCACCCCAGCTCACACTGGTGAGCCTCCCATATCGCCTCACTTAGCAATCTGTGTTTCAAAACGCATTGCGGTTAATGGAAAAACACCATTGACGACTGTGGGCTTGGATCTGGCCCTAGCTGAGCTCCTTTTATCCTTTAAAGCCACAAAAATAACATGGTCCCAATTGCTCATTGGATCTTACACCTCCAGCGTAAACTTCTATTTCATTCCACAGCCTTTGGCCTCTGAATTCAGCAAGCTCAGCAGGAAGCTTGATCCAAACCACATTTACGTGGATGAAGATGGTGGTATGTAGAGCTTCATGCAACTCCCTTTTGAGACTATATAAACAGAATTTTGTGGGTAAATGGTATCTTTGTCATCACATTATTGCGAGAGAATGCGGCAGGCAGGTGTTTTGGGGTTTTTTTGGAGATGTGACAGCTGATAAGGAAGCCATAGACCAGGGGTGGCCAAACTTATTGACCTCTTGAGATTCCCTGCCCACTGAACAGAATCCTCTAGTCCCACCACCCTGCCACAGGCCAGAAGCTCCAAGAGCTCCACCCCAGTTCAGCAGTCAGAGAATGGGGGGCTCACAGGGGGCTCCATGAGCCTCACTTTATCTGTTAAAATATTTTCAACCAAAACTCATGCACTTTACACATATGGAACATTGGGAAATATCTGTATCTTACACAAAGAATTTAATTCCATTTCTGCACCCCATTATGTGCAACTTGGTAATAAGGCTGATGTACAAGGCTGCTGGTCCAAATTTTAATGCATTCATTGTGTCGTAGAGACTTGGAATGGCTAATTATGGATAACAAGCTGCTGGGAGCAGATTCGAATAGTCAGTCCAGCCCACAAGCATGCATTTGAGTTGGCACTGGGAAGACTGTAATTCTACTACCGCAATAGCTCATTATCTCTCAGTGGTTTGGGCAGTTCTGGCTGCAATTAAGACTACAGTAACCTAAAAAGGTCATTCAGATCTTTTGCATCACCACTTCAGGGATGTGCAATTGCAATACAAGTATGCTTGGCAGAATTCAACCTTTAAAAATAATTGTGACAGATAATATTGAGGTTTACTTTTAGCATTTTATCCATCATTACTGAAGTTGTGGGAACTAATCAGGGGAGGCAGACAATTATTTAATGACAGAAAATGTGATGCAAAAAGTTAGAGCTTTACAAACCCTTAAAACACAAATTGCCAACAGGATGTAAAAATATATGGAGCAAATATTCTTAAATCAATATGCCATCCCTGTTTTTAGATTTGTTTGCCAGCTCATTTGTAACAACCTATTTTAAAAGTGTAACTCATAGTCTTTAAAAGTGCCAACAGGGCTCCTTTGTTCCACAGGGGTAGCCGTGTTAGTCTAGTTCTGAGAAACAGCCAAGGAGTCTTGTGGCATTAAAGACTAACAACTTTATTTAGCGCATGAGTTTTGTGCTTTGAAGTGTCTTCAAAGTGCCTGACAAAGTGGGATTTTCTGCCATGAAAGCTCATACAATAGATAAAGTTGTTAGTCTTTAAGTGCTACAAGGACTCCTTGTTCATTTTGCTGAACTGGACTAACACAGCTACCCCTTTGGAACTTCTCTGGATTTTGACTCAGTTCTCAAGTAGTGTTTTTCTTTGCCTATCTGTACATTTTGATTATTATCAGTGGAAAGATTTTTGTGTTGATTTCTGTGTTCCTGGTGGAATCAATCTTTACCAACATTTACCAATAATCTAATTGTTCTGAGCCTAAATACAGGCCAGGAGAAAGATATTGATCCAGGAAATCTGAAAGAAACAGTTGCATAGCTTAGCAGATGCCCTGCTAGGTCCTGCCACTAATTGGCAGGGGACAGAAAATTTGGGCGACAGGTAATTGTGGAGAAGATGCTTGCAGAAAGATTAACAAGACTTGAACCCAGGTCAGCAGACACTACCTGCACCACTTAGCAGAAGCTGCAACACAGCTTTGCCCTGTGACTGGCAAACCACAACAAATGTATACTATGGGAGGTACTGCCTGAGACACCTGATAATCTGCTGTCCTGGAGTCTCCCACTTGGCAACTTGACCCCATATAAGCCAACTGGAAGTGGTCTGGCAAAAAGATGGAGGATCCCCAGTGAATTTCCATGACCAAGACTATTCCAGACCTTGACTTTTCTGTTGTACCACCTGGACCCTTGACACCAGTTTTGTCTGTGGCTTAGAAATTGGACCTTGAGCTGTTTGAGTCCTGTCGTAGCATTCTGCCAACTTGTTGGGAAACTGCATGGGGAAGTGCTGATTCTATGGGTTTGTACTGATAGCCAAACCAACCAATAGGACCAGTGAAACTGTGGTGCCTATCGTGATAGGGAAGAACATAAAGTGATTGGCTCCATATCAAATTGGCAAAACCATTCATGAGGCTATTTCCAGCACCAGTTTAGGCATTCACAATGTGCTACAGTTCTGATGTATTTGTTTTACATAACTAACTGCCAATAATTGTTTGTTACCAAGAATGACCTGATAGTGATGAAGTAGGAATAAGTAGCCTGGGCTTTCTGCTTTGGATTTAGCTGCTTTGAAAATAATGCTAGTTCAAAATTATCTTCTAGGCCTTGCATACGGGAAGTTTACGACTTGGGTGAGGGTCTACCCATAGAAACTTTTGACAATATAGTAATGTTGATTAGGGGCGTTTTTTGTGGAGTGAGGAGGGTCAGCATTTCTGTACCAGCAAAAGTACTAGTCTAGATACCACAAGTGGCTTTGACCTTCTCTACCTTCCTTTGATCCCTTGAGTCTTTTCTGTCAGGTTTGCAGCCTGCTCAGATTGAGGTGGAAGGCTAGTGTGGTGTGTTAGGGCAAGGTGGGGTGGCTGCTCTCAAGAGCCTCATATGCACTGGAAACCTTCTGGATTTGAGCAGATAAATTAAACCTGATCCTGTCTGCACCAACTTTCCTGCTTTCTGTACACCATCCTCTGGAGGGAAAAGGGGCGTTTCAAGTGAAGCAGTAAAACTAGAGGCATTGGGATAGCAGAGGGGGCCAGGAGCCAGGGTGGAGCTACAATGCTTTTGTGGATTCATTGTTTTTGGGGGGCTATCTAATACTCACCACTTCCAGGATGAGATGAAGGGGGTCAAATCCTGAGAGGAGAATTTGAGGAGAATCCTGCAAATGGAAATTCAACATATCCCTTGCTGAGTGACTGCAGCCTTTGCAGAGGTTGCTATGGCCTAAAGATATTGTACGTTCTTTGCAAAATAGAGAAGTAGACTGAGAGTAATGTGAAAGGAATAGTCACAATTATTTAGCTTGAAGGCATGCTGAGGGTTGAAAGGGGAGTCTCAGGAGTGCATCCTTGCAGCATATTTTATTTCCAAAGAGTTGTTACTAGACATTAGATCTGATTGAAAAGATGCCTTCTCAGGCCTTGTCTTGCTGTGCCACAAGCCAAAGAATCAGAGAAGAGCCAGAAGAGGAGCATCAACCCCAATGTTATTTGCCTTGATAGACAGAGTTTTATTTAAAACAGCCTGAGACAGAGATACAAGTGAAATACAGACAATCCAATTGGCAGTGATGGCTTCCCTCTGAATTTTTGCTTATTGCTTTATTTTGTGGCTTGTCGAATGCTGCAACACCTTGGGAGGTTTGAGTAGAGTGGTTTCATAAAGAAAGTGACATGAGCAGTTCTACAACCTTTGATCACTTCAGTACTTCCCCGTGGCAATGCGATGACTCATGGGCAGCAGGGTCAAGGCTCATTGTTTGTGCATTGTTAATTGCTCATATGATACCAACATTTGACTCTTATCAAGCAATTTGTCTCCTGTCAAAAATGCTCTTGATTTCCCTGTACAACTCCCAGCCAATGAACTGGAGCCAGAGAGACAAGTGGTAAGAAATAGACTTCGCCAGGGCTGCTAAAAGCCCCCTCTGTATTGGAAATGGTCCAATTAGGGCACACCCCAGTGCAACTGGATTCAAGGCAGGGATAGTGCAAGTCAGTGGTTGAGTGTGGATCCAGTGCTCTGTAGATCTGCTGGCCGTTGTCCTGTAAGAGTGAGAGTGCAGGAGCAATTGCTAAGTGGCTTGGGGAAAGGGCAGTGAGTTCTTTCCCTCCAGCTGCCAAAAAATCTCCCTTGCTAAGTTTCTCAGAAAGAGTGTACTCATTTTAGCAGGCTCCCTTGACTTAGCTACACAGAAACAGCCAAATGCATGTTCAGAGTCTGAGAACCCTCTCAAGGCCTCAGCCTGCTACTCCCCCTTCATAAGCTTCACAGAGGAGCAGCTGTTAAAGGAGCTGATCCCCCCAGTCCTCTCAATGCCACTTATGCACAACAGAGCTCTTCACACTATGCCTGTGCAAGCTAGGGCTCTGAAGCCTTCATCTTTGGAATAACCAAACTCTCTTGTGTTGTGAGAGAGGAGCAGGGAGAAACAGATGCCTTCGCGGGTCAGGTATGGTGGGCGAAGCCAGTACATGGTACCGAGAACAACAACGCTCAATTGTGTGGTGATACCTGGTTCCAAGGTCCCAAGGCTCAGCATAGGGCAGGCAGCAAGTCAGTGCTGCCACAGTGCAAGGAGATTCAAACTCCTTTTTTTTTTTTTTCAAGACGGTAGCAAGAGGTGTTGAACCATGAACGTTTTACTGAGGGGTTGCAGGAACAGCTGCTTAGTGGTTCATATCTGCATTCAGTCCCCTGCTGGCTCCCCACCCCAAGCAGCCTCCTCAGTCTGGTGGGGAACAGTCAGGAAACCTATTACCAGCTCTGATATTAACTTAGTGAGTGACCTTGAATAGGACACTTCGTTTATCAGACCTCAGGTTTCCTCCTTAGTAAAACAGGGAAAACTGCACCAACCTTGGTTAAAGCACTTTGAGACCTTTGGATGTGAGTGCAAAGGGCATTATTCTAATCAAGCTCTGGAGTGGATTCTGTAGTTCACCGGATGGGTGGTGTTGTTAAAGGTGTTGGTCCAGGAGAGCTGCCTTCCAGCCCAGATGGTCCTCTGATTGGGATGTGTTGGTGGTTTTCTTTTTCTTTCTTTCTTTAATTCAAAACATTTCTTTAACCTTGGTTTCAGCTTTCTCTGCTTTAACCCCACACAGCTCATTAGGGTGGATATTTAACTCCTTGCATGTTGTGAGCCTGAGTTCTGTGAAAGCTCATTAAGTGCTGAGATGTGAGGTTGACCCTGAGTGCCTCTTCTTTCTTCTCCAGAATGGCTGTGCTGTGTCTCATGGTAAAGGCAAAGGAATGCAATTTTTTGCAGCAGTTTTTTTTTTAAAAAAAAGACCATTAGATACAATAACAAATGTTTATCAGCCTGTATGCACTTTCATACTGTGTTCAGCTATAAATGACCCACATTCATAACAATACGCTGGTCTAAAGCATGAAAGACCAGCTACCTCCTCTTACGTTTTTTTAGCTGTCTTAAAAATATATACACACATGCCTAATATGTTTACTTTAGCAGGAAGCAGGCAAATAGTTTTAGAGATAATGTTTCAGCCCATTGTGCGTTGCATGCTCTGTAAAGATTGTTTCTTTTTTATCCTAATTTACAACCACAGAGGGCGGGAGAATCTGAAAAATCTCTCCAAAGCCCTTTGGTCCTAGGAATGATCCACAGGAATTTCCATTATCCGCCCCTCTCCCAAAGTAACTTGAGATTGTTTGTAAAGGGAAAAGGAGATGAAACACTCCCAATCCTTTCCATATATTATGGGGATTAATTCTTTTAATCTTCTTGCAGTCATCACTCAATTATGCTAGGCTGAGCCTAGGTTGCTTATTTCCACTGCTTGTGGGGAGAACTGGGGGTGTTGGATGGTAAGGAGAGGCTCAAAATCCAAGGTAGGGATCAGTTTGGAGGAGAAAACTTTTTAAGTTAAAGACAAATCCTATTCTTGGGCTAGGGTCCAATGAAAAGCTAGGTCTGCACTGGCCTTCCCTACACCCCCCATTCCTGAAAATTTTCATGGAACTGCTGTCTTTCTTCAATATCACAATGGGGGCAGAGCTAATGCTGAGAAGTGCAGGGTATTTTAATCACTGTCTCAGAGCAGATCTAGGTCTCTAGGGGTATGTCCACACATCTCTTTTATTTCAAAATAACACTGGTTATTTCAAAATAAAAAAGATTAGGTCCACACGATGTTTTCTTATTTTGAATTGACAGGCTCTGTCATTTCGAAACAAGAACCATCATTTCGAAACAGCTTAAACCCCATTCATTTTTAAATGGATGTTATTTTGAAATGGTTATTTCGAAATGACGCCGTTTGAACATGTTGTTTCAAAACAACACCATTGTTTCGAAATAACCATTTCAAAATAACAGCTATTTCGATAGCAGGCTTTCCCTTAATTCGAATTAACTTATTTCGAAATAAAGACTTTATTTCGAAATAACTCATTTCAGAATAATTTATTTTGAAATAACGATGTATGTGTGGACATAGCCTAGGAGATGACTTGGTATTCAAAATGTCAGCAGTAGTTACTGCTTGTCTGTAACACTTTCACAGTTGCTACTAGTTGGAGTTGCATAGTAAGAGCAAGTAAAAAAAGGCTAGCATAGACAAATGCATTTGATACAAGCCAGGGAAAAGGAATTGCATGGTAATGACTTCCAGTTGCTTACCAAGCTGGTCTGGAATTGAACTGGTGAGGAAATGGAAGGCCATATTCCTCTTAGGCTAATTAATATGAGCTTTTATTTGTCGTAACACTTTGGCATTGAACTCTCCAGGCTCAATATTTGTCTTATCCCTGTTCAGCTGAGGCTGTGACCACTCACTCTAGAGCTGAGTTGTCCAACCCAAGGCCTGCGGACCAGAATTCGGCCTGCCGAAAGTTATCTGGGGTGAGAGGGCTGTGGAGGCTCCCATCCTGAGCTGGTGGTGTGGAAGAGCAGTCCCTCCCCTCCCCCATCCCCATTCCCAAATGGGAAAAAAAAATTGCACTGTGGCCTCTCCCATGAAAAGGTGGGACATGCCTACAGTAGAGTCTCCACTACTTTGGTGAGCAGGAATAAATATAGCCACTAAGGTAGCTGTTGCTACTTATGAATTCATAAGGCTTATGCACTGGGGGTGGCCATCATGTGCTCTGAGGACCACTTTCCACTATTCAAAACAACACAAAAATCATCAGTTATTTTGGACCTCCAAACCCACCTCTAAGTATCCCGTCAGTAACAACTCACTCCTACTCCCTTGTCCTCACCTTCCTGGCTTCCTCCATGCCCACCTCAAATGCCCGTATCCAAAGGAAAGGAAGACGCCATGGAACACTGCTCACCAGTTCAATTCCAGACCAGCTTGGTAAGCAACTGGAAGCCATTACCATGCAATTCCTGTTCCCAGTCCTGTATCAAATGCATGTCTGTGCTAGCCTTTTTTAAGTTGCTCTTAATATGCAATCCCAAAATGCAAATTGCTGCCATCAAATCGACCTTCCTGATGGACTGACTGGGTCTGGAAAATCATCTCAATTGATTGGGAAGCTGATCTATTAAGACCACCCTGGCAACTGGAATAGCGCTGAATTGAAAGGCTCTCCCTTTGACTCAGCATAATGGCCAGGCCGAGTGAAGGGCAGGTGAACTGAGATGCGTAAGTTATTTTAAGTAACTTGCGTATCTCTGTTTGAGTGCCGCCAAAAATGGTAGGCAGTGTAGAAGACTTGCCCCAGGGCTGGCCCAAGGGTTTTTGGTGCCCTAGGTGAACTATGAGATTGGTGCCCTCGTCAAAGAGCAATACTTTTATTTATAAGAAATAACATATTAATATATTTTTTTTAAATAGAGAAAAAAATTCACTTCCATTGCTTCATAAAGCCTGGCACCCTTGGCAACGGACTATTCACCTGTATGGTTGAGCTGGCCTGCTCTGCCCTGAGCATTGAGGGATTCCAGGGGAAGTCCATTCTAGGGACGAGGACCCTCATAGATGAGCCTTGCCACAGCTTCCTCTTCTCTACATTGAGACAATTCCTCTCCGTCTGTGTTGGTATGGAGTATGTGTGTGTGGGGCGGGGGGGGGGTTGTGTTGCTGGTGACATGGTTCAAACCCTTTAGACCTTTAAAGGTGAGAACCAACACCTTGAATACCATCCATAAGACCACTAGCCACTACTACACCACACAGTGTCCCGGTGTTGTGTTGAAACATTCAGCTTCTTAACAGGCTGTTGCATTCTGGACACACTTCGGCTTTTGAACAGTCCCAGGGTACAATCTATTACAAAACTCTCTAAGGCACGGTAAGGTCACAGACTGCAGGAGCCAGACTTTCACTGCCAGGAGAAAAGGTTGTTAAATTCATGGGCTATTTGGAAGGACTCAAGGGAGGCCGTTTAGGCCAAATTCTGCCTTTGGCCACACCTGAGCAACTCTTGTGAATTCATTAAGTCTTCAGCAAGGCAGAATTATTCAGTTCTTTGTCCATAGCAAAGTGCTGGCACAGCAAAGCACTGGGAGGAAAGAATCCTTCAATCCCACTGGGTCTGCTAGCTCATCTGTTTCCGTTACTCTGAAAATACAGGGAATAAAGGCAAACTGTTTAACTTCTAAGATGATTAGATGGGATACAAATAGCCTGGCGGGTGTGTATTCTTCACACCAGTGTATGTCTTAACCAGTGCCATGGGAACCAGTAATGACCACTGTCTGTCTCCATGGAAACTGCTCCTCATGATGTCATCTCCCCGTCCCCCCCCTTAGTGCAAGCAAAGAAGTGGAAGGCTGTTGCAGTGGTCAAAATCCACAGTGAGGATGAAATGAGAAGCTTAAGTCTCCTGGTGTCAAAAGTAAATTAAACTGGGTAAAGAATGAGGATATGATTGTGTTCTTCCCAGCCTGGGATCTTCCCCTGAGTCAATGAGGACTCTCCAAGGCTCAGGAACAGGGTCGAGGGGAATCCAAAATCTGACAGACAGCTCCCTGATGAGCAAATAAAAGACAAGGATAGAAGGAAATGACAGAGGGGCCCACAGTCAAACTAGAACCAGGGATTGTTGGCCAAAAAGTGAAAAGAGGAGCTCTGCCTAAGAAAAGGCATAGAAAGCAAACAGAATTAACTTAGATCCTGTCACCAGCAAGAATGAGAGGGGTCCGTTTCTGCTGCCTCACACAGGTCCGTTGGACTGATAAAGCCAGAAGTATGGTAAAATCCACCTCTGTTCAGTGAAGTTTTTAAGCATGTTCTTATGTCAATGGGGACTTTAGCATGCCAATTGGATATGCTTAACAGCCTTGCTGTCTAGAGGAACTCCTGAAATGGGCCCCAAGAGTGCTTCTCTCCCTCTTTCATATTATCACTGTAACTTTCCTCATGTTTCCAAGGGATAATAAGAGGAGAGGACTCTGTATTGGTAAAACAAAACTGGCTCTTTATTAAGAGAACTATCGACCAGTGCTGTAGCTAGCATTCTAGCCATCTGCACACAGGCCAACTTCTGCTGCTTTCTCCAAACTCTTCCCTTCTGCAACCTGTGCTCATCCTTTCAAGTTCAGTTAAGACTTCCAGAATGTAGACATACATCTGAGACTCTTTAGGACAGATCCTGTTGTTGCATCTGTGATGCCTGTAGTCATCTCTGAAAGCAGGGCGCTGTCTGAGAGCAGGATTTTGACTGTCTCATTGTGAAAAGAATAAAGCCCACTAGTGAGCCTGATTGACTTTTGAGTTTCTCCAGTTTTACATCAATCTCTGCAAACTGGTTACAGTGGTGTAAAACTGGAGATTCAAAGGTTAATTTGGTCATGTCTTAAATAAACAGTAGGGAAAAAAAGCTCAACAGCTAGTGGGTTTTTATATTCCACTTCTGCCAATGCAACTCTGCTTCCTACCTGTCCATCTATTCCGTAACTGACTTCATCATAAGGGCGTCATTTCATGTTTGAATGAATGGTGACTGTTTTCTCTGGGATCCCTGTGAGGTAGGGCAATGCTTTGTCCTCATGTTGTAGGTGGGCCCAGAGAATCTGTTACTTGCCCAAGATCCCACAGGCAAGTATGGGACAGAGAACTGAACCTGGGATTCTGGCATCCCTGCCCAATACCATAAATGGAGGGCCATCCTTCCTTTCACTAACTGTAATAAGAAAAATTGAAAAGAGCCGATGCACACCAAGTGGGTTGTCTCTTAAAATGAGAGCATAGCAAAGGCTAGTCCAAATTTGATAGCAAGTCATTTCTAGGTCTTAGTGGACAAGGGACCACAGCACAAAAGCCATGATCACATTTTGACTCCTTGTTGGCAGACTCAGCAGTGAGGCCAAAGAATGAAGGAGACCTGGAGTCTGAACTGTGACCCAGGGACAGTAGCATAGCTATTTGTGTCAGTCTGACCATGAAGCCATTTGCACCAGGGATGGTTCAACGAAAACAAGAATCTCTACCCATTTTGCCCAAACATTGTCCCAAAACCCAAATGCAACCCCCATAGAACTTGTTGGGAGTTCAGAAGTTTGATTAACTTTTTTCCTTAGTTTTTGGTGTATCTGGTGAGCTTCCTCACTCTTTGGTTTCAGTGTGACAAAATACAAACAGAAAGGCTTTTCTCTTGCCATTTCTAGCATAGCTAGACAATGGAGACTTCAGGAATAGTAAATGTGCCTGCTCCCATGGGGACTTCCAGCCTGTTTCTCCATATTCAGAGAATCCAGTTAAAGTTAAACCTTGGTAGATTGGCATACAACCTTTGAGTGATCATAAAAACCAGGCTCAGACACTGAACTTGCCCTGGGTCAGGGCGGCAGGTGTTCATGGAGACACAGCAGAACATTCCCTCCTGACTTCAAATCCTAGCTTTTTTACATTCTGAGCATTCAGTCACTTCCAAACATCAGCCAAGTTTGGAAAACAGGACTTCCTGTGCGCCAGAGATGTGCTGTCATTTCAGGTGTAAAGTGATAAGGCCTGATTCTGATTTAATTTGCTATGGTGGAAATGCAGAAGTCATAGGAGTTACACCAGTGTATAACTGATGCAAGTGACATCATAGCAAGTCCCTTACATTGTAAAAATAATTGCAGAGTTTGTGAAGAAATTATGGGCTCAGCATCTCAATAAGAATTTGCTGCTGAGGTTATAGTGAACTAGGAGCAACAAGGAAGCGTCTTTATTCCAATTGCCCTTTAAACACTGACCTTCCAGTGCAAGGGTTGGATTATTTGAAGGAGCGGAGTAACTGACACTGGGTACAACAACTGTGAAAGTATTCTCATTAGGGCTGTTTGTTTCTTGCAGTGAACTGTGTGTCACATTGAAAACTGATATGATTAAAGAAAATAGCTCCCTTCCTCTCTGTGCCCTCCCTCTGTGGAAATCCATGTGGTGGTGTGTATTTACTTAAAAAGATCAAATACATGAAATACCAAAAGAGCAGTTAATGAAAAAAATGAATAATTCAAATAAAAATCCAGTCATTCCCTTTTACCCCTTCCATTTTAGCTGAAGCTCAGATGTAAACCAAATGGTAAGGAAAGCAACTCTCCCTGCATCACATACTATGTGGTTCTAGGTTTCTGGAGGTACTCAAATGGAGTTATAAGGTGTCATGTCACATTCTGGCTGGCATGTATGAAACCACAGTGTGAAGCTAGCCATAGTTCTTAGTGGCTGGAAAGTGAACAAATCCCCTAATCATTCATTCAGTTGTTCCACTGAAATCTGCAGTGAGTGAATTTCAATATGTAGAGGTGCAATTTGTGTAAGCAGCCAGAGTCCCTGGTCCTTATGGGATTAGAGTCTGAAAATCTTGAAACTTTGCAAGAAACAAGGCATCAAAAGATTTCTGGAACTTCTTGCTTCTGCACAGATCACAGCTAGAAAAGTGCAAAGGTCACCGAAATGAAGACTGCTGGGGAGGGGAAATGTGACCCAAACATTCTCTATTCTCAGGAATAATTTGGCTTGATTTTTGGACAAAGGTTTTTATTGTGTCCAGACCAGTTTCTCCATCTGTAATTAAAATATACTCCAAAGGCATCAGTCTTGCCCTCCAGCAAAAATAATTGCTACAGCAATAGCTTACTGCAAACTATAGTGTCTGGTGCTATAGAGCTAGAATTTTCAACATTGTCAAAGGGAATTATCTGGCCAACTCCTAGCGAAATTTACCCAGGATGGTGTTATGCATGTATATCAACAGTAATAATTATGATTATTGGTAATGCCATGGATCCTATGGAGGCCGTGATGATGATTGGTTGGGTTTCCTTGTGGTCTGCTTTGCACCAATACAGAGTAAGACAGCCTTTGTTCCAAAGAGCTTGTGCTCTAAATGGACAAAACAGAA
The DNA here is from genome assembly GCA_007922195.1 of Podocnemis expansa. Taxonomy (NCBI): domain Eukaryota; kingdom Metazoa; phylum Chordata; order Testudines; family Podocnemididae; genus Podocnemis; species Podocnemis expansa. Next base: position 176,763 of record ML682310.1, on the reverse strand, counting down.
GAAGGGGTGGGGAAAAGTGTGTGTATTCCTAAAGGTTTCTAGTTCTTGTTCACTGCCAAACCTTTTCCTAGTTCCAAAGGGGCAGCCGTGTTAGTCTGGTTCAGTAAAACAAACAAAGAATCCTGTGGCACTTAAAGACTAACCAATTTATTTATTGCATTAACTTTCGTGGGAGAAAAATCCCACTTCTTTCCTCTCCCTCTTGTGGACCCTTACTGAAATCAATGGAGTTGCACAGGTGTCAGTGAGAACAGAATTTGTCCTTCAGTCAATAGTCAAGCAAAACTGCCACTAGGTTGGCACTCAGTTATGCTAAAGTCACACCAGCATGACTGAGCAGAATTTGGCTTGCTGACTTCAATGGGAGTTCAGAGTAAGTAATGATTTGCCTTGCACTGCTTTTGTTTTTAAGACTTGATTTTTTTTTTTAATACAACCCCCTCATTCTTGTTCAGCTCATTCCCTCTTCTCAGCCCCAGCCTTTTCTCCTTTCTCTGGTGGCTGAGTCTGTCAGCCTTTGCCTGAGGCGCCTCATATTCTATTTTAGATGAGGTGGACTTAGCCGGTCTAGGGCTGTGATGAATTAACTTGTGTTTGTTCAGCACAAAGCACTTTATAATTGCTCAGCATTATTATTATTGGCTGAATGTTGCTTGCTGCTTTCTAATGCTAACCCAACCCATTGGTTACAAGATAATCCAATGGTCTCTTTGTGGAAAGTTCCGTATACAGGCCAGAAATACTGGTTTCAGTCCTCGGCTCCCCTCTGGTTTTGCAAAGTACTATTTTGCATGTTTAAAGTATAGATTCCTTGCCATAGAAAAGACATTGGTTATTTGCATTGCTTGACATGGGTGCTTGGGGAATAAGAATGGCTTTGTGGTTAGGCATTGGACTGGAAGTGGAAAGGTCCTGGCTCTCCTGCCTCCTGACATCCTGTGTGATCTTGGGGAAGTCATTTCCCTTTCTCAGTTTTTAACTCTGGAAAATGAGGATGAGAATCCTTATCTACCACACAGGGACATTGTGGGAGTAATAGAATATTTTAGCCGTTGTGCTGAGATCCTCTGTTGAGGGCTGCTTTTCACCTGCCCCTGGAACGACTGTTCGGTTAGCGTTCTCTGGATGCAGAACAGTTGCCATATGTGGCTTATTGGGCCTGGTGTAAGATCTTGTATTCCTTGAGCACCCAAAACTTCCTGCAATTTCAGAGGGATCCCTGTGAAAAAGAGGAAGCAACAATGTAGGACTAAGCCACAGAAGAAAAACTCAAATACTTAATTGACCATGGGTCAAATCCTGATCCCTTGGCAGAGCCACTGTGAGAGGGTCCGTGGTGAATGAGTGGGTAGGAGTCTCATTCTACAATCATACGGGGGCAGTGGGGCCTTTAACAAATCATAGCTGAAATGGAGCCTCTCCCCTTTCCTCACTCTTGTGCTCCAAGCCTGTGTGCTGGGGTGAAGCCCTCCAAGCAGAGGTGTGGGGGTCCCCAGGCACTGGGAACGTGTGAGAACAACTGCATTTGATCGTAACTGCTGCAGCACTTTGATCCAAGGATTCTGCCCTAAACATTTGACTGGAGTGGAGATGGAAGTTCCCTTACATGAATTCTTTCATTGATATCACGTAGTATGCATCCTGTTTTCTCCCTGCCTTAAAACCAGTGGAAAAATGTGACTTTCTGGTTTTATAACAATCTTCAAAGCTCTTCTTTATTACATTTAAAAAGCACATTAAACGTGGCTTCTACAGCTCTCAAACATAAACTATAAATCCACGCCTTGACGTGGAATCAATAATTGAGTCATGTCAGCTGGATTTTAAACATAGTTCTAAGCCTAATAAAGGCATAAGATTATAGTAAAAATGTGCTGCCCTCAGCAGGAAGCACCTGCCAGGCTGCGGGCTGCTTACGCCAATATTTAGCAGCAGTATATCTTTGCATATGGAGAGGCTCAAGCAATGAAAACTATTTGATTTCGTGCACTCACCATCTGAAATGGCACTTGATACAGTTTTCCTACTGGCCTTTAACAGCTGCAAGAAAGAGTGCTTAAGTGTGAAGAACATCAGGAACTAAGGATTTTTACTTGGGATAAGCCAAGGAAAACAAACATCAAAGAATCAGAAAGGGGAAGCAACAAAACGTAGGGATTGTACTTTCCTCTGACTGCCAGTTCTGTCTGAGGAGCGACTCAAGAGACCCTGGTTATTAAAACCTTGGGTTTTCCATGGAAACCCTGCTGCCACAGAGCCACGCACAGTTCATTTATTTAAATTGTTTAACAGAATTTTGAGAAATAAAAAAACCCTGCAAGCCCAAGTTTTCTTTAAGAGTTATACATATGAAGTTGGATAAATGCTTCTCCAGGTGACTTCAGTGTGACATGATGAGTTTTGCCCAAAATTTAAATCAATCAATCAGCATTTAGAGTTGTAGAGGTCAGTTTTGCAAAACTGTTGTGCTTCATTTGGGAACCAAAGTAAGTATAGATGTCTGTACTCAGGAATTGCTAGTTTGGTTCTGGAGAGAGGCACCGTGGGAGGTGTGGCAACATGGCCTCCTCACTGTGCCAGGCCCCCAGCCAATCGCATAAAAGCAGGAACCGCCCTCAACTCCCTGTCCATTCTGGCTGGCAGGAGACTGCAAGAGCGATGGCAGTGGACGCTCCCTAGCTCCCATTCCATCGTCGTGTGGCAGCCAGGCCCTCTGCAAATCTGCACGGTGCCCTCCAGCATTGGGACACCTTGTTCCTGGGCCGTGATGGCGCTGAGCCTGAGGCTCTTAGCCAGGGGCATTGCTGCCCCCGGGAGGGATCTGGGGCACGGCCCCAAGCCCCGCCCCTGGCCCGCAGGCCCCACCCCCTGGTCACAGACCACTCCCCCTGGCCGGGGACAGGGCTGGAAGCTGCCGCGTGCCGCTGCAGGCAGCTGGGCCACTCATCCCCAGCTGCAGACGAGGCCAGAGTGGCCGCCGCTGCAGCGGACAGCCAAGGCCCGGATCCCCGTCTGGGGACGGGGCCAAGAGTGGCCTCTGCGGTCGAGCCCCAGATCCCCAGCTGGGCTACCATGGCTGCGGGCGGCTGGGTCCCGGATCTCCAGCCTGATTGGGCCAGAGACCGGGGCAGCCACCAGACCCAGGGCACCGGCACTGGGATTCGGGGCATGTGCTCCGGGTGCCCAGTGCCAGCGACGCCCCTGTTCTTAACATTCTTTCGCTGGGTCTCAGAGCGGCCTTGGTTCCCCTCCCCACCTCTGTGCCCCAGCGCATCTAGGCACAGGAGACCAGCAGGAACTGGTGGGAGCGGGTAGTGCTGGGAACCTGGAGCAATGAGCAGTGGTGCAGGAACTTCCGGATGAGCAGGGAGACCTTCGTCCACCTGGTCTCAGTGCTCACTCTGTTCCTGAGCCAAAGGGGCACTGTAATGAGACCTGCCATCCCTGTGGACAAGAGAGTGGCCATTGCTCTCTGGAAGATGGCCACTCCTGAGTCCTACAGGTCCGTGGCACACCTCGTCAGTGTTGTCAGCTCTACTGTCAGGGACGCTTTGCTGCAGGTTGCCAGCGCCATCAATGTGGTCCTGTAGCCATGCCTTGTCACCCCACGTGAGCTGCGGGACACCATTGCTGTTATTGCTGCCCTAGGGTTCCTGAACTGCACCAGGATCCTAGATGCCACCCACATCCCTGTGCAAGCTCTGGAGCACTGTGTGGCTGAGTACTGAAACCACAAGGGATATCACTCTGTCATCCTTCAGGCCTTTGTGGACCCCTGTGGTGTCTTCCAAAACACCTACGCATGGGAGGGCGCATGATGCCAAGGTCCTCCAGAACTCCTCCGTGTACCAGTGCATGGAAGTGGGCACCTTCTCCCCACCCCCCATAACATCACCATTGGGGAAGTGGAGGTGCCCGTCCTCATCGTTGCTGCGGCCTGCCCCCTTCATACATGGCTCATGTGCCCCTACAGGGGACCTCTTGATGCTGGCTGCCTGCTGTTTAACCACTGCCTGACCTGCTGCTGCCAGGTGGTTGAGCGGGCATTTGGGAGACTGAAGGCCTGGTGGAGGTGCCTGCTCACACACCTCCACCTCACGGAGGACACCACAGTAGAGGTCATCAGTGCGTGCATGGTCCTGCATAATCTTTGTGAGCTGCCGGAAGAGACAGCAGCTGCCACCTGGGAGGCCGAAGCAGAGCTCGTCAGCAAGCAAATTCCAGCAGCCAGCAGCTGTGCCCCTATGAGAGCGTGCACCAGCAAGGTCTGTTGTGGTGAGCAACGCAGTCAAGGACCTGATCCTCAGTGAGGACCTCTGGGGGCCAGGCCCACCGCAACAACCCCCCTGTTCCCCCTCCTGCCACAGACAATCCCCACCCACCTGCCCGCACCCTGAACCATACCCAAATAAATCACTTGAAACAACTCCAACCGTTCACTATTTTTTATTTACAATGTGGAGAAGGGGCAGGGCAAAGATGGGCTTAGGCGGCAGTAAGGGGATTCAGAACTGTTGGGGGAAGACTGGGGGGAGTTGTCTAACTGGGGAGGGGGGATGTGGGAGGGTGAGAACTGGGGGGTTGTCTAATGGGGGAGGGGAACTGTGAGTGGGGGGTTATAAACATTGGGGTTAGTGGGGGGGCTATACTTGGCCCACGGCCTTCCATGCCACAGCCTCCCCCAAGGCTGCCCCGGGTCTGGGGACACCTGTGGCAAGGGACGTCAGGCTCCCTCTGGGGGTCTCTCTTGGCTTCTGGGGGGGCCAGGTACCCCGCAATGTGCTGCAGGCTTGCTGCAATGTTCTGCACAGCAATGCTAAGGGCCTGCAATGCATTGCTCTGCTGCTCCGTGGCCAGGCTCTGCCGCTCCAGCGCTGCAACAACTCGCTCGTTGGCGCCAGCTGGCCGCTGAAGCAGCTGGAGGGTGAGATCCTGGCGGCAGGCTAGCTACTCCCACCATGCCTGGCTGGAGTCCTCTGTTCCCTGGCCAAGCTCAAGGAGCCTCCAAAGGACCTTGTCCCTGGTCAAGCAGGTCCTCTTCCTCTGGGCGGTGGCTTGCGGGGTCCCAGGGGCAGGGAGGCAGGTAGCTCTGTGAGCTGCTGGAGGGAAGGTGAAACCATTGTTAGCCCCTTCAGCCTACTGGCCTTGGCTGTGTGAAGCTCATCAACTGCAAATACCTCCACCCTGAATGTTCCCAGGCAGCCTAAATTGTGTTCTGTGGGACAGTACCCCAAAGGTGCATATGGCTTCGGGATGCTCACTGAGGTGGGCGGCAGTGAGGCTGGTCTTGCCTTGACGAGTGTCCCAAGGTCACGTGCCAGCAATGTGGGCAGCACACTGTCCCTCCTTGATACCACCACATGTAGTCACTGCCACCTTGACAATCTTCAAACCCCCCCACCCCGCATGGGTCTGGGACCCTGGCACCACATATCCCTTGGCCGGTGGGAGGGTCTCCACGCCCCCCTGGCTCCATGCCCAGCCTGTCTCTGGCCAATGCCCCCCTCAGCAGTCATGCCACAGGTAGGCTTGGCCCAGCCTTCATGGAGCAGGGAGGAACACTCACCAACAGGAGCTGTGGAGTTTCTCCAGGATGTCCCCTCCTCGGTATCCAGCTCCATGGAGGGGCCTTGAGTGTCTCCCCATCTTCCTCCTCCTCGGGGGTGCCTGTCCTGTGCTCCCGCACTGGGAACAGCTCAGGACTGGATGGCTGGACTTCTATGGGTGGTGCATTCCCCGGCCAGCTGGTGTTGCCCACATCCAGCGACCCCTTACTGTCTGAGGGGTGTCGCTTGGGGGATATGGCTGCTGTGGTGTGCTCAGCCAAGTCCATGGCCCTGGATGGGAGGCCATTGGGCTCCTCCCCCAGGAATGCATGGAGCTCCTGATAAAAGGGGCAGGTGGCAGAGCTGCCTTCCCCCTGGACCTGCCTGGCTTCTCTGGTCCGGGCATAGCCCTGCTGCAGGACCTTGACTTTTGCTTGCACCTGCTCCAGGCTGCGCTCATAGCCTTGGGCTGACATAGGTGTGGCCATATCAGTATATATGTCATGGTTCCAGTGCCTTGCCCGGAGCTGTGCACATATGTCCCCGGTGCCCCATATACCAATGAGGCATTGGACCTTGTTGGGGGTCCATACTGGGGCCTTCTGATGCTGTGGGCAGAGCTGGCAGCAGGAGGCTCTGACATGCCTTCTCTCACTGCGTGCTGTAAGTCCCAGGGCAGAGGGCTTCCTGGTTCCTGGAAGCAGCAGTGCACCCTGGGAGGAAGACGGTCAAAAGAGTGTTATTTCGATTTAACCATGAAATCGAAATAACATGTCCAAATGGCATTATATCGATTCAATGGAATCGAAATAACTGTTATATCAATATTAAACTTCGTTTTGTTAAATCGATATGATGATCCTTAGATTCAAATAACGGGGCTCGTCATTTTGATCTAAGAAACGTCGTCTGGACATAACAGTGGTTGAATCGATATAACGCTGGTTATATCGATTCAACCAGTGCATGTGGACATGCCCATAGGGTTCTGCAGCAGCAATTAATTGACTAACTCTATTTCTGCAGTTGTGTGCTCGTCCCAGAGAAAGACCAATATTTGACAAATGTAACAGGGTAAAATCAATATAAAAATATTTTATGTTCTGGCTTCTCATGGCATGTCCAAAGCAAAGGTGAGCAAAATGAAAATATTCTTAGACTTTTAGACCAAGGTCAGAAGAGACAAATAAGATCATCTCTAGTCTAACCACTTGCACAATGCAGGCCACAGAATCTCACCCGTTCACTCCTGCAATAAACCTCCAACCTGTGACTGAGTTATTAAAGTCCTCAAATCATGGTTTAAAGGCTTTAAGTTACAGAGAATCCACCTGCAAGTGAGCCATGTCCCATGCTACAAAGGAAGGTGAAACCCCCCCCAGAGCCTTTGACAATCTGCCCTGGGTGGAGGGTGGTGGTGGCGCAAATTCCTTCTTGATCCCAAATATGGCGATCAGTTGAATGCTGAGCATGTGGGCAAGATTCACCAGCCAGACATTGAAGAAAGAATTCTCTGTGATAACTCTGAACCCACCCCATTCAAAGTCTCATTTCAGGCAATTGGCATATTCATCACCAATAGGCAAAGCTCGGTCATTTGCCAAACCTGGCTATCCCATAATACCATCCCTTCATAAATCTGTCAAGTTCACATGAAAGCTCATGTGATAAATAAATGTGTTAGTCTTTAAAAGTACCACTCGACTCCTTGTTTGTTTTGCTGAACTAGACTGACATGGAACTAACAAGTTTTGGCAATGCACGTTACACCAGCTATCAAAAAGTGCTACGGTTACATCACTTGTGGATGTTTGCACTATGCTCCTTCTGATAGTGAAGTGCGTCCACAATTGGTGCTCCCACTGATGCTGAGAGCAGTGAACTATGGGTAGCTGCCCCACAGGGGAACTCACCACTAGGGCTATGTCTACACGGCACTTTTATTTCGAAATAACACTCGTTATTTCGAAATAAAAGAAATTAGGTCTACACAATGTTTTCTTATTTCAAAAGGATGGATCCCAGCCTTTCGAAATAAGAATTGTCATTTCGAAAAAGTAAAAGCTGGCCCCCCTCGAAACAGCCATTATTCCGGAAGGGATATTTCAAAATAATGCTGTTTAGACCTGTTCTTTCGAAACAACACTGTGTAGACCTGTTGTTTCGAAAGAACTGTTCGCAACAACAGATCCAAACGGCTTTATTTCAAAATAACCATTTCGAAATAACAGCTGTTTGGATTGAAGGCTTTCCCTTAATTCAAATTAACATTTTGTTAATTTGAATTAACTTATTTTGAAATAAGGATTTTATTTCAAAATGGGTTATTTCAAAAGGGGTTCTTTCGAAATAAAAGTTACTGTGTAGACATAGCCTAGGAGTTGCATTAGGAACCGTGGGAAGGCAAATTGAGTTGCAGTGCATCATGGGTACAGATTCAATGACCCATGAGGTAGCTTTTTCCGTCCCATCATTCCATGGCATATTTCAGTGGCTCCTATTCACTGTGTATGCACGATCTCTCTGAAAGGATGGATCCTGCACCGCTTTCCATTGCTGTGGTCAATGTTATGAACACACTGGATATGAATTGTCATGCAGTATATTGTGAACTCCCAGTCTGAACCAGAATCAGAGGTGCCTGATTTGCTGTGTACAATGGAAAGAAACCGCACCAGATTACTTTCAGCATTCACTTAAGTGCTACACATGGTGGACTGTCACTTTTGGATTCTATGCAGTTGGGGATTAGCAAAGCAGCTTCCTTTTCTCTCCTGGCAGAAAGTCAGTGACTCTAAAAGCCACAGAGATGTTGCCTTATTCTTCCCCATATGTTGTTACAGAGGAGGTTCTTTAGAGTCTTCTTGCTTATAAACAAAGTTACAGTCAAGGTCATTTGTTTGGTTCTTTGTTGAAACCCAAGTTGGCCAACACCTAAGACGCAGGAAAACAATACCTCTCAACAATAGGCCTGTGATTAGTGATGCCATAGTCTTTTTGTACCAGGTCCATATTCTAAGGACAGTCTTGCTCAGTGACCTGTAAGAAGCCCATGAGTTAAGGCATATTAATTTTAGAGGATTTCACAGGAAACAGACAGAGGGTTTGGTCCTCTCCAGCCAAGCTGCGGCGTATGATGCATAAAAGCAAAAGTGTCGTCAAGGACAGAGAGTGGTGAGGAACTTAATCCTGAGTCAAGAGGGATGCTGTACAGCGGCAAAGTGATTCTTGCCTGCTAGTTGGATTAAAATGGGAGTGCATAGCTAAGCACCTGAGAGCTGGGAGCTGGCCTTTTTCCACACACACCCTATTCCTCTTTATCGCTTCATTTCTGAGGATAAGCTTGCAATGTGCTAGCATTCAGTGCAGCATATACTTGATACTTTGTTGTGTGCTTTGACATCGCTGACAAAAGAGCTAAATATTGGATTTTAAATTCAGGTCTCATAACCTTTTCTAACCAGACAAAGAATCATCTTCAATAAATCTTGTCTCTGGCACTTTATGCCAACATGCAGTTGCATCAGCTAGAGACAGTGCAGGAATGCTGCACTTCTACTGACTTAGAACTGGACATTTAGGGTGTGATTCATTGCCCACTGAAGTAAATACAGAGACTCCCATTGACTTCAAAGAAGATTGGACTGGGTCTTTACATCTGATTTATGCCACCTGCTACACCCAGATTGACAGATGAGATATGAGCTATATGATGATTTTTGCCCTTTGCCACTGTTCCTCTGTTAATGGCTTATCCTCTTATCCTGTCATCCAACTGCTGAAGTATTTAATTACTCCTCTCATGATGGAGACATCAGTCAGTATCGGCAGTAGAGATTCCATCCATATTGCTAGCCTATCCAGTTCTCTCGGGTAGCTGAATGTTCCCATATCAGATGCTTATACAATCCAGTAAGTTTGTCACCCATCCAACTTTTATCTGTTTTTCTTATGCCCTCTTTGGAATCGCTAATTATTAAATATCCAGTTCTTGGGGTGTTCAGATACCATGGTGACGAGCGTAGTATAAATGTCTGAAATAGAACAGAGCTGAATATATTTGCTTAGCATTGCCACTTAGAGACATGAATCTTTAAGGAGAGGAGGTGTAGCTAGTAAGTGGAAATTTCTTCTCCAAAATATAAGGATTTGAAGCTATTGAGCAGGAAAATGTCAAAGTCCGTATTAAGTTAATGCCCTTTTCTTTGTTGTTTAATTAGCCTTCTGCAACAGGCCTTTCTACATCTCCTATACTATCCTTGCATCATGTTTTATTACAGCAAACTTTGCTTAAGAGGATAGACAGGCATAGTCATGCTTAGCTTTATGACCTCACCGAAACCAAACACCACCTGATTACCAAGCAGAGTTATTATAATCAGAGTCAAAAGCCTCAAACCAGTTTTACAGTCTTGGCCATGAGGAGTTAATAGCTTTTTCCCTTCTCAGCAAAGGAACTTACGTTAAACTTTACACCCTGCTTAAGCCTATTAGGCCCCATTCTGCTCTCAGTATAACTTCATTGGAGTTACTCTAGATTTATGGTGGTATATACTAGAATTTGGATTACAATTTCTGCAAAAACGCTTGATCAGCTCATTGCCATTGTCAGTCTTAGGGGTGAATAAAGCTTAAAAGGATAATAAAGGCATGATGTCCCCAACTCCCGATGAATTTAATGGGCCCTAACTTCTTTAGGCTTCTTTGAACATCTTCAGAATCCATCTTTTGCTTCTGGTTTGCTGAGGCTTTTGAAGGTTCAAAGGGTTATCCAGAGTTTATCCAAACTCATCAGAAGCTCTTTCTACAAAAAGAGATCTGGACATTTTGTAAAATTAGACTTCTCTCCTGCCAAATTTCCACTATTCCTTTGTTTTGGACAGGATGGAAATATAATGAGAACAGCTTCTCTTATGGTATTATGACTTCAGGTACTGGCCAAAACCAAAGAAATGCAAAAATACTGAAACGAAACAAAGCCAAAAACGTTAACTTGACATTTTCAAACCTCAGAAAAGGTTTGGGTTTAGTCTGGTTCAACTTTGGACAGGTTATTTCCTCTGATCTAGCCAGGACCAAATGCTTTTGTCAGTATCCGGAACTGAACATTAATCGCAGAGCATGAGAAGCATTAGAAATGCCATTGGTTTGCTGAGGTGCTCTGTGAATCTTCTGTTCTGCTCCACATGGGTTTAAAGAGAGATTGTTTTTATTGTCTGGCTAGCATTCTAATAAAGTCAAACTTGGCATTTTGATTGGTATTTGTGCTTCCAATCTTCTGTCAGAACAATGGTGTTTGGAACCTGATGCTGGATTATTTCTCAGAGCACAAAAAGAATTTGCATTGGCTTGTCAGGGTTACTCCCCCTCTCTTTCTCGCCAGCTATTTCACGTATTTTAAGCCCCTGGTTTAGATGTGCAGAAACTGTGCAGCCGGGACACTAAGCAACATTCACTGAACCCAAATGGGATGGATATTTGAGTTACTTCAGAGTTTCCCTCTTCATTTCCAGATGTCTCAGCTGTTTCTGTAACTGTGCAAAGAATGTGCATGCTGATAATTTGATCTAATTATCACCCGTTAGCCTATGGCTGTCATGTCAAGAGCTCTACTTATTTGCCCCATTCCCTGCATGCTTGGAATGACTGCAGGACAAGTTGCAGAGGAAAGGTGAACATCAGAGAATTTCTTTGGGACAATTAAGCTCTGGAATCTATGGCAGGCTAACGATTACTTTGGGTTCTTTATCCCAAGTTAACAATGTCAGATGAAGGCTTGTTAACCTATCAGCCCTTAGCTTCCACTGAAAACTGCAGAATAACCATCCTTACTCCTTCCCAAGCTATGATAAATTTCTCTGGAGTTAACTGTTTACGGCTGAGAGGACACCATTTACAAATGGTAGGGACTGACATGCCAGTGTCTTTGTTGGTGCGATGTTGTTTTTAACTGGATTGCAATTTGATTCTCTTGCCCATTGGAGGGCACTGTTGGGGGTTATATAACTGACTGAAACTGATTTCATTCAGTTTGTTCTCTCGCCACTGTTTGATTCCAGTTTGGATTGGTCAGGAGTTGACCCAGGGCAAATACTGCAGGATTGGCTGATTCAGGAAAAGGAATATCCAAGTGAACCAGCCAGTTGTTAGCAATGGTGGAGACAAAGAGGAGACGTAGCCTTTAATACAGGATATCAAACTTCCCTGACTTTTACCATCCAAGGCTCTAAAGCATTCTACCAAACATGAATCAGTCTGTCTGAGATGGGTAAAGATTGTTGCATCAGTTTCAGGGATGCTGGAAACTAAGGCAGAACCAGGTGAAGCAATCTGCCCAAGGCTACTGTAGCCAATTTTTGTTGTTCTTTAGGAATTCGGGATGGCCAATATAGATTAATTTGAAGGACAGGTGCTCTTAGTCCAGATCGACTTACAGGTATGTTAATTTAAATAGGACTTCCTCCCCGAAACCAAGCAGTCAAGGAGTACTCAGATTGAGATTTTAAGACAATTTTTTATTGCTAACTGCACACGGCAAATGACAGATAAGAATACAAATGGATACTATGTAAAATAAATGATAAAGAGATACATCAATACATCCTTATAACCACTATAAACAGAATTGTTGCTAAGATTTCCTATCTTTAAGATACAATTATAAGAGTTATACTCACATTCAAAGTGAAGATCAGTTGAAGTGCTGAGCTAACAATTCTAAACTGATCAAGGAAAATAAAGAAACCTAGCTAAACGAAGTCAGGTAGAGTAATACATGCATGTAAGCTCAATATAGGGTATAGCCAAAGGCTATACTACATAGTGAATAGGGGGAAAGCTGAAACAGGAACCCAGCAGGCCTTTGAGATGAAAGGCAAAAGGAATCACCAGGCAGTGGGAGAAAGTGTCAAGGAAACAAAACCTAATTTAAAAAAGTATGACAGCATAATAATGGGCGTGCAATCTTTAGGAAGGCCAAGTACCTATTACGGTCAAAGGGAGTTTTGCTTGAGTAAAGGAATGCCCAGGTTTAGCCTAGTGAATATTGATATTGTAGGTTTTGTGGTTTTTAACCATAAACCCTTCAAAAAGAAAATCTTTTTCTTTTAAATCTCCCCCTGGAACCAAAAAACCCCCCACCCAAATCCACAATCCCCAGCCCCCTTTCGCTGCCTTATTGTCTCAGTTTCAGTGAGTAGAAGATTTTGAAGCCTGGAAACTTTCTTTCAAACTGCTATACAGTATCTCCATCAGAAGTACACTGTTCTCATTGTCGTGAATGACTCTGTGAACCAAATGACTATGTACTTTGATATCATGTTAAATTCTTTCTTCAGAAAGGGCAGAAACCAACTTCTTTAGTTTGTTTCTTATTTCTGCAGAAAAGTCACAATATGAAGTGGGTAGAAATCATAGGAAAAGGCCGAGAAAAGGAAGCATGTGAGTGACCGGATAGAAAGAGGCCAGCCCAGATCTGCAAAGAACATGTCCTGCCCCTCTTCAATCCAAGTGAAGATTCAGAAATAAAGTTGACTTATTTTTTCCTGCTGGCAAGTTGATAAAAATGGTTGTTGAAATCTTCAAGTTTTTCAATTAAAAACAACAGTTTGGGGTAAATTTTTCCTTTTAGTAAACAGACTAGTTTTTGTTCAGCCAGTTCTACTCTGGGCTTGCTATGTATGGATCAACAGTGAGTCAAAGCAAATCCCATTGACCCCTTGCCTGTGCTAAGAAGTGTTTGCAGGGTCTACAGTGCTGCAGATATCACAGTTCACCTTCTTATTTCTTTTCATATAGGGATTTCACTTTCATAATTCCACTCCATGAAGGTTTCTAGTGAGCTGAAACACAGCAGTGATTCTTCTGTTGTCAGCCTACAAATCATCAGCTACTCAACCAGGTTGCAACACAGCCAATGAAGAGGCACAGGGATTGAGGAGATGCAGGTTTGGGATGGACTCAGAGGCATTTCAGAGGGTGAGGGACAGTGTTATCTCCCCAAAGGTCAATATGAGGTGTGGGAGAATCTCTGTGAAAAGAGCCTCATGGTGATTTCCTCCTGCAAACCCTTGCAGGTCCAGGTTTGCTGGCAGAAAAGGATGATCTGAACCAATGAAAATAACTCCACTGGCACATGCAAGGTTAATAATCTCTTGGGAGGCCCAGTGACACTCAGTACCCATTTGATCTTCTTGTGTCAATATGGGAATGGAAGAGGCTGGAAAATGTGGGATTTTTTTGTTTCAGGGGCAGAATGGAACTCTGGAGAAGATTGGAAGCAATCAAATCATACTTATTTTTATTTATTTTATTTGCTTTCTCAAGTCACATCATTTTCTTTTTCTTTGGATTTTGGTGCTAATCTAAAAAACACAATACAACCCCAAAAACAATGCTAGCAGCCAAGCCGCGCAAACAAACCTGCAATAAAAAAATCACTGAACAGCACAGAAGCAACCCTACAATAATAAACTAATGTGCAAATCCCACCATACAGGACCAGATTGTCAGGAAGTAAAAACAAAAGTGTCCTAGATGTTGCAGATCGTATGATTTCTGGAAGAATTGAAGCTCATTAAAAAGCAAAAGCTAGCCCAACTGGTCGGGAAGAGAACCATCACTGTGTGTAGCACAAATTGATTGCTGCCCTGTTGTCCTCTCTCCAGGATTCACTGACTTTATTCACAGCAGGCCTTGGTTCTCAGAGTGAAGCTTCAGCAAATGAAGAGGGAGGGAACCCAGAAAGGAAATCTTGGATTTAATGTTAAGATTCCAACACTTAGTAAATTCAGCTACAGAGCTAACCAAGGCCTGACTGTTTTCCCATTAAACTCTGTGGAAAAAGGTAAAGCAATCTAGCACTGCAGAACAAAGTGGGCCTTCACACTTACCAAATCCATGAGACATGGCTAGCTGCCCATTTCTTGAATGCACAGTGTCTTACCCTTAACCTTGCTGTCTTACGACTTTGTGGTACTTCAGCTATTGACTGCTCTTTGAATATTTATACCATGATGCATGTAGAAGTCATTTTTTTCTGTTTCTCTTAACTTACCCCTTGATGGATAAATCCCTCACTTTACTGCAAGAGCCTGGAAGGCAGAAATCCATAAACTGCTTTGATCTTATTAGTCTTACAATAGCATCAGACGTGCAGAACCTTGCCATCTAAGGTCCTGATTCAGCAAAGTGCTTAAGCACATGCGAAAGTCCCAGTGAAGTGGGAGTTATGAATAAGCCTAACTTTAAGTAAGTGCTTTGCTCAATAGTGAAGTAAGCAATTAACACCTCTTGTTTAAAAAAAAACAATACTCACCTCTCTATGTTCTAAATTGCTCTGTTACTCCAGTGAAATCCCAGTGCAGGTAATGGGATTTCACTGATGACAGTGAACATATTTTAGCTCTCAGCATATAGGGACCATGATCCCTTTGTATTTCTTGAGCAGTCGTCTGGTTGCTATTTGTGTCTGATGAGAGAATCTAAAATAATGTAATCTCAAATTCTGCATTTGTCTACGAAACCCCTCATGAAACCTTTTTTGCATTTCATGCTATCTCCTCTATTTGTTTCCCTGTTTTCATTTTGATTTTATTTTTTTCTGGGATGAACTCTGCTGAATAGACTTTCAGTGCTGAGTAGCTAGAACAGATGGCAAGGGAATTAATACTGATGTTATTCTTAACCTCTAACAATATAAAAATAACCATGGTGAGATGCTGCCCATGTCCATAACATTTGTCCACTAAGAACACTTAGTTCACCCTAATTGCGGGGATAAATTTACTGATAATAACAAAAACAATGTTCTTCCAGACTGAAAACTTTGGCTTAAGAAAAGAATGTTCCATTTTTAACAACAGAATTGTATATTTTTAAAGACCCAAAAGATACATGAGTATGGCCAGGAATCAGAGATGCTGAGCAATTCAATTCAAGTTAGTTTTTTGACCTCCATTGCATTTGTGGAGATATAATTTTTTTAAAACATGACTCCAGGCCACAAACATTTATAATTTTGCAGACTTCAGAAGTGACCTTGCTAGAGAGTTTAAGCTGATGGATATATGAATAAGAAATCCATCACCTTCAGCTTTATTTATTGATTTGCTTTGAAACACAGATTTTATGTCCAGAGCCACAGAGAATATAGAATTGTTTGGCTCAAAGATAGTTCAGGAAGCTACAAAAGGAATGAGGAGTCTGCTTTGGGTGTTGGAATGCATGTATTGGACACTGGACCAATGTACAGCTCAGGTAGAACCGTATATAAGTCCCATTTCAGCAAACTACTTCAGCACATGCTTATTGTAAGTGTATGGTTATGTGTTCTCATAAATTAAGGCTGAAAATTAGCATTTATAATCATCTAGTTCTACTTCCTGCATAACTCAGGCCATAGAACCTTGTTTAATAATTTCTGCATTCTCTACTTGAGCTATAGCATATATGTTTGCAATATACCTGGTTCTGATGAATAAGGATGGGATTACTGATGGGTTTAGCATTTTGCCACATCAGGACCATGTTCCATTAAAAAAAAACTATCACTCTTTTTTGGGGGGGGGGCCGGGGGGTTGGAAGGCAGGAGAAGCCTGCCCAGCTTTTGTTCAATAATATGACTTATTTTGTGGTGCATGGAAATTGCTGATTATTTCATGGCTTCCCCTTTTAGCTGCTTTCTGGGTCCTATATGGTTCATAGGCCTTGCACAGGTCCACTGTACAGCCATGAATATTATCCAAAATGAGTAGAAGAATAAAATTCAGCTCATCTGCAGCATGTTTTAATGATGGGCTGGTACATGTACCTTTAGAGGAAGACCTCCAAACCATGCAACCCAAGCAGGAGCACCTGAGTTAAATAAACAAAAGGCACAGTGCAAAACAATTGCCAAGTATGTTATCTCTCCTGATTATGTCACCTGGTTCACTGCCAGCATTTACTTCCTCTCTCTCTTACTAAACAATCATCTTTCTCTGTACATGAGAAATAAAATGTGTTGATATAACTTGAAACCTGGGCCTTTGGGACAGCTCCTGAAACTCAAGCAGTAAATCGCACTTGATGCAGATGTCCTTTGACTGCTTTGGAATTGGTTTAAAATTTTTAAAAAGGCCACTTCACAATGCAAGAAATTAACTATTTTAAGTCTGGCATGCAGTACAGAGAGAAAAAGTAGCTGTTTCCTATTAGTATCATCCATAGGCACTTGCCCGAATCTCTCTTAGAAACTAAAATTAACCCGTAAAACAAATCTCTGTTTGTAGAATTTGACTACATGTTGCAGCTCACATATTGAGGGCAAAGATGGCTTTGTGGTGACAGCAGTGTATTAAGATTCAAGAGATCTGGGTTTAATTTTCAGCTCTGCCACACATTCCCTGTGTGAACATAGGCAAGTCACTTCATCTCTCTGTGCTTCAGTTCCCCAGGAAGATGATACTCTTTCACAGATTGTGTCTCATCATTATAGAATTATAGAAACTGGAAGGGACCATGAGAGGTCATGCCAGTCCCCTGCACTCATGGCAGGACCAAGTACTCTCTTAAACCATCTCTTAAAGGTCCTTGTCTAACCTGCTCTTAGTATCTTCCAGTGATGGAGATTTCACAACCTGCCTAGGCAACTTTTCACCCTCACAGTTACGTGTATATGCAGAGCCAAGCACAAAATGTAAATAATAAATCACAGCACTGGTTATAAATGCCAGGCTGGTGTGGTGTGGGGGGGTTGGTGTGTTTGTGTGTGTGTGTATGAAATTTCAAAACGTTTTGGTTCGTTTTTAAAAAACCTGTTGTACAAAATGTTTGTGGGTTTTTTCCCCTCGCCTTTTCAATGGTCTCCTGTGGTAGTGGACAGGCTTGAGAGACCATTGTACTTGGAGGGTTGGCCAGGTCTGACTGAAGCTGAAGCCTGGCCGGGGAGGAGCTGACTGGTGCTCTGAAGAGAGGACGTGGGGAGGAGAAGGGGGCTGTAGACAGGGAAAGGTAAGAGCTCTGTAGCTAGCCGCTGGCTAATAGGGAATGGAGAGACCTGGGCGATGGTCCTGACAGGACAGTAAAGAAGCCCAGAGGAGGATAAGGGAAGACACCTGAAAGACTCAGAATTGGAACAAGCTTCTATGGCTGACCCTGATGCAAAGAGAGGAACTGGATCTTTGAGGAGGAGCCTGAGGAGATGTTGGTCCTTATAAAGAGGCTGGGGGAATGGCCTGGGGTAGGCAAAGGAGTTTAGG
This sequence comes from Podocnemis expansa, assembly GCA_007922195.1. Lineage (NCBI taxonomy): Eukaryota > Metazoa > Chordata > Testudines > Podocnemididae > Podocnemis > Podocnemis expansa. The sequence goes on along the minus strand of ML682310.1, from coordinate 158,978 downwards.
GAAGCAGCAGCAAGGGGTCTGCTGAAGCAGACTTCAGTGGCTTTTCCTGGGGTTGCTGACCTGGAAGTCAGCGCCTGGGTGCCCACGCAGACAGCTGGGAGGAGTGTTCTGAAAATCCTAGGACAAAAAGGGGAGGACAGGATTGTTGAGTTTGGAGCCAGGCCTCCAGGTGGAAAGCCCTGGAAAGCATGGCTCTTCGTAAGAGCAGGAGGAAAATCCTGCAGATGGGGGTGTCGCTGCCACTGGGCACCTGGGACGTGGGCCCCAAATGTGCTGCTGAGTGTCCCAAGCTGTGGCCCTGGCGCATGCAGGTGTGCCTGAGAGGAACTCAGCTGGGGCTGGCAGGGCTGGCTCTTTTAAAACTCCTGCCCTGCACCACACAGGTGGTCCAGGGTGGGAAAAGAGGAGGGGATTTTAAATCCCTCCTCTGAAGGGCCAGGCTCAGGCAGCATGTCCTGGCAGAGTCTCTCTAGCTCCAGGAGGCCCAGCACAGCACAGCAAGTGCTGTCTGTGTCACCAAGGAAGGATGGGGGATGGAAAGGGGAGGAGGGTCTTGGGCTGGCATTGGGGGACAGGGTCCAGGTGGCGGCCCTAGGCATGGCCAGTGGCTGATCAATCTGGTCTGGCCTGGTTCGGCATGGGGGCAAGCAGCTTGGTGCAGCGCAGGAGCGAGTGGCTTGGCGGGGCAATAGTGAGGGTGGGGTGGTTGGCTTGTGGCTAGCTGGTCCTGGGCCCTGGGGGAGCCAGGGGAAATAGCTGAGGAGAGTGACTGGGGGAGAGAGAGGGTGCCTAAGGGTGGCTGGGGGGCCTATGCCCCAAATCTGCTACCTTGGGAGCAACATTGCTGCCTGCAGAGCTCAGGAAAGCATGAAAAACCTGCAGAGGCACAAGCCCATGTAGGAGCAAAGAGAGAGAGACGTTCACACATTTGCCCTTCTCTCCCCATAAAGGGACAGGCTTTGAAATTGCCTGGCCAAGGAATGGGTTACAGGAAGAGGTAAAGCAAACCAATGAAGACTGGAACCACTGTCAGCATGGGGCACAAGAGCTGAAAGCACCATTATGCCACATCCAAGCCTGAGGAAACACCATCTGGTGAGTCCATCCTTTATGCCCAGATGCCAGAATGTTGAAAAATGGAATGATGTGCTTGTGAAAGCTTTCAGGGTTGTTTTTTTTTCTTTGTGTGTGTGTGTGTGTATTTTTAAACAGAATATTCCAAGCAGAATAGAAATTGATTAGGAGCAGAGATGGTGAATGGATGAGATCACTCAGAGACCACGGGGTCCATATTCAGGATGCTGCCTGGCAGTTTGTATCCCAGAGGACAGAACCATCAGGCATTTCCTCTTACGATGGTTAGAACAAGAATTTGATCACTCTTGCTTGCTCAGGTTTCCCCAATGTGCTTTGCAAAGCTATTTTATTCCATATAGGTTCTTCAGCTAGCCTCATCACTGTAGTAACTGTGCGCCTTTGCAGTAGTGCATGAAATGACTAAGGCTGTGTTCACACAGCATTTTTGTTTCGAAACAACGAGGTTTTGACCTGCGGTGGGTTTGGGGGCAGCCTGGGCTTTAAGCCGGCAGGGATCAGCACTGGGCTGTGCTGAACCCTGCCGGTACCTGCAGCCCCCTCCCCAAGCGAAATAGTGTGTTCGCACTGTGAACTTGCTATTTCGTTTCCCGCCTTTTTACTTATTTCAAAGTAACTTTTTGTTAATTCGGCATAAGTTATTTAGAAATAAGGTGTTATTTCGATATAAGTTGTTTTGAAACGACTTACATCGAAATAATCCCCTGTGTGTGAACACAGCCTAAAGGTGTTCATTCTTTATTTCCTCTTTTCCCAAGTGAAGGTGAGAATGTGTAGAGGAGTGTTTTGCTTTGCAGAGTTATTTTTGTTTGGCTTTTGTTTTTGAAAAGCACAAATGTATAGCAACAAGTTAGCTCCTGGCCTTACCATGGCTGTGTAGGCAAAGAGAAAAGCCACAGGGCCTTGAGAAATAGCTCCCACAGAGTTTGGCTCCTGCGACTAGTTTTATTGACTAGCTTTATTTATTTATGTTGGCCAGGATGCCCCAGTCTTAAAAACAAAAGTGTTATGACTTTTTGACTTGCTGTGTGAACAGAAAGAAGATGGGCAAATAGAACCTAAATGTAATAATTCCTATAACAGTGTACACACTGCTCCGCCTTAGCAGAGCCCCGGATATTAATTCAAAGGATGGTGGTGAAGCAATAACATTCATGACATGTTTATACCTAGAAGGGAGGAGCCTGAAACCAGCAGTTATGTTAATGAATCAAAACAAACAAGGAGTCCTGTCACACTTTTAAAGACTAGTCATTTTATTGTATATTTTGTTGTAATAGACCAATAGTTTTCAAACCATGGGTTGGGACCCAGTACTGGATCGCAGACCCTCAGGTACTGGGTTGCGGGGCCCACTGCTGCTGCCACCAAAAGACTGGCATGCATTACTCAAAGATGTAGTTGTTGGGTCACAGACATAAATGATTTTCTTTCAACTGGGGCATGAGGAAAAAAGTTTGAAAACCACTGTAAATAGACTAATGCAGCTACTCCTGGAGCTAAAGCATCAGGTCAGGAATTCTGTGTAGCATCATGCCTTTGTTAGTCTTTGTGTGCAAATGATGTCTTGGGGAAGGGTAGATGGTGGAATGTATATAAAGAAAAAAAGGCATGTTGCTAAAATGTATTAAGGGTCACGATCATACTTATTAGAGCATATATCTTTAAAAAAAACCTCTCCATTTCATGGTTACTTATGTAAAGCCAAAACTTTGTCTTGCTTCTGCCTTTTCTAGTTTACAAAACCCATGGATCACCTTCCCCTGAGCTCAGATATGCAAAAAGCTGCATGTTCTTATATTCTTCTAGCAGCATTTAGCACCTGTCTGAATGCTAGAAGGGAGTAAAATGACCAACATCAGAAAGGGAATGCCTGGCAGGTGTGCACTTCCACAGTTCAGTCAGCAGCATTCTGCTTTCCCAGAGGCAGCAGCCTTCTGTGGAGAGCCGCTATCTACAAACTTAAAGGCGCATTACACAAAGCCAACTCCTAACAGTTGCAGCAGAAAGATATGATCTATCTGCAGCACGAGTTAGGAGTTCAGTGCAGGAATCACAGGCTGAAATTATTTCACTTGTGTTTTGCAGGTAGTCGAACTCAATGATAATGGCTCCACTGGCCTTAACAAGTTCCAAAGGGGCAGCCGTGTTAGCCTAGTAAAACAAAAAAAGAGCAAGGAGTCTTGTGGCACTTAAAGACTAACAGATTTATGTATTGCATGAGCTTTCATGGGAGAAAATCCCACTTCATTAGGTGCTTTGAAGAGGGGGAACTTACAGAATGGATGGAAATAAATGCAGGGGAGTGTAAGACATGGGATCAGGTCATACTGCAACAGCAAATCAGAGCATTTCTAGGGATTCAAACTCTAAGAAACAGCACACAGAGGGAGGGTGAAGTCAAATTACCTGTTATAATGTGAAAAGAATCCATAGTCAAGATTAAGTCCTGCTTTCACACAACCTAATTTGCATATTAGTTCAAATTAGATTGTGTGAAAGCAGGACTTAGTTGTGACTATGGATTCTTTTCACATTATAACAGGTAATTTGACTTCACCCTCCCTCTGTGTGCTGTTTCCTAGAGTTTGAATCCTTAAAAATGCTCTGATTTGCCATTGCAGTATGACCTGATCCCATGCCTTACACTCCCCTGCATTTATTTTCATCCCATTCTGTAAGTTCCCCCTCTTCAAAGCATCTGACAAAGTAGGATTTTCTCCCACGAAAGCTTATGCAATAAATAAATCTGTTAGTCTTTAAGTGCCACAAGACTCCTTGTCTTTTTTAATGGCCTTAATGTTTGTCCCTGTGAACGACAGCTCCACACACCACTTGGAAGCAGCTCTAAGGGCTAATGTTACTGTATGCAAATATTCATAAATCAGCCCTGAGATCTAGCAGTTTTAATCACAAATTCAAAACTGAAGCCGGGTCTCTGAACCTTTCAGCTAAACTGAGGTGCCTGCAGAGTGAGCTGAAGGGTGATGGATAGTTTCAGGAGGAAAACAGGCAGAACCTGAGAGTTTTAACCTCAAATGAAAGAAAAAACAGTTGCTTTGACTCAAGTGGGCTTTGTGGTTTTCATGAATCTGATGCTTCATGCGTTTGCATGTGTGAACCAGCATGGACACAGAAGTGGAACAGAAAATCATTAGTTTCATTGCTGTGGGTGAAGTATTATAAGGCAGAGAAGAGATAGTTTAACGCAGTGTTTTACCCCTTTGCTACTGAAGAGTTCAGAAGCAGAGAGAGACATACACCCATTTAGGAAGTGGCTTCTCTTTTATGGTCATACAAGTTTTCCTCACCGAAGCTCCCCTCCCTTCCTCGAATACTCTCTGCTAAAAGAAAGTGATTCATTGGTGTTCTGATGGGGCTGGGGTTGGGTCTGTTTGAGATGGTAGCCACTGGGCCCTCCATGATGCACAGGAGGCTCTGAGGGAAGAATGGGTGCCACATGGCAGGAAAGTGTGAGGGAGGGTGGCAGTGAAGCCTGGCCAAAGTTGGGCTCTGCTCCTGCCATGAGCGCCAGAAAGTCCCCAGCATGCAGGAGCAGTAATGTGGCCTGTCTGCAGTCACCTTACAGGTACAGACCCATCCTCCCTGGGGCAGCTGGTGAGTGGCACCATTTGGTATGAGCTGGGGACGCCTTCTGCCTTGGACAGGGGGAGCATGAGGCCTGGAGGGATGCAAATGTGAGTATTGGTTCCCGGACACCAGGACCCATGGTATGCCGCTTTAGTGACCCATTGGCTATTGGTATCAAGGGTGGATAAGTCAGATGTGTGTGACCCTTACTAACATTGGGGTCTGTGAATGCTATTATAATGCAATGGAAAAGCCATGCTGTGAGAAGGCACCAGTGGTTGACTCTCAGGCCACGTAAGGAACCCACTGAAAAGGTAGCCCTTACACTCCCAAAACCAACAAAAATCAATCCCCCAAACTAAACAGCGGGAGTCTCTGGTAGTGCCTTCAAATGTTCAGTTAATTTAAAAAAATATCTTTCTTTTGTGTATCTGTTGCTGTCCCTCAGTGGTACCCCGTTATTCCTTGGAGGCTAGCTTCCTGCATTGTACAGTAACCCCTGCTTACGGCAGCCCAGAGAACCTCCACTCTGCTCAAATCCCAGTTGACGTATCTAGCTGATTTTGCTCCCTTCTGTTTTGAAATGAAGCACTCTGTCCCTTTATCATCCTGCCAGACAATGTTGTGAGAACACTGTGTGGTTATGCAGGCCTGGGGCTCTCCTGAAGAGAGCGATGGGGTAGTCCGAGCCAACCCTTCAGAGTAGGGGTCTGAAACTTGTGGCTGCAGGGCTGCATGCAGCTCGTTGGGTGCTCTCTTGTGACTCTGGGCTCCAGGCCCAACCCTGCCACCAAGGGACCTTGCAGGTGTCCCATGCCTGGCTCCAGGCTCCCCAGCACCACTGAGGCACACAGCAGGGGCCCGTTCCTGGTTCTAGGCTCCCCTGCTGCCTGGCCATGGGACTCTGCAGCAGGTGCTCTGGCTCAGCTCCCATCAGGAGGCTACGCCCATTGCAGGTCTCAAAACACTTGGGGATTGAGGGAATTTTAAAAAATGGCTCTTCTTTTTTGGGTTGCCAACGCCTGGAGGGGCAGCACTGGATCCCATTTACTACCTCAGCACACATAGTGGGCTTTTATTTTCTGCTGGGCTGGGGTGGGGCGAATGAAGAGGAGTGATGGTAGACTTTGGAGCTGGACACCAGAACACAGCTTCATTTTGCCATAGTGTTTCTTTCCAGAATAACATGATCTGAGAAAAGCCAAGATTGGGTTGAGCAGAGTTAGTTTCTCAAGGACTTCTTTTTTTAAATGACTATTTTTGGCAATTATTAGGCACGTGGAGAGCTGTAACTTCTGCTTACTATACTGATCATATTTGTTCCATTGTTACCTGATGTTTCACCTGTTTTCTCATACCTTACATTTACATTACAAGCCCTTTGGGGCTGGGATCATATTTCAGTGATGTGTGTGTATAGCGCCTAGCAAGGTAGGGTAGGATCCTCAAATGGATGCATTGTTGGAATTAGCGGCATAGGTACACTTCAAAATCTGGCCTTGTTGTTTTTTATTTATTTATAATTATAAAAATGCAGAACATCAAAAATCTGTAAGGTCATTCCAGGGGAAAGCCTTAGCACTCATCACATAATGCTGGTTCTTAATGATGGTACCTATTATACACAAGAAGAAAACTGCTCAAGGGACTACAGAAAACCAAATGGTGGAAATGTAGCCAAGAGTTCAAAATAAGGGTACAGGTGAAGATCTTTTTAGAAGGGTTAAGAGAAAATACAAATCGATGATGAATTAATTGCAGGCAGAATTCAAGAATGTGCAAAAGCCTGCTTGGTGAGCAAGAACCTTTTTTCCTCATTAAGATCTGATGGTGGAATGAGAGCATTTGAGAGGCTGTTAAGGAAAAGAGAGTCTTTTCAAATGTTTAGAGTGACACTGCAACAGCAGGATTTTCAGAAGTATAAAAAAGCCAAAGAAAGAGTGACAGCAATAGGTGGCAGTCGTTAAGGCAAAAGTCATGAAAGGCTAATATGCCCATCTTGAAACAGAGGGGAGAAATGCATAGACTGGCAAAGACCCACAATATGAGGACTAAAGGCATTCGTGAGATCAAAGTAATTGAAGATGAAAGTGGAAATATGTTAATCAATGAGAACCAGATTAAGGAACAGTGGAGTGATTACTTTGTTGAAGAAATGTTGAACAACATGAAAAATAAGAATGTTCTCAACTCCAGTGGCATACCAGCAGAAATATGCCTGAGGTAAGAAGATGTGAACATATTGACACAGCTGTTTTAATTGCATCATGAGAACAGAGAGCACATGTTAGTTGAAATATTTAAGAAAAAAGGAGACATGCAAAACTATGGTAACTACCATGGCATGAGCCACACAATGAAGATCTAGGAGAAAGGTATAGGTAAGATGCTACCAAGAGAAGTAAAGATTGGTGACAATCAGTTTGGATTTAAGGCAAGCAAGGTGACAATAAATGTTCTCCTTTTAAGATTGCTTGTGCAAGATCGTAGAGAAAAGAAGGAAACTCTGCACAATAGCATTCATGGATCTGGAGAAGATTTGTGACCACATTCTGAAGAAAGTCATCTGGTGTTGCATAAATGAAATATATATCTGAAGACTATATCAGACTCATCCAGGACACCCACAAGGGCTCTATTACTGCAGTTAGAAGGCCATGTGGAAAAAATGAACAGTATCTAGAACGTGTTGGAGTTATGTTCCAGCTCAGCACGAAGTCTCTTTTTGTTGATACTGGTGTTCGAGGAAGTGAAAGAAAATGTGGCAAGGTTGGCACCTTGCCACATTCTTTTTGCACATGGCGTGCAGAGCTTGCTCCAGTTCCTCTTTGCCTTGTGCTACAAGTTCTAGAGTGATGGAAGTGCATACCTGAAAGAAATAGCATGAAAATCAGCAGAGGTACAACCGTATATGGTCTGTAGATTCGATGGTACCTTCAAGGAAGACCATGAAATTAGTAGTGGCTGGCCCCCCAGACTTAGGAAGTTATGGAAGTTCCAGTATCCAGTTTGATATGGGATAATGGTGAACTCAACAATGAACTTCTAAGCAGAAGAGAAAAATGTTGGAGGTAAGTGAATGCAGTGATCTGCAATGGGAAAATGTCTGTCAGACTGAAAGTAAGATCTACAGGTTGATTATTAGGCCTGTATTTGTATGGTTCCAAATGTTAGGCACTGAAGGCGGAGCAAGAGAAGATCATCAATGCAATGGAAATGAAATGTTAAGATGGCTTCCTGGAGTTACAAAGATGGACTGTGGTCAGAATGAATGACTGAGTGGAAGAGTGAAGATGGTACCAATTATAGAAAAGCTGGGAGAATTCAGGTTTAGATAGCTTGCACATGTGTAAGAGAGATAGGAAGAATATAGTAGAAAGAGGGTGTTAAGCTCCATCTCAAAATTTTGAGGAAAGCAGCATGACTAATGCATCCAAATTGGTGATTTGTTTTTTTTAAATCCTGTTGAATTGTTTCCTGATTACCTACAAAAATGGGATAAGGAGGCAGCAGTGATCAGGCCTGATGATCATAAACTAAAGTTCAAATTGTGCCCCTCAGTCACAGCAGTACAAATCTGTTGTAACCCCACTGACTTAAGTGGAATCACTCCAGATTAGCATCAGTGTGATTAAAGGTAGATTTAGGCCTTCTGATGCCAAGGAGACTGACTTCCTGCCCTGGCGTGATTAATTTTTCCAAGTTGAGCTTTCCTTCCGGGTGGGTAAACAAATCTTTGGTCCATGCGGAGGCAGGGAGTAGTCAGAAGGGAGGGGATTTCTATAGTTTAGGTGAGACTCTTTAGGTATGTTTACAGTGCAATTAAAAAAACCACAGCTGGCCCCACAGCTGGCCTGTGCCAGCAGACTCAGACTTGTGGGGCTGAGGGGCTGTTTATTACAGCTAGTCCTCACTTAGTGACCTACTCGTTTAGTGACCCCTCAGAGTTATGACCGGCTCTCTGATGAGTTGGTATTATGGCGATGTACGAGAACTCGCATCAACTCTCTCAGATTACCTATATTTACAGTACACTATGCAAACTAAGTTCAGTACATTAGAGCGTAAAACATTTAAAATATATATTAAAAATGTTATAAATGATGCAAAGGTGACATTAAAACTATCTACAGATGGTTGAAAAACCCACTACCAGTAAAGTACATTATGCCTGAAATACCGGTAAGGGCTGCTCCTCGTTTAGTGACCAATTCATTTATCAACCGGGTTTCAGGAACGGAACCCAGTCACTAAGTGAGGACTACCTGTATTTAATTGCAGCGTAGCCATTCCAGCTCAGGCTGGAGGCTGGGTTTCAAGACCTTGTAAGTTGGGAGGGTCACAGAGCTTGGACTGCAGCCTGAGCCAGAATGTCTATAATCAAACAGCTCTGCAGTCTGAGCCATGGGAGCCCAAGTCAGCTGGCGTGGGTCAGCCGTGGGTGTCTAATTGCAGTGTAGACATACCTTCTCAGGGCCCAGAGGCACTTGAGATCACTGTAATAAATGCAAAACAGGCAGAGAATTTTTGGTCACACTTCCAATGTTGTATGTCAAATCAGGATTTCATTTAGCATTGGTAAGACATTCATTGTACACTGTGTGTTAGTTACATTCAAGCTGATGGCTTCAGATTTAAAACATATTTTTTAGGGTTGTGGCTACACAGCAAGTGATGCATCCTGTGTGCCCATTATTGCCTCAAATGTAGTTTTAATTATGATGCACTATAGTTTAATATAGAACAATTTTGGCAGCAAGAACCATCCTTTATATTCAGCTGTGAGTGCATATGACAGGTCAGATCCTTGTATGCAGCCAGCTTGCAGGTTTGAGATTTGATGTGCAAAAGGGCTTCTTCCTCTCTTTTTGCACTGCCTTGGACTGCTTTATTCATCACGGTATATCCTTTGCTGTGCTGCTCTAGCTCTTTCTGGTCTGCAAAGGCAACAGAGACCTGGTGGCAGGATGTCTGTTGTGTACCATTTTCTGTAGCCACCACTGTTTAGTTAATCCAGTGGCTTGGACTCTTTCTGCAGTGGATTTATTTTATAAAAGTACATGGAAGGTGGGTTCTCCCTGAGCGTATGTCTACAGTAGGAAATGTTGGTTTGAATTTGTTTATTCGAACTAAGACGTTCGAGTTTAGTTTGAGCTAAACTCGATCTTATTAGTTCATATTAACAAAGTGGACTAATTCGGCTTAACCTTAAATCTGATTAGGCCACTTTGTTAATTTGAACTAACTGCCCTTAATTTGAATTTATTAATTCCAAACTAAGGGTTAATCCTAGTCTACACCATCCTTAGTTCAAACTAAGGATTGAGCTAAAGGTTTAGTAAGAACTAACAGGCAGGTCTTACTAATGTGAACTAAGCTTTCATTAGTTAGAATTAAGGAATTCCTTAATTCAGACTAATGAAATCCTAGTGTAGACAGGGACTAAGTTAGTTTGAATAAGACCTCCTTAATTTGAACTAACTTGCAAGTGTAGACATACCCTGTGTGACTTTGCCAGGGCTGGGTCCCCTTCTCACACAGTAGAATCTGATTGATTGATTCTGCTGGTTTTGTTGGCCAGTACAATCCCTTCCACAGGCTGTAGCATTGAGCCCTGTACATTTGACAGTGTGACTAGGTAGGAGCTGTCAGAGAAAATGTCAGACATCTCAGAGAATTAGCCAACACGTCAAGTGAAATTATTGCAGACACATGCAAGAGCTGATGGATCTTTTTCTTCTAGAAAGAGATGTGTGTGTTTTGAGAGCCTTCCTTCATCAGTTGACATGGAATGTAAAACAGCCTTTGCATGGCAACGCCCATGTAGGCTCCTGGTAACTTTGAGAGGTTCCCCTTGGCATAGGGCTAGCAGATACCAAAGCCTGGAAAGGCGGACAAGGAGGTACGAAAAGGAGGACATTGGAGGATGCAAGGAGAAAATGTAGCATTAATGTAATATTGTTCTTCTTTTAGGGGGCTCTGGAACGCTTTTGCCTAAAAATAAGGTATTCCGTAGCATTCCAGTATACTTTAACCCCTATAAGTAAAAAGTCAGACAAAATCATTTATTTTAAAATGCCTGTCAGAGGGAGGACATGAAGGTAAAAAGGAGGACATGTCCTCCTTTTGCCTGACATCTGGTAACCCTACCTTTGCATTCACCTCTCTGAGACTTCCTCTCTGTGGACAAAACTTGTGATCCTGAGTGGTGCAAAGCAGCCAGAGTGGTGCCAAGACTTGGAACATTAGCATAAAAAATAAGATCCTGCCCCTAAGTTAGGAGGGAGGTAGGCTCAAATTGTGAGCACCACCAAAGTGCAGGGCGTTTGGATGGTGGGTGTTTGGCTGGGGCCCTTTTCATGGTTAGTATAAAAGAGTGGAAAATATGTGTATTAACAGATTGTGAGCAGCTGTTTTAATGAAGTATTCATGGATTATGCAAACTTTAAATCACAACAAATGGGATACATATGTTTTATAACTAACCAATATGAAGAATCAGGAAGTAAGGTATTCTGTATTCAGAAAGCTAATCTTCTTGCACGATTCAGTTTAATAATGAGTTTATGTGCTGGAAAGTAACAGTGATGGAAACAATAGTGGTGGGGGATTTTCAGAGTGTAACCACATTTTAAAACTGAATAATTAGTCTGGATCCAAGAAAGTAATTCTCCCATCTTCCTTCCCAATTCTGTTTTACCAGAATATTTGTAAAATAGAGCCTAGTGTGTGTGTTTTTAAAATGTGGGACCTTTAGTTTATAAATTCCACTTTTGAGCTAGTTTTGCTGTGAATTAGAATCAATTCACAATAGTTTTAGAACCTAGGGGGTTTAATCCTCAGTATTTTCATTTCATTACTGTTTTCTTAGTCGTTTAAAATTTATGGGCCTTAGTCCCTATAATGAAATGGTGACCTAGGTTTTATTGCCAGTCCCACAATACATCTCCCAGGCATAACTCCCCACTGAAAAATCTCAGTGGAAGTTGCTTGAGTCAGAGCTGAGTAAGGACTTCTGGAACTGACCTCCTTGTCAGCACTTGTCACTGCAGTCCAATTGATCTCCCTAATTGACTGAATGGGTCTGTGACTGTGGAGACTCACTCAGCCAATCCAAAAGTCAATTGGTTAAGACCCCTCTGGCCCCGAGTGTAGTGCTGAGTCAGAAGGAAGGGGTTGCTCCCTCTCCCCACTCCCTGACTCAGCCTACTGAAGACATGGCAGTAAGTAGGTAGCAGGTGATTGGGAGAGGTACACAAGGTATTTTAAGTACTTTGCTTACCTCCCATAGATTGCTGTAGAAATTGCATGGCAATGTAGACCAGGGCTTAGTGTAACTTGGCACCTACAATTTGAACTCCAAATGCCATTTTGAAAATGTTCTCCCTTTCTCCACACCTGAGAAAAATCTTTTCATTCATAAAAAGAGTGGCAGTAGAAGCAAAATGTGTCTCTCTCTCTCTCACACACACACACATACACACAAAGAGCCCATTTATGCCAATTAAAGGCTGAGGTCCTGCCCAAAACTTGTTGAGGATTAAACTTTGCTTATTTATTCAAACATGTTGTGGGTCTGCTGATCTCTGGACAGTTGTCATGGTGATTCTGCACTAGCTGATGTCATCCCTCTTTTGTAGAAGCAAGGGCTTTTCAGCTGACCAGCTCTGGGGAGAGCTGTTTAAAATGCTAAGGCATCCCGGGAAACTCACTAGGGCCTCTGCTATCAGAGAATACATAAAAGATGAGAATCAGATGGCACCACTAAAGTTGCGCAGGAATTGATGGGGAAACGAGCATGGACATGCTTGTAAGGGGCAGACACCAAAGGTATTGTGGGTAAACAATGGTGGCACTGATAGGAGCAAAAGAGATTGGAATCAACGAAGAAACTAATTGAGGCTGTTGAATAGATGGAAAGAGAAAGGCAGTCAGAAATGTACAAAAGCATGGGAAAATGAACCAATAAGTTGTTTGCATTGGGATGTAGGAATTTAAAACCATGATAAGGGTGCTGAGTGATAAATGACTTCAGGATGTTGAATGTCAACTCTAAGAACCTATGGCTGGCATCTTTATGTCCAGTGTTTAAGCCATGCATGAATAATGGCATTTTACTAATAAAGTGAATATCTGTATTCAGGGATAGATTCTGAGACGCTAATTCACACTAAGTACTACCTTATTCCTTGAATGGCTCCATTGTATTGATTGAATTGCTCCATGAGTAAGGAATTACTTGCCAGGAGTCAGGGTAGCCGAATCTGGCCCCTCATGATTCCTTATTTGAAAAGAGAACATGAGTTTTTTGACACACAACTCATGGAACTCACTGCCACAAGGTATCACTGAGGCCAACAGTTTCTAGCAGGATAAAGGGTTAAAGAAATTATACAAACTTTTATATGGTTAAGAAAACCAAAGCTATGAGACAGGATCAAAAATAGAGAAGAAACAAATGCCTGCAGGTTGTTGTCTCAATTGCATATTATGAGATATTCACGCGCCGTTGGGAGCACAGGAATTGTCTATAGAGATTGATTAATTCTAGTTGCTGTGTGTGTGCATGTGTATACGCACGCTTCCTCCTCACCTTTGCTTCCAGATTATACTTGGCAGTCTATTTTCCTCAAAGAAAAGTTGGTTATACTTTATGCTTAGGTTTCATTTGTAAAAAGTTAATAATTAATGTATTATAGAATAGATGATTGTAAACACGTCAATAGGCAGGGTTATGGTTCTAAGCAACCTGTTGGACACAACAATAATGAAGCTGATGAAAACATTTATTAAAATAATCTAAGAATTATTTATAAAAACTATTTATAAATGGAACCTGAATACAAGATGAGACCAAAAATCTTCCTATGTGAAGACCTTTTCAATAATCCTGCTGAGGATGCAAAGGTTAGATTTGTGTTTTCATTTAAACCCCTGCAAAGGCCACCAGGGACTTGCTCCAGATTCACACTAGCATAAATGAGAGAAGAATCTGCAATGCTTTTCTTGTCCATTCCAAATGGAGACCTATGTGCAAACATGCTTCTTCAGGCTGGCTGGCAGGAGATTTTCTCTGACTGATACCTACACTATACCTGACTCGTGGAGTAAACATGAGCACTCAAATGCTCTGACTAACTAGTGCACTTATGCATGCACGTGCACACATGCACACACTTTATTCTTCTGTTAAAGAAACAGCATGTGCCAGCAGGGCCCTACCCCATTGCGCTGTTTATTAAAATTCCAGCAGAGATGATTTTTCTCTCTCTCTCCTTAGATTCCCGAAATCCATGACTTGATAGACTTTAGTCTATCAATACCTGCATGAACTGCTCTTTGAATGCATGTCCTTAAATGATCTTTGGATTCTTATGATCAGGAAGGGGAAGCACAAATGTAACTGCAAGCAAAAAATGTCCCATAGGTTTGATGTTCAGGCACAGACCATATGCTCTGGACAATGGAAGTCTAGTTTGCAGCCTGTTACATTATCATACCTCCCATATTGTGTCACAAAAGAAAAGAGAAGCATTGTGTCAGCCACTGGGGTGGACTGTCATTGACAAAACTTTACCATGTTGACTCAAACCCTGAGTGGAGCTGAGCCCCCAACATCTCTCATTGATTTCAATGGGGCTTAGGATTGCTCAGCACCTCTCAGGGTTTTGCCTAAAGCTTTGATCCTTTTTCAGAGGGCTTCTTACAATTCCCTTCAGTTCCACGTCATTGATGGCGTGTGGACTTTATGTTGCAGATTTTAAAACGTTCGAGGGCAAATTTTCAATCAGTCTCTAGGGTGCTGGTTTGCAGTTGGCTCCATCCAGTTTTGCAAACTCACCTAGCATCACATCAGCTGGTTACCCTGGTTTGGTTTCATCATACAGCATTGTTCTCTTGAATTCTCGTTATTCAAGGTCAAAAGGCTTAGTCCTGAGCCAGAGCCAGGAGTCAGTTTCAGCTTTGGCTTCTAAGGGTTGACCAGAGTCATACTCAGGAACTGTTGCTGAGGATGGGGTGTCAGTAGCCAGGAAGGAGCTAGGTGTTGGGACAGGAGCTACGCTAGAGATAGCAGAGGCAGGGACAGGACCATGCATGCTGCAGGCCAGAAGCAGATTGAGCTGTCGGTGAACTGCTGCTGCTGTTGAACTGAAGTATCACCTTGCTGTTCTTGCAGCCAGTCACATGGTGCAGTCAATCAGACAGCTTCTTTCAGGTCCAGCTGCACTTGTTAGGTTGCCAGGAGACAGAGTCTCCTATAGGTGCCCTCTGGTCATTAGTATCATTACTCCCATTTTTCAGATGGAGAAACTGAGGCACAGAGGGGTGAAGTGACTTACTCAAGGTCACTCAGTAGGTCAGTGGCAGAGCCAGGACCAGAACTCAGGTCCCCTGGTTGACAGGATCCACCAGGCAGCTCAATGGTTCCGCCCCAGATTTTCCTCTGTTATGGCAAAAATAAAACTGAAATCAGAAAGATGGTCCTGCATCTGAAGGAAGTGGGTTCATTTTCCCAGATAGCTTTTTCGACAGGGCTGCATTGAGATCCCCCCAAAGAATATGGCAACTCCCAGCAGGCAACATCAACAAGGGCTTGGTCCTGTAGTTAATACTCAGGCAAAACTACCATTGACTTGGCCAGCTCAAGTTTGACCATAGAAAAGATGCTTAGGTGGCAGGGCAGAATGGAGCAGCTGGAACTGGCTCTCAGCTGTATTAAGTCCCTTGTTAATTCTCTGCATGATAAAAGCAGTAATGCATATTCCCTTTGTTCTGCCAAGATGTCTCCAAGGGGAAAATGGTAAAGTAGCCCTCTCTTCAGAGTGGTCTCTCACACCCTCTCAGTACTCAGGAAGTTCCAGAAGTAGTGTGCTAAATAGCTGAGACAATGCCACCTAGTGTGGACATTAGTATTAAAGGACTTCAGCTGCCATATGGAGTCATCAGGGATGAGAAAGAACAGATCACAGAGACCACTTGGATTTGAAGGACCAGAGCTTCAATCAGTGTAACCCTGTAGACTCCATATAGCTCCACTGATACCGGAATAGTCCAGCCCGTGGGCTGAGGCAGTAGCAAGTAAACCGCTGGGTCATCCCTTAACTGTTTATGTAACCTGTTCTTCACAACTTCCAATGACAGAGATTCCATGGCCTCCCGGGGAAGCTAAACAGTCAGTTGTGCTACACTGACACCACTGCTGAGGGTCCAATGCAGGTCCTGTAAGTTAAAACCCTGCCCTGGAATGAAGTTTGTGCACCAGTTTGAGTTACAGTACCATCTGATCTGAACTGAGACTCCTGCAGATCATGCTGCTAAGACTCTTGGTGACAGCCGAGGCAGCAGCACCCGGTACTCTGCAAGCATAAAAAACAACCAGACGTGTTTTTGGTTGCAAATTTCTACTTTAAATTGATTTGCATCCAAGAAGCTGACAGAATTATCCCAATCACTGTGACTCTCTCACACTTGTACCTCAAAATAGAACAGCTGTGGTTGACTGTTTGCATGCGGGATGCCCCTTTAATTTGGGTGCTGCCGATTTGTATTAATATTTGCTCTTGATCCTAGACTACCCTTAGTATTTGTATATCTTTGCAGAGCTAGAGGGTCTTATTTCAGGCGTGCAGTCCTAAAAAGCTATAATCATAACATTGAGCTGGAGCCTGGATGTCCCTTGGACAAGTTCAGCATAACTATTGAGTGGTGTAATGTTGTTTGCTTTCTTTTCATTTCCCACATTACCAAGATGCCTTAAAAAATGCCCACTAGTCATTGCTGGGTCCTCCTTTGTGCTCATGGACCATGTGTGTTTGCAAAAGCAGCACTCCTAGAGTTCTATTTGCCTTGGAAAAACTCAACAGATAATATATCAAAGGATTACAATCAAGCTATTCTTGGTTCTGCTTTCATCTTTGTTTTTAAGTCACTTCCCCCTTATATTCCTGCATGACACACCAAGAGAGAATCAACAAAAAGAATCCCACAGTACATCAGTACACAATGGCTTTTGGGCTGTGGTTTAGCTACAGGTATTCTTGAATAAATTTGGTACTGTTCTTCAGAAAAGGTCTAGGATGCAAGCCATGTCTACACCATCCTCTCCTTTAAAAAATATCCACCACTTACGATAGTCTACAGATTTCAGCTCAAACTTTAATTCAACTCGGGTTCAATGGAAGCTTCCTTGGGTCTTACAAACCTTCCAAAGAAATTTGAGTTTAGTTTGGAGTGAACCCCTGGGACTAACTTATGTGTAGAAACCAGGTTCAGTGCTGAGCTGTTGACTGAATTGCCCAGGGAATTTAGAGTTCCAAACCAAGCAAGCCAGAACCGAAGAAAAGGTTAATGCAAATCATTGTGCATCCAGCACCTTGAGTCCCACCCATGTCTATCCTGGCATGGCTTCTGTTCACAAAACTGCTATTACACCAGTAGTTTGGATGCTGTCTGCAACTGTTCACTGGGAATTGGGCTGGGGTCACTCAGTTTCACTCATTATTTACTTGGCCCTGGATTTGACCAGGGGATCTAAAGCCACAAGATTCTGTGCTCTGTGCAGTCCCTGAACAATTTAGTTCCCAAGGCCTCTATTGTCTTTTGTAGCCCCAAACCCAGGCCTAATTTGTATTACATCTGGCCTTTGGTTAAAAAAGCTTCTGCTTTTGGCTGCCCTTCATTTGCTACCTCTTCAGACAAAATATGGGATTTTTTTTGTCTGATAACTTTACACACTGAAACTCCCAATAGGATTTTTCTTTCATTTGCCTAAAATATTCCAATTAGATACAATCAGTTCCTTGGCACAACACCACTTTCTTGAAACTGTAATCCCTCCACTTAGCCTAAATTCTCTCATTGGGTTACCTAATTGGTGCAGTATCCCCCTCCCTCTTGCCCTGCAGCTTGTGTCAAAGTGCCTCTTTTAATAAATTGTTCTGTTGTGTCCCTGGATCTCGTTAAATTGCTGAGATATGTGGACTAGGTTCAAGCCCCCTGAGGGCTCCCTTGAATTTACCAAAGCATCTCCTGTTTCTGGGAGATCGAATGGATGTTCTCCTGATCAGTTGTCTTGTTACACTGAGGATCCTTTAATCTTGTGATAAATGTTTCTGGTGTACGTTGCTACTTCTTAATTCTTGTCTGCCACTTGAAGAAATTCAGTCTATGATGTAGGCTAATCTCCCCCATTCCTTCTTTGTGTGCACATGTACAGTAATCGCTGGCTATTTCTGTCACCCTCTGGCTATGCAGACTGCCACTGAGCATTCACTCTCTCTTAAGGACTATAGGTTCTTTTCCTCCCATTTAAATTCCTTGCTGATGGCATAGAATACAATGGTGTACTTTGAGTTAAGTTGCTTAGGTTTTTATTATTTTTGTAACTGTAGCAGGAATTTAGTGCTTGTGAAACTGAAGGAGTAGTGGCACTGCAGATAAAGGAGTGGGGCCCAGACAATTTAGCCCCTGGTTTCTATTCCTGGCTCTGCCACCACTGCCCAGTTGTGTCACTTTCCTCAGTTTCCCCTCACACTGTTTTATAGAGCTATTTGGATTGTAAGATTTTGGGGGCAGGCACTGTCTCTAACTAGGGATTTCTATAGAATCTAGCACAATTGGGCTCTGATTGACTGCACTCTGGAGCCTCTATTGTAATAAAATTAATAATTAATCTATGCAACAAGCTTTCCATGTACAGCTCTGCCAGTGCCTTGCAGCATCCTTGCTTTTCAATGCCCATTCCTCAGATCTCTGGCAAATCATTGCAGTCTGGATTTATGACAACAATTACTGTTTCAGTTCTGGATCTGTCCTGAACACAGGCTTTTCCTGGCTGGTGACTTTCTGTTTTGTGAATCTGGGGGGTATATGAAGAAGCCCCCATGACCTTCCATTGTATTTGAGCTTCATCATTACTTCAGTTGCTGTAAAAGAATATTCTAAAATCCTCTCAGTATGACTTCCTTTCTAATGTTCCCTGGGATTTTGAGATGATGGACTCCACCATCTCTTACACATGAGTTCAACAGGACTACTCACATAAGCAAAGTTCCAAAGGAGTAGTTGTGTTAGTCTACTAAAGAAAAAAAAGCAAGGAGTCTTGTGGCACTTAAAAACTAGCAGATTTATTAATCGCATGAGCTTTCATGGAAAAAATCCCACTTCATCAGAGTGTCTGATGAAGTGGGATTTTCTCCCATGAAAGCTCATGCGACTAATAAATCCATTAGTCTTTAAGTGCCACTACTCCTTGCTCCCCCCCCCCCCCCCACATAAGCAAAGTTACTCACAGACATGATTGTTTACAGGATTTTGCCCCAGTTCGGTAAAGACCTAATCCACCCCCACCTGATAGCTGTTGATAGCCTTTATAAAATAAATGTGGTGAGATTCAGTACAGCTGCTGGTACAAAATGTCCATCTCACTGCCATTAGCATTAAATAGCTCTATTCTTGGAAGGCTAGGCAGAAGAGCCAAGGATTATATTAATAGTGGGAACTGGAGTTCAACCTCACTGCTAAAAGTACTCTAGCTGATTCAAGGTGGTAACAGATGGGACGATCAGTGCAGCAATCTCATCCGTGGATGAATTCAAAGTCTCATTCCCAGACACTGAGAGGCCTTCAAGCCATGAGAGTTTACAGCCCTCAAAAATTAGGATCCTGTCTAATATTATCCTGGATGTTCTTCTTATCCATATAAATTCCTTTCTTTATCCTACCAAGCATTAGTCTCAATAGGTAGCAGTACCACAGATTTGTTGTATGTTGTGTAAAAATGTGTAGCCTACTCATTTAAATGTGTGTGACTTTCCCAGAGCAGGACTCTTCATTGATCAATCAATCAAATCATAGGGCTGGAAGGGACCTCATGAGATCATTGAGTCCAACCCCCTAGGAATTGAACCCAGGACCTTCTGCATGTTAAGCAGAGGTGTTAGTTAATTAGCATTTAAAATTGGGGGCAGGGGGATGTTTCAGGAAGCAAGATTCTTCATAGGTGGATTTAGGCACAGGACTTTATTTCAGTGGCCCAATGACACCGTATATCTATTACAGATGCTGAGCTTGTTGGCTTCTTCTGAGGTCAGGTGCTACTCTGGTCCCAATCCTTCATTGTGCCCAGCAGCACAGGGATACTGCAGTGGGGGCAGGGACTGTCTCTATATATTTGTACAGTGCCTAATAACGCCTGGGGCTTACTGTAATATGAATAATAAATAATTAGCTGGCAAATGCCAACAGCCCCAGAGCAGAGGTCAGAGCAATGGGTGAAACTTGGTTCACTAGTAACTAAATAATTTGAAGATAAAAGACCTGAGACAAAGCATCATCACAGTTATTGACACTGTGCCAGCTACAGCCCATTCTCAAAGCAGCCCATGCATCTCCTTCTGCATGGGAAATGGGGTTAGAAAGCCCCAAGGCCCGCAGCACACTCTGAATGATCCCCTGCCCTCCCTCTGGCTCTGAGTGTCCGTTGGCATCAGCAGATGCGGTACGCTTGGCTCAAGGGCAGCCTATGGTGATACAGTTCTCAGGGCCCATAGCTCAGAAAACCAGCACTGAGATGTAGACAGAGGAAAATCCTGGAAGCCAAGAACTCCTATGTGCTCAGGCGCTGACAACTTGTGTCTTTCAGTCACTCCTTCCTAAGAGGGTAAGAACTTGGCTGGGCTGCGGTGGGAATCTCAGAAGGTATTTGGGATGAAACTCCTCGCAGGGCACTCAAGCAGAGGGCTCAGACTGCACTCCCCTCTCTTCTGGCTTGTGATGTGTGTGCGAAACACTTTTCCTGCCTTCAAAGAGGCTCGCCCCCCCCCTCCCCACTGGGTGTTAGCCAAGGTCAGTACCTTCTTTACAAGCCATGCTGTGCCTGGCCTCAGGAGAGGTGTGGAAATGGGTAGAAGACCAATGCCTTTGACCCTCTCACCATGCAACAGGATAATGAATGGCTCATTCACCCTTCCTGGTACTGTTCCTGTTGGGGTATGTCTACACTGCAGTTAAATGCCTGCAGCTGGTTGGATCAGTGGAATCAGGTCCTGTCTGAGGGACTGTGAAATTGTATTGTTGGCCTTTGGGCTCAGACTGGAGCCCGAGCTCTGGATACCTGCAAGATTGCTCCAGTTTGAATATCTACATCACAATTTTACTGCCTGTCCCCTTCAGCCGTGGAGACCCCTTGAAGTCTCATCTCCCAGGGACTCCTCATGAGCAAGAGCACTCTGAGCATTAAGTGCTTTTCAGGATCTGGCTTGATGTCTATGCCAAAGAGAATGTGCAGTAGAAAGAGGGAGCCATTCTGATCTCTGCATTTGCCCTTATAACCTGCCCTGGTGACTTAGGCAGACTGTAAATGAGCTGTGAAACCAGAGGCAGAACTGCCCCCATTTTGGAGTAGTTGAGGGCCAGCATAAGTGACCCCATGCTGCCCTCTTGTTAGCCTAGGTATAGGGGACATGCAGGAGTTAAATTATAGTTTGGGGGGCCCTGGAAACCTCCTAACTGAGTGGGCCCCCATTCCTGCACAGGTGCCCCCCCACAGAACCCCAACTCCTGCCCCCCACATGCCAGCACCCACCCCTACCTCCCCCAATACCCGCCCCCCAATACCAACCCCCTGCCCCTAATACCCATTCATCTGTCCCCAATATCCCCCAGCCCGCAATACCCACCCCAAAATCCACTTCTGTCCCCAATACACAGCCCCTGTCTCCACTATCCACTCCTCTGTTCCCAATATGCCCCAGCCCGTCTCCCAGCATGAGCTGGCCACCCCCAGACCCACTGGCAGCCACATGCCGGTGCTCCATGCTCCCCTGCCTGCCAGAAGACAGTGGAACACCATTCTGGGACTTCCTATTTTGGGGGCTCAGCGTTCAGGACCCCTAAAAATAGAATATGGAACTGGAACGCTGCGTTCCGGGGCCTGCTATTTTAAATGGTCAGGTTTACCTTCTAAATGGAAGGGGCAAAAAGAGAAGGCAGAGAAATTTTAAGCTCTTATTATTTGTATTCTGGAAGTTAGGTTAACTAGGCAATGTTGGTATTTAGGTACTGTGATAGTGATCACTCACAAATGAGTAAGATTGTCTTCCAGGGATCTCAGTAGGGGGTTTGTAGGTGGCTCCACAGCCCAATCCTAGATCCACGTCTTGTCACAGAAAGGACAGGCGCTTCCAGAAGTGATAGGCACGATGTTGCTGCACTGAATGGTCTGATGTTCTTGTTGCCTATCCTCTATTCCTCTTCTACCTGTTGCTGTTACAAAGTGTAGATATCCTTCTAGCAAAGCCTTCCTCCATTTTGGATGCTTCTGAGTGAGGATTTCTCAAGTACTGATATCAGTGTTGTACCTCTTCACATTTCCCTTCAAGCTGTCTTTGAAGAACTTTCTTTGCCCCCTGCAACTTCACTGACCTCCTTTCAGGCGTGAGAAAAGGATTCTCTTATGGAGGTGGGAGTCAGGCTTGCTAACACCATGACCTGTCCAGTGAAACTGGCTTTGGATAATAATGGCCTCGATGTAGGTGGAATTTGCTTCAGCCAAAATGCTGATGTTTGTGCATCAATCCTCCCAGCTAACCCCATGGGTGGTACCTTTTCAAGCTCTTGAGATATCTTCTGAATGTGGTTGAGATTTCCAAGGCATACAGCAGAGTTGAGAAAACAATGGCACAGTAGATTCAGAGCTTCGCTACATCAAGGATAGCATGATTTAAGAAGACTCAGGCATCGTAAGACATCTAGAGGATGCACTTGCACATCTCAAACAGTGTATTCGATGTCAATGTATAGCTTAGGAAAAGATAGTTTGTAAGATAGGCAAAATGATCCACATTCTCAAGCATTTCTCTGATTTAATAGATGGAGGGTTTATTTCTCCATTTGGAGCAAGTTGATAAAGAACTTGCATTTTCCTGATGTTTTACGTTAGTCCGATGCTCTTGTAGGCCTCTAAAAAATGTAGGTCCTGAACGGGCATTGATTTCCATAGGAAATAGGTGTGTAAATACCTTGGAGGACAGGGTCAAGTATAAGCACACAGTAAGAAGCAATCCAGCCCAGAGAGCTCACAGTCTAAAGAGAAAAGACAGACCAAGGAAGTAGTAGTATCTTCATTTTACAAATGTAGAGTAGAAGCCCAGTAAGATTAAATAGTTTGTCCAAGGCCACATAAGGAGTTTGTGGCAGAATGAGGAATTGAACCTAGGTCTGTAAGGGTACATGTATATAGAAATTCAATATATGTGGCTGGCCTGTGTCAGCTGACTTGGACTGGGTGAGCTCTGGCTGTGGGGCTATGAATCTGCTGTTCAGATAGTCTTGCCTGGACTGAAGTCTGAGCTCTGAAACCCTGTGGGGAAGAGGAGGGGTGAATCCCTGAGCTCTGGCTCCAGTCTAAGCCCACAAATCTAGATGGAAGTTTTAAGCACCCCAGCCTTCGCCCTGCAAGTCTGAGTCAGTGAACCCAGGCCAGTCTCGGTGATGCTGCAGGCATGGGTGTTGCTGTTGCTGGGCCTGCAGGGCATGTGCCCTGAATTGCCCTGGCCCTGGCCCGGATCTGGCTCTGGCTGGCAGCAGTAGGAGCTGGATCTGGGCTGGGGCTATGTGCCATGCTTGACTGGGCTGCCTGCCACTTGCGGCCAGCTACTGGGGCCGGATTGGGCCCACGCAGGCCATCTGCTGCTTGTCGGTAGTGGCTGGCACCAGATTGGGCCCCCCTGGGCTGCTTGCCAGCAGCGGCTGGGGCTGGATGGGTCACCTGGGCTGGATTGGGTCCTGGGGAGGGGCAGAGCCAGTACTAGGTCCTGACCCTTTTTGGGGGGCAGCAATGCTCCTGGATGCAGGTCTTTTTGTTCAGGGTAGATATACACTGGTGTTCTGTTCTTTACCCAGAAATGACTTAGCATGGGCATTGGAAACCTCATTTCACTGGTTCCCCGATCCCTGACCCTGAGGGATCAATCCCTAGAAAATAATAGACTGGTGTCTGTATTGTGGCTGCACAAAGCTTTAGTTTACAAAATCCAGAGCCCAGAGAGTTTAGCCTGATCTGAGCTCATGGCAGGAACTTTAAATCCAGTCAAATCTCTGAATGCATCACCTGGGTTTTCTTAGCCCTTTTGGAGAACCAGGGCCCAGTTTACGGCTGAACCTTCTCCACAAGTGCGTGGCTTTCTGTAGAAAGTCGAGGACAAATCCTTACTTGCTGTAGATTGCTAGAGTTCCACTGAAGTCCATAGAGCTTTGGCAATGGAAGTCTCTGAAGCAGTAGCTGAAGACCTGTCCCCTGATTTTTTTTTTCCATTTGTTTTTTAGAGCAAAACTAGGTCCAAATCCAAACAGTGAAGGGCAAACAATAGATATTGATGGGTGAGAGGTGGGAGTGGGAAACAGGTAGTCCTGTGTCCATGATATCTTTCTAGAAATATTTGAAAATAGTCCCCTTCGCTTGTGGTAGTGTAACTCCTTAGACATAACCAACAAAGAGTCAAGTGGCACTTTTAAAGACTAACAAATAGTCATTAAAAGTGCCACATGACTCCTTATCTGTTTTGCTGAACTAGACTGACATGGCTACCCCTTCGGAACTTGTCAAAATGCAAGTCTCCTTCATAGACAGAGGCATGAAAATCAATCAGGTTTATCAAGGTCACTTTAGGTGTTTGGCTCCAGGATGCAGACAGAAGATAATTTTTGGCTTAAAGCAATTGGTCACAGAGCTGATTCACAGCTGTCTGTCAATTACTTGCAGTGCACATGCATTTGCTTCGGTTGCGGAGAGACCTAAACACTCCTCTGGCAGTCTCAGTCCTGCCAATTTCCAAAGGGGTGGCCATGTTAGTCTAGTCCAGCAAAAAAAACCAAGGAGGCGTGTGGCACTTAAAGATTAACAGATTTATTTTTCGCATGGGCTTTTGTGGGAGAAAATCCCACTTTGTCAGATGCTTTGAAGATGTGGCAACTTACAGAATGGAATGAAAATAAATGCAAAGGAATGTAAGACATAGGATCAAGTCATACAGTAACAGCAAATCAGAGCAGTTGTTTAGGTTCAAACCCTGGGAAAGCTGAAGTCGAATTACCTTTTGTAATGGGAAAAGAACCCATAGTCTCGATTTGATCCTGCTTTCACACAATTTAATTTGCATATTAATTCCAGTTCAGCTGTTTCTCTTTGAAGTCTTGATGTCCCATTGACGTCTCTGAATACAGTCGTTAACAAATCATTTGTAGAGTCATTAGAAAGATGGAAGTGCTCAGCAACTGTTTTTTTGTTTTGTTTTGTGTTTTCTGATGTCAGTTTTGTGCTCATTTATTGTTTTGCGCAGGGATCGTTCTGTTTGTCTGAAGTATATGGTGCTGAGGCATTTCTGGCACATAATGGCATAGATCACATTAGTAGATGAACAGGTAAATGAGCCTTTGATGGAGTAGCTGGCTTGATTAGCACCTATGATGGTATCTACTGTGTAGATACGTGGGCAGACTTGGCAGCGTGGTTTGTTACAGGGGTGTGTGCTTGCTTTAATGTTTCTGTTGTTAGCTCTGTAGTTGCTGGTGAGTATCTGTTTAAGGTTTCGTGGCTGTTTGTAGGCGAGGAGAGGTCTGTCTCCCAAGGCTTGAGAGAGAGAGAGGGATCATCTTTTAGAATAGGCTGGAGGTCCTTAATAATCTGTTGCAGAGGTCTAACTTGAGGGTTGTATGTGATGACTAGTGGCGTTCTGTTGTTTTCCTTCTTGGGCCTCTCCTGCAGGAGGTGACTTCGGGGTACCCATCTGGCTCTGTCAGTTTGTTTTCTTACATCCCCAGGTGGGTACTTTAGTTTTAAGGATGCTTGATAATGATCCTCAAGATGTCTGTCTCTGTCTGAGGGATCAGAGCAAATGCGGTTATATCTTAGGGCTTGGCTATAGACAATGGATCATGAAGTGTGTTTAGGATGGAAGCTAGAGGGATGTAGGTAACTATACCGATCAGTAGGTTTTTGGTATAGGGTGGCGTTGGTGTGTCTATCCCTGCTTTGTACTGTAGGGTCTCAGTCCTGCAGCTCATTGTGGATTTATCTCTATTTGTTACAAAATCATTTTGGAGTAAGGGCCGACAGGCCTGGTGGCATGAACTCCTCCCCATCTGTACTAAAGGGGAGCAACATTCTCCTCAGTCCACAGGGCTAGTTAAGCCCATAGTTCCTGATTGTGCAAAGATTTACACTCACACTTCACTAGGTATGTAAATAGTCATGCTGGCTTCACTGGAGTTTGCAGCAAGTGCTAAGGCTAAACTGGAACGGATTTGATCTGAGCAAGTCCAACTGCACTGAAATTAGCTGCTGAAATTCAGTCCAGAGGAGTGCAGAGCCCCCAGCAGTGGTATGTTTGGGGTGGGGGCAGGAATTGAATCACCATGGGGAGGGCAAAGAAGCCGTAACAGTTAGCCAGAACTCCTCAGTATGTTTCCGCTGCCTTCTTCTGATACAATTGCTCCTTAAGGGTAGTGCTAGAAATGCCCCTGGTCCTGCTCGTGAGACAAATCCCGCTGTAGCCAGTGGGTTCTTTTTACCTCTCCATATAACCATATGAGGTCTATCCTTGTTGGATCTGAGGCTCAGGCTATGTCAACACTACAGATGTTATAGGGGCACAGCTGTACAGCTGCTGTTGAGGTCTCATGTATAGCTGCTCTATACTGATAGGAGAGAGCTCTTCTGCAGGCAAGCGACAGGAGCTCTGTCAGTGGGCGAGTGTCTCATGCCAGTAGACTGCTGTCCTCACTGGTGCTTTTGTCAGTGAAATTTATGTTGGTAGGACTGGGAGGGCAGGTGTATTTTTTTGGTTGTGTTTTGTGTGTATTTTTTCACCTCCTGGCCAACAAAAGTTTTATTGCTGGCAGTGCTATTCTAAACAAAACTTCAGATCCTCAAAAGTATTTAGGCGCCTAACTCCCCTTGAATCTAGGCCTGAGTACCTATGCATCCAGTGCAAGCTACATACCCTGCAGCAGTGAGACCTGCCTATGCCAGTTCTGAACTTGGGTCTAAGCAGTGAAACATCACCTAAAAACACCAGCTCATACAGGCCCAAGCCACACAAGCTAAGCAGGCCACTGACTATTTTTATTCCTTGAATTTGATGTATTTATTCTTTTTATAAATCACATCTATAGTCAGTCTTTGAATTCTTCCCCTTATAGATGGATAAATATGGATTCTGTTACAGTGGTATGAATCTTTCAACGCAACGATAAGCCTGGCTGTCCTATTAAACTTTCCTTTGAGCATGAGAAAGACAGTATCTGTAGCCCAAGATCGGTCAGTTCCTTTTTGCTCGCTATTTAGGGTAAGCAAGTCCATCTCTGTAGAGTGGTGGGGTCGGCTGCTGGGCCAGTTAGCAGCGGTCCAAGTTAAACACAAGCACGCCTCCCTTGCTTGCTCCCAGAATTCACAGTGGATGATTCAGAGCAGGGCAGCAGACAGCACAAAATGCCAAACTAATTATTTCATTTTGTCAGCTTGGTAAAAACACTCATATTTGGGTTTGAGGCCATATTTTCATAATGAAAGTCTTCGAGAAAACAAAGAACCAGGAAAAACAAAACAAAAAAGGTCCAACCCTCTCCAGCACCCTGACCTTGCCCCACTTCAGGTTGTGGCCAGGACTGCTGAGTTATCAAACCTCCCACCCAGCCCCAGCACACAGAGTTTGGCTCAAATTAAGTTTTATTCCTTCATCTTTGACTGGATTAGAATAGGAGCCATCCCAGCTTCAGTGCCTTGATTTCCATCTCAAATAAGACTTTGGTCCAGATCCTCTGCTGGGATAACTTGAACAGAGCTATTGATGTCTAACAGAGCTGTGTCAATTTACATGAGTAGAAAAGCCTTCTCTTTATGCTTTTTTTCTTTCTTTGTACCAAAAGAAATGACATTTAGAAGATCCCTGTGAGCTGGTCTACTAGATCTTTGTCAGCATTTGTACATTTTCTACCTTTCCTTATAAAAAGGCAGAGAAGGCAAAATACTTTAGAGCTAGATTGTTTCTCCGTTTTGTTCCCTGTGTGTGCCAATATCCACTGCCTGCCTTGTTTCTCTCAGACACAAAGCTAACACATTGTGGCCAACTCTCAAATTAGTTCATGAACCTTGTAATATTTGGTCATTTTTTTAAGGCCCTAGTTGCTGGAGGCATGTGATTAGTTGACAGCTGAACTTTTTTTTCCCAAGTTTTTCTAGTCTCATGGCTTTGAAAAAAGGCTTGAAAATGTGACCCTAAGTATTCGAATACCCAAAGCAAAGAAAAAGAATTCCCAATTTATTTTTTTAAAAGATCTTATGATTTTGTGACAATGCTTTCTTCAAATGCAAACAACTCCCACTCAAGTTAATGAGACCCAGTCTGATCTGCTTTACACCAAAATAAAGTGGGTTAACTCCACCCTTGTTAAGGCCACTGAGCTTTGACAAGGGTAAGTGAGATGACACCATGGCTCCTGTCTGTTCTTACATGAGTGCAAATATGGCCCAGTATGACTCACTGGTGCATAGCGCAGCAGAGCCGAGTTTGGCTTGGTGAGTTACTTATAACTCTGACTGTTTAAGAAGGAGTTAGTGGAAGCTGCACTAAATCCCCAGGGAGATGCACTTATGGTATGTATTTGAGAGTACGTCTGCCGTCACAGGAGCTGGAGCTGTGAGTGATTGAGTGAGCTAGTGTGCTGAAAATAGACACATAATCACTGCAATTGCTTAGGTTACTCAAAATGCTCACTTAGGGTTTGAGGTGGGATCATACTCAGGGTGTCCTTAGTACACTAGCTGGATCACAGCTAGTATGGGAAATTATACTTCCAACTCCAGAGTAGATATACCCTGAGGAGATTTCTGCCTTAAACAGTAATGTACTAAGGAGGGCACGGATGCTGGGCTGGGAGGGTGGGGTGTTGGCACTGGGCTGGTGCTGAAGATGCAGGTGGTGGGGGACACAGGAGGCTTTGAGGGGCGCAAAGCCTCCTGCACTCCTTCCTCATTGTGTAGGGCCAGCCAGGCACTCCCTCTTCCCTGCAGCCGAGCCAGCTGAAGCGGTGATGAGAAAGTGCTGGGCGGCTGTTGGGCCAGGCCAGTCTTTCATGGGGGGGCATCTCTGAGTGTCCCCCTCCAAACATGTCATTAGGAGCCAACCAGGACCCCCTCCCCAGGTGAGGTGGAGGGGGTGAGACTGCCCTGTCCCACCCGGGGCTGGGCTGTGGAGCTGTTGCTGTTCTTGGACAGGCTGGTCCCACACGCTGGGTAAGTGCAGGGTGGCATTTGCCCTCAGCATCATGCCCCCCTGCAGATACTGACCCCCCTTCTCTGTGGTAGCTGATGGGTGGGTTTGGGGATCCCTCTTCCCCTGTGCAAGTGGGCAAGGTGTAAGGTTTGGAGGGGTGCAAATGTATGCTTGGTCCTTAGGCAAGGACACCCTTAGTATGCCATTAGCATTACATGGTTGTGCGAGCTGTCTCTAAGAGTTCCAGTGGCTTTTTCCATCAGCTTTTTTTTGTGAGTACCAGGCATTGAAAGATACACAACTCCATTCTGGAATTCAGGTTAACGCTACCTTTTTGAGGCAAGGGGTCCAACAGAGGGTTTACTCACATAGTAAGAAGCTAGTCAAAATGAGTAAGGTCAGCAGTACTGGACCCCATGTGACAGCTTCTGTCCAGGAGCGTAGTAAGTAGAGGAAGTATTCTCTATTTCATGCCTGCCATGACTCCACAAAAGATGATACTCCAGAATAGGAGAGAACTATCCAAAAAGCCCAGTGGTGAGCCACTGCTGAACTGAGAGAGAACTAGGGGTCAATCAGTTCTTTTAACTTCATTTCCTCATTCTGCAGGAAAGAACGATGGCCTGCCAAGCTATAGACTGGTCTGTGTTCTGGCACATGCTGCTACAAGGACACTACGGAGCCAGCTTCTGACCTGACTTGTTGCATTGTAAATCAGAAGTAACCATTGAGTCAGTGGAGCTAAACTGGAGTAAAAGGAGCCAAAATGAACAGACAATAAGGGCTCTGACTCTATTTTAAATACATTCAGGACCTACACCCATCCTTTTTAAATCACAGAGATACAGCTAGGTGTCTTATAAAAGAAAAATGAGTTGTGTGCTATGGGGGAAGGGCATAAGCAATTTCAGGCTGACTTTCTTGATGTAAAATGGCAAATGAATTGCCAACAGCATCACCAATAAAGCAGGTCATTAAACCAAGTTTAACGGGGATCTGTATACAGTTCTGAGGAGGAAGAAATCTGGAGGTCCAGCTGTGAGCTAGATTTTTTTTTCTCAGTTTAGAGATGAGGTAATATGATAA
Organism: Podocnemis expansa; assembly: GCA_007922195.1. NCBI lineage: Eukaryota > Metazoa > Chordata > Testudines > Podocnemididae > Podocnemis > Podocnemis expansa. Next base: position 128,934 of record ML682310.1, on the reverse strand, counting down.
AAAAATGTAGATGCAAAAGTGACATTCATTATTTATTTTCTTCAAGAGCTTTCTTCTCACATTTCCTGAGTTTTAAAGTTACTTTTTTAAACAACAAAGGCAACCTGGCATAAACCAACCAGCCATTTCCTTCTACTGAGTGCCTGCCTCATCATTATCAAGAGCAAGGAAACCGACAGATGTGTAATACAACTGTAGGGCCTTTTGATCAATGTGTAGCAGGATTCCCATTGCCCCAGAGGAAGTTATGAGTGCAAATTGTCTCATACATCACTGTGTGTCTTTTATCAGGCAGCTTAGCTGAGAATGCATGAAACAGCCTAAAATGCAGCTGGGCTGATTCTGCAGTGCTGGGGTTTATCAGTAAACTAAGCTGCCAAGAATGAGAAAACACACAGGCCTATATTGTACTTATTAGTCGCAGCCCCCCACTGCAGTGTGAAAACAGGATGACCTGCCCTCCAGGACTACCCTGGAGTCTCCAGGAATTAAAGATTAATTTTTAAAGGATGATCTCTTGTGATAAAACATACAAGAATATGTCAAACTGAAGCTGGTAACCCTATCTGCATAAAGTATCTTAGGGCTGACTGCACTCAAGATATATTCAGACCCTACCTGATCACCCTAGCAAGATGTCTGCACTATCTTTTAGGAATCTTCTTTCTCAGTGCAATCAGGTTTGGGACTCTCCCTTTCTCTACAGGCCAATAGGAGATGGGCCTGAGCACAGTCTTCATCTTCTTCTCACCCTCTTCAAGGTGGAGTGAGTCCTGAGAGTGTAAGAAGGGAACAGCTTTGAGTCCTCTTCCAAATGCAAAGGCTGCAATAATTCCTGGCCCACCAGAGGATTAGGAGTGGGCATGGGAAAGGCTTTTTGCATCCAAGTGCTCTATACAAGAAGTTACAAACAGCCTGACACAGAGGGAGTAAATGAGCTGTTTTCAATTTCTTTTCTAACCCTACATGTGTTGGAAGATGGCGATGCAAACAGCTGGTAGCTTTGTATTTGTCTAGGCAGATAGTGTTCAGGTCTTGCTAACTGGACAATACTGAGCTATATGAATTCTGTACCCACCATCTCAAGCTGTGTAATTAAATACCATCTAAATTTTGAATTTTGGGAGTTCGGTGGGTTGCTTACCAGTAACCGTCCTTCTTCGAGATGGGCTGCTCGGATGCATTCAGAAATAGGTGTCTTCATGCTGCAGCGCCGGATTGATCAGAACTTTTTGCCCTAGCCTGTCAGAAGAGGGCAGGTGGCCACCGCCCCCTGCGCCACCCTGTGGCTATATATGTGGCCACCAAGCAGCCCCTCCCCAGTTTCATGGAGTCACCAACTCCAGATGCGGAGACAGGGGGAGGAATCTGAATGAATCCGAGCAGCCCATCTCAAAGAAGGACGGTTACTGGTAAGTAACCCACTGTTCTTCTTCGAGCGCTGCTCAGATACATTCAGAAATAGGAGACTGCTAGCCATGCTGATGGATGGTGGGTGGAGTTGGCTCTTCTGCCTTCAGCATGGCATAACTCTGACATGGGTATTTGTCCATGCCCAGGGTTCTGGAAAGGTCTGGGAGATCGACCTAAGGACCATCGCCCCAGCAAGAGTAAACGGGGATTGCAGGACCTAACCCAGAGGAGAAAGTAGGCCCAGTTTGTCGAGTGCCTAGTGTGGTGCCTATGCAGGAGGGCCTAAGGTCACCTTACAGATAGAAAAGATACCAGCATATCTTGGTTAAACCCGAGGAGTGTGACTCTTAACTGCTCTGCCTGAAGGCATATTGGCAGAGGCGAGAGAAACGCAGATGATTAGTGTTCTGGCAGCAGCACATGATAATGTACCACCTGCAAGGGAATTCAGGAGGCTGTATGATCATTGGGCTGGCATAGGTGGATGCCGGCATCTCCAGGACCAGAGGAGGGAAGGTAGACCGTGTTTCCCTTTGTCCGGCAGTATGAGACACTCGCATGTTATGAGCGTGAAAGATGTGGGAATTTGGCGTCCCGCAGAGGGGTGAGCTACCAGCGGTTAGGGCCTAGGAGAGTTACCTCATTCTAGGTTGGAGGAGGGAGTGCCAGCAACCAGAGGTGGCAGCTGATGACCTCGAGCACACTGCAAGTAGAGCAGCCGGATTGTCACAGAGAAGGCAGCACCTGGCCACTAAATGGCCCCATACAAGGCAGACCTGGAGAGGACTTTGCATGAGCCTGATGGGTATATCCCAGGCCTACACAAGCCTACTGATGGCACTGTGGCGGTCCCTGTTGAATAAGACTGCCGGTATCAATAACCTTGTGTCGACATGGGGGAGTAGTAGTATGATTATTTCCCCCTGTCTTTTTCTTCCCTTTTTTTTTTTTTTTTTTTTTTGCGGCTGGTTATCAGCCAAAGGAGTATAGAAGGCGAGGAGCTGGTTGTAATAAAGTGACACCCAGGGGTTGCTCATAAGAATGGGAGTCCCGGGGAACAAGTCCCGTGGCCTACGGGACATTGGTTATATGACCTTGTACCACCAGGACGAGTCCAGCCAGTGTGGTACAAACTTTACAACTGGCGACGCATAGAAGTGTGCACCCACGTGGGGGCGTCCCAAGGGGAAGGCCCCCTGGGGGGAACGGGACATACGCGAGGAAGGAACAGCGTCTACCAAGGGAGCGGGGAAGGTACGCCACTTCAAGGGTGCACATCCCGCCATCTCCTTATGACCCTTTCAGTTTATCTGAAGGGCCTTTTATAAGCATGTTATTGCCATTATGAGACTTGCCCTGGGAGTGAGTTCTATCAGGGACAGCTGGCTCCCAAACTCCCAATTGGTGGTCGGGATGACAGGTGGTGTGATAAGAGGTCTATTGAGCAGGAAAGGCCCTTAGTTGTCAGTTGGACCTGAGCATAACAGCAAATTGCGACTGTGATGGCTAGAAAGCCCTCAGAGCGTGAGGAGGGAGAAGGAGTTGGACCTGCAGGGTATATGAGCGGGGTGTTCTGGAGCTATGCTGGGACGAACCCGGTGCTATGACCATCCAAAGGAAGAAACTATGAGAGGAGCCCCACTGGGTATTCTCTAAGGGATGATGACTAGGATCAGGCTCCCGCCCTGGTGGCAGGAATGGCCTTCAGCCACACCCACGGAGCTCAGCTTGGAGCCCCTGCCAGGCCTTGGACCCCTTGCTCTTAGGCTAAAGCTTCTTGGTTACTTGCTGGACTGTTCAAGCAGTGTTGACTACGAGTTTGATGGGGAAGGAAGAGAAGTGAGTATCCTCACCTCTGACCAAGAGGTAAAGGGAGACACCGGACCATTTCGTCAAGGAAAAGGGGCTGTGTGCAGATTTTCAGGCTTTGAGAAGTACTCTGGCGGCAGTGATCAGCTGGCCCGGAGGGGAAGAGAGGCTGTTGGCCATTAGGGTGGCCCGTCTTTGAGGGAGTAAGGCAGGGCGAAGGTCTAGTTGGTGAGACCCCTCACCCCGTCATTCGCTGGAAGTAGCGAGCGTTGGGGCTTTACCTTGGGTATGGACACCGCGAGTGAGCTGTCTAAGGCTTCATCACTGGCCAGGCTCCGGCCTGCGAGTTTGTTACTTGACAGGCGAGAGCAATATGCTCACCCTAAGGGGTCAAGGGGGTTGTACTATCCCAGGTTAGGGACATATACCTTAAGACCTCGATGAGGTCAATCAAATGCAAGCTATGTTAGGTCCAGCTAAATGTGTTTGACAACCACTGGTCAGGGTGGCAGAAGAAAAAAAAGGGGGAGGTAGGCTTCTTCTGCCCCCACCTTTTGGAGTGGGCTGGGGGGGACCTTCTGTGAGAGGGGAACAAAGATTGACCGGGGCTTTACCATCCGTCCTATTGGAGAGTAGGACGGAGGGGCTTTCCTCATGGGGAGGTGTGCGGGAGCCACACTCCCTGGTGTGGTAATGGTTGCAGTAATGGAAAACCTCGTCTTATTTGGAGCGGGGATCGATGGAATGGTACACTCTGATTATTGAGTGTCTACCATGAACCTCTGAGTGTCCCGCAGGGTGAGGAGTTGCCGTCCAAGAGGGGCGTTGTGTGTGGGTGTGATAACGTGCTGGGAGTAAGACCTTTGTCTAAAGCAGGGGTCTCAAACATGCGGCCCCTAGAGCTATTTCCTGAGGCCCGCAACAACACTACTGTTACTGATATGTGCAATATAGTTGTATGGATAGGTTTTAGTGATGTGGCCCTTGGGCTAGCATATCAGTCCTCATGCGGCCCTCATGGTGATTTGTGTTTGAGACCCCTGGTCTAAAGGATGCCCACAGGACCGTAGGTCTCCACTGTGACCACCATGGTGGTCCAAGAAGGTTCAGGTAATGAGGGTCAAGCCCCCTTTGGGGGACATAATAGGGTCCACAGTGAAAGTATGGATAAGGGTGGAACCTTCATCCTACTTGGAAAAAGGGAAAGGTTTCTTAACCTCTGAGCTGTCCATCTATAGTCAGAAGAGGGAAGGTTTGCTCACAGGTTGCACTCGTGAGGAGCCAGCAAGGCAGGAGGCTGCTAATTGGCTAGCCATTGGGCAGTGTGGAAATGGGACAGCTGCCCTTCGTAAGTGTCTCGATTTCTCGAGAGGCTGCACTCCATGGCCGGGTTTTGGGTGATTGCCAGTGGGGTTGTGAGTAGGTCCCCCAGATGAGGTTCGAACTGAACTTGTGGTGGTGAGGATTTAGTCCTCACCAGTGGCTGTTGAATGGGGAGGAGGAGAAGGGGGGTGCCAGGTTGTCCTGGGCCCTATGGGGCTGAAGGGGGCCTCGTTGGAAGGAGGCCATGGCATTTCAGCTCCCCCCGGTGGTCACAGGTGGTACCCAGGACAACCAACTTTTCTGGGGCAAAGAGGGCGTCGCCCCCAAAGGGGAGATCGAGGGCTACCTCTTGAGAGGCTGGGGGTACTCTGGCCTCCTGTAGCCAGGCCATGCGGCGCAGGGTTACCGCTGAGGCCATAGTGTGGGCTGCCGTATCCACCACGTCCAATGCTGACGGGACAAAGTCCTGGGAGGCTATTTTACCTTCCTCCAAGAAGGCATCATACTCTTCCTTGGCCTCCGGTGGGAGTAGGTGTCTAAATCTGTTTAATGCCTCCCACACATCCAACATGTATCTGCTGGTTAGGGCCTGGTTATTCGCGACCTGCAACTGGAAGGCTGAGGAGGAGTATACTTTCCTACCTAGCAATTCTAACTCTCTTGCATCCCTTGCTGGGGACAGGACCAGATCCCCGGCCAGGGACGGGGCCGCCATGGCCGCTGGCAGCTGGGGTCTGGATCTCTGGCCTGATTGGGCCGGAGATCTGGGGCTCTGGCTCTGGGGTTTGGGGCACGCGCCCCGGAGTGCCCAGTGCCAGCGACACCCCTGGGTGACGGGCTCTGGAGCTTCGGAGGCCAGGGCCGGTGGTGGGGAAGGAGAGCGGTGCCACTTGTGTTGGGCCCAGACCCTTGACATGAAGGCCGGTTTGCCCCTTCTAACCGGTGCTGAGGAGGGAGGTGTAGGCAGTAGGAGGAGTGCCCTGGCAGCCTCCACTGCCTCTGAGATTGTTGGGATTGGCACTGACCCCGACTGGCCCCAGGAGGAGCCCTGTGTTGAAGATGCGGGACTATGTTGGCACCGCAGTACCAGGGTCGAGCCCAACCAGCACTGGGGAGAGCCTCGTGTCAAAGATGTGGGACTATGATGGCACCATGGTACTAGGGTTGAGTGCGACCAGTCCCAGAAAGAGCCCCATGTTGGGGACACAGGGCTGTGTCGGCGCCGCGGTACTGAAGTTGGTACCGAGCTTGTCCTGCAGCCCCTGTCAGCATGGTGCCATGCGGGTCCCGGTGCTGAACTGGCACACGGTGCTGCAGGAGGTCCTGAAGCCTTGGGAGAGAGCTGCTGAGCCTGCTCAGAGGCCAGGGCACAGTGCCTTTGCTCCCTGTCCTTGATTGTCCTTGGCTTGAAGGACAGACAGATGGAGCACGCGGTGACCATGTGGCTTTTGCCCAGGCACTGGAGGCACTTCTCATGGGAATTGTCCCGCGGGAAGGCCTTGCTGCATTCGGCACAGGGTTTGAACCCCGGCATGGCGGACAATGGAGTAGCGCAGTGTTCTGGCTTGAATGGGGAGACCTTCTTCAGTGGAACTAAGTCCACAAAGCTCCCAGTTGGGCAAAAAGCTCATAAAGTGAGTGAAGGACAGGCTGCTTGCGAAGTGCAAGGAGCGGGCAGTTTCACAACCGACGCGAAGGTGGAAGAAATTAAACTGGGGAGGGGCCGGGTGGTGGCCACATATATAGCCACAGGGTGGCACAGGGGGCAGTGGCCGACTGCCCTCTTCTGACAGGTTAGGGCAAAAAAATTCCGACCAATCCAGCACTCTGGCACAAAGACACCTATTTCTGAATGTATCCGAGCAGCGCTCAAAGAAGAATGGAAGGTTTTTCACATGGGAGTGTGGGAAAAATAATTTTGGATTGAAAGTAAGAGATGATGCAAATCCAGGCTTATTCACAAGCCTTGGGTAAGTTCATTTGAGGCCAAGCCTTCAAAAGTGTCCGCTAATTTTAAACACCTACATTTTTGGATGATATATTAGGACTGATTCTACACTCCCAGATCCATTGTGAAGTCAAGTACACCCATGCAAATCAGGTTAAAATGTTACTGCATCACAGTGGCTGCATTTTATACCTACCTTGCATTCACCCACTTGGGTCAGATCTTAAGTTTGCACAGTAGAAAGTGAAGGCTAGAAAACCAAAATGTATTTCCAATCACATTTTTTTCTTCAAAAGTATTTGCTTTGTGCTATTGGTTAACAAGCTAAAAAATGACAAATTAGCCCTTAAAAACTTTTTTGCAGATTTCAAACTTTAATATGGTGAAAGGCGAAATCTGATATGCATGGACTTAAATAAATAAAATAAAGGAGTGAGAAATGCGTGCATCAAATTCTATTTTGTGAAAGCTGTGGGGATATTTGGATTTGAGTAATGTGAATTAGCAGAGAAATCAGAGAAACAGAAAATGTCTTTGGAGCATTTTAGTGCAAAGGCTAGTTTTTAACACACACAAATCATTCTGATTTCCTGTGAAACTTACCCCACACCGAGCCTAGAGGCTAGAGTTAAAAAAAACCCAGCAGACTGCTCAAGTTTTGTAGCAATGTGCTTGCTTGGGCTAGAATCATTGCTGTTGGTACAGCAGACATGTTGAAGTCACCCAGTCCACTTTTTCCAATATTTCTGATGTCCCAGCTGTCAGGAACTGCCTCTCCTACCCTCTTCCGCTTAAACTGACTGTCATGTGCATTGGTTGACCTGCTGGATCCCACAAAGCCATTGAGGAGAAATGAAATGAATTCTTTGGAGAGGTCTTTATGGTTGAGGAGGTGAGGGAGAATCCCAAAGCTGAGCCATTCTTTTTCAGTGACAAATCTGAGGAACTGTCCCAGACTGTGGTGTCGTTAGGGGATGTTTTGGAACGAACGGTTAGTTAAACAGTAACAAGTCTCCAGGACTAGACAGCAATCACCCAAGAGTTCTGAAGGAAATCAAATGTAAAATGGCAGCACTACTAACTGTGGTATGTAACCCAGTATTTAAGTCAGCTTTCGTACCAGATGACTGGAGGATAGCTAATGTGATGCCAGTTCCTAAAACAGGCAATTATAGACTGGTAAACCTAACTTCAGCACTAGACAAATTAGTTGAAACTGTATAAAGAACTGAATTACCAGACAGACAATTAACACAATTTATTGGGGAAGAGTCAACACAGTTTTTGTAAAGGGAAATCATACCTCACTGATATGCTAGCATTCATTGAGGGGGTCAACAAACGTGTGGAGAAGGGTGATTCAGTGGATATAGTGTGCGTTTAGATTTTAAGAAAACCTTTGTCAGGGTCCCTCATCAAAAGTTCTTAAGCAAAGTAAGATGTCATGGGATAAGAGGGAACGTCCTCTCCTGCGGTAGTAACAGGTTAAAAGCTAGGAGACAAAGGGTAGGACTAAATGGTCAGTTTTCAAAATGGAGAGAGGGAAATAGGAGTGTTCATTGGATGGGAGCATTACTGTTTAACATGTTCATCAATGATCTGGATGGGTATGCAGTAACCAGGGGCATCGCTGGCTGCGGGAGAGACCCGGGGCACGGGCCCGGGCCCGGGCCCAGGCCCTGCCCCTGCCCCGCAACCCCCGCCCCCAGGCTAAAGGCTATGCCCCCCTGCTGGGGACACGGCTAGGCCCTGCATCCCTGGCGGGGGAGAGGGCTGCCGTGGCTGCGGCCTGCCAGGCCCCAGATCCCTGGCACAGGGGAGGGGGCCGCAGCGACCGTGGCCGGCCGGGCCCTGGATTCCAGGCCGGAGATGGGGCCGCTGCAGCCGTGGGTGGCTGGGGCCCGGATCCCTGGCCAGAGATGCGCCCGCAGGTAGCCAGGCCCAGGATCCCCGGCCGGGGACGGGGCCACTGCAGCCACTGGTGCCTGAGCCCTGGATCCCCAGCCCAATTGGGCCGGAGATCCAGGGCACTGGCGCTGGGGTTCGGGGCACATGCCCCAGTGTGCCCAGCGCCAGTGACGCCTGTGGCAATAACGTGGCAAAATTTGCAGATGGTACAAAACTACCCAATGTTATCAATGCCAGATCAGGTTACAAAGGGATTTTGGAAAACTGGGAGACTTGACAACAAAATGGCAGATGAATTTCAATGTAGATAAATGCAAAGTAATGCACATTGAAAAACATAATCCCAACTAAACATACAAAATAATTCATTCTAAATTAGCTGTTATGATTCAAGAAAGAGATCTTGGAATCATTGTGGATAGTTCTCTATGCAGTGAAAGTGAAAAAAGGTAAAAGAATGTTGGGAATCATTAGGAAATGGATAGATAAGACAGAAAATAACATATTGCCTCTTTATAAATCCATAGTATGCTCACATCAGCTATGTCTACACTAGAGGGCTCAGTTAAGTCATCTTAGAATCATAGAATCATAGAATCCTAGGGTTGGAAGGGACCTCATAGGTCATCTAGTCCAACCCCCTGCCAGAGGCAGGACCACTCCCACTAAACCATCCCAGTCATGGTTTTGTCCAGCCGGGCCTTAAACACCTCCAAAGATGGAGACTCCACCACCTCCCTCGGCAGCTCATTCCAAGGCTTCACCACTCTCCTAGTAAAAAAGTTTTTTCTAATATCCAGCCTCGACCTCCCTAACTGCAACTTGAGACCATTCCTCGTTCTGTCCTCTGTTATTACCGAGAACAGTCGAACTCCATCTTCCTTGGAGCATCCCTTCAAGTAGTTGAAGGTTGCTATCAAATCCCCCCTCAATCTTCTCTTCTGCAGACTAAATAAGCCTAATGCTTTCAGTCTTTCCTCATAGGGCTTGTGCTCCAGCCCTTTAATCATTTTGGTTGCCCTCCTCTGAACTCTTAAAGTCGACTTTAAGTAGACCTTCTTAAGTCAACTTAGTAAGGCTGCGCTACATTTAGTCGACTTTATAAAGTCGACTTTAAATGGGTGCCCTGGCTTAATTCAACTTTATAAAGTCGACTTAATGGCCCCACTGCATTAACTGCATTAGTAACTCCACATTGCCTTAAGTCGACTTAATAAAGTCGACTTAACTGTAAAGTCAACTTTATAAGCAGAGGTAATGAAGTCGACTTTACCTGATGCTAAAGTCAACTTTATTGCCCTGCAGTGTAGATAGAGCTTTGTTTAAGTCGACTTAAGGACCCTTAAGTCAACTTAAACACACAATGTAGACTACCCAGTGACAGAATAGTGATCACTGAAAGGAAAGGTTAGGTACAAAGTTTAAACCTCAATTCTAAGAGTGTGCAATATTTGCTGTGTCTGTATCTCTTTTCTTATTGAGAATTGTCCTCTCTCTCACAGATTCCACATCATACAGCCTTTCACATGCCTTTCGGAATGTACTGGATGCTCAGGGACGCTATGTTTTCATCTGCTTTTCATTTCCTCACATACTCTCGGCATCAGATAATTTTGTTTTAAATGATGAGGCTGTTGCAGCACACAGTCTCTGCGACTAAGGCAGTGTTTAGTCTGTTGCATGTTTTTTGGGGGGGGAGGTGTTATAAGATAAGGAAGATGATAAAAACTGAGGTTGTATGGGAGTAGTTAGAGGGACTTTATTTGTGCAAAAAATCTAGCCAAAGGAATTTCATTAGATATGAGCAATCCCTCAAACCAATCAAATCAACAGCATAACACAGAACGTCCATGAACTTTCACAACTTTCTGTTGTTTTAGCTACTTATACGGTCACCAGTAGCTGAATGCCTTACAGTCTTTAATATATTTATTCTCACCACACCACTGTGAGATAGAGATATGTTATTACACCCTTTCTTCAGATGGAAGACATGGACACGGAGAGGCTAAGGGGAAGATTTCACATAGTTCTTTAGGTGCCTAACTCTCATTGATTTCAAAGGTAGTTAAGCACTTACGTGACTTGTCTAAGGTCACACAGGAAGTCTGTGCCAAGGCAGTTGTTTGAATCCAGGCTTAAGGAAGTCCTAATGTAGTGCAAAGGGGGCTTTTGGAGTAGGCCAAGAAGGTGCATGCCTAGGCCCCAAGCAATAAGGGGCCCCATTGCCTGCTTTGCCTACCCTAAAAGCCACATATGCCTTGGTCAATGGCAGGAGAAGGAGCTGGTCCTGGGGCAATGGGCCAGCGGCAAGGAGCTGAGGCCATGGGGGGGCACAGCAGAGGGAGCACTGGGGGCCAAGGGTGAGGAGCTGGAGCCATGGGGGGGACCCACAGGGGAGGCAGGGGCCAGTGGCAGGGAGCTGGGGCCATGGGAGGGACCAGTGCTGTGGAGCTGGGGCCACAGAGGGGGACCATGGAGGCCTATAGAGGGCCCTGCAATGGGACTTCTCCTAGGGCCCCCAATTGCCTAAAGCCACCTCAGATGTAGTGTTTTTATCCACAGGACAAACTTTTCTTTCTTTAGTTCCCACTTTCTGATGCATTCTTCAAAACTGCAGTTTACTGTGGATTAGTCTTTTTGGAGGTCATCATAGGAACTGAGGTTCTGTCATCTCTGTGTGACATTAAGGACTGAGGTTTTCATAAACTTTTGCTCCAGCATCCTGGGCTGAAATTTCCTCTCTCCTTCACAGTTGTGCCATCTTAAGAACCAGTTTGTCCATTGAGTGAGACCTAGCATTTCAGTGGTTCATTTGGACAAGTGCTCTGGGATGAACTGTAAATATTTATATGTTAAAAATAATAATCATGATGGTACAGATGTCTTGGGGGCTTTCACCACATTGTGCTGCTTCTAGAATGGTACTATGCCATGTAGAACTTGCAGTGATCTGAAAGCATAGTAGGAAGTTATATTAATAAATTCTACATACTGCTTTAATGTTTTTGGGCCATGAAACAATTTGCAGTCTAACCAGTTTGCATTATGTTAAACAAACAGAGAGGCTCCTAGTTCTAAGAAGCAGTGTCTATTAATCACATTGTTTATAATGTGCTTATTTGCTGATTTGGAGGTCAAGCGTCTTTGACATTCCCAGTACTCACTTAGTAGTGAACTCTGCTTTACATTGGACACATCTCTCTTTTTCTGCAAACCACACTTACGTTTTCCAGAGAAATGTTTACTGCTTGGAGGTCGCTGACATAATTTTAAACATTTGCCTGAGCTCAGGAAAGGGGACTTTTAAAATTGTTTTCCTCATGGCCTTTTAAAACTCTGGTTACTCTTTTTACACTCTGATTCACGTGCTGCACTTTTGCTTACTTCAAGCATCCTGAAATGTGCAAAACAATCAATTATTTCAGATCCAATGGATAGAAACAATGCAGCACCTGCCACTCACATGCTCGCATTCTGCTTCTAAAACAGATATTGGAAATTAATTTTCATGCTCGTGAAAAGTGGACAGCCCTAAAAATGAAAGACTTGTAGAACTACAAACAGGGTAGTGATAGGGGAAACTTCCTACCACAACATTTCTACAATCCACCAAAACTGGAACAGTGGGCCAGTAGAAATCTTATGAGGTTCAATAAGGACACGTGTAAAATCCTGCATGTGGGATGAAAAAACCCCATGCACCGCTACAGGCTGGGAAACATTCAGCTAAGTAGTAGCAGTGTAGAAAAGGACCTGGGGGTCATGGTGGATGGGAAGCTTGATATGAGTCAGCAGTGTGCTCTTGCTGCCAAAAAGGCCAGTGGCATACTGGGCTGCATCAAACGAAGTATTACCAGCAGATCAAAGGATGTGATCATTCCCCTCTATTCTGCACTGGGGAGGCCACATCTAGAATACTGTGTTCAGTTTTGGGCTCCCCACTACAAAAAGGACAGGGACATGCTAGAGAGAGTTCAGAGGAGGGCAACCAAAATGATTAAAGGGCTGGAGCACAAGCCCTATGGCTGTGTTCACACACAGGCATTATTTCGATACAAGCTGTGTCAAAACAACTTGTATCGAAATAATGCCTTATTTTGAAATAACTTAATTCGAATTAACATTTTGTTAATTCGATTTAAGGAAAAAAGCTCAAAGCGAAATAGCAGTTTCAGGCAACAGTTATTTCGAAACAAGTCACTGTCATTGTTTTGAAACAACACAATTCACCCCCAAATGGGGTTTAAGTTGTTTCGAAACAATGCTGTTGTTTCGAAACAACGGGTGCCGTTGTTTCGAAACAACCGTGCGTCGTGTGAACAAGGTATTTCTTATTTCGAAACATCCTCTGTTGTTTCGAAATAAGAGTGCCATGTGAACACAGCATATGAGGAAAGACTGAAAGCATTAGGCTTATTTAGTCTGCAGAAGAGAAGATTGAGGGGGGATTTGATAGCAACCTTCAGCTACTTGAAGGGATGCTCTAAGGAAGATGGAGCTCGACTGTTCTCGGTAATAACAGAGGACAGAACGAGGAGCAATGGTCTCAAGTTGCGGTTAGGGAGGTCGAGGCTGGATGTTAGAAAAAACTTTTTTACTAGGCGGGTGGTGAAGCCTTGGAATGAGCTGCCGAGGGAGGTGGTGGAGTCTCCATCTTTGGAGGTGTTTAAGGCCTGGCTGGACAAAACCATGACTGGGATGGTTTAGTGGGAGTGGTCCTGCCTCTGGCAGGGGGTTGGACTAGATGACCTATGAGGTCCCTTCCAACCCTAGGATTCTGTGATTCTATGAAAATGCTTCATACCTTTTCTGAAGAGTCAGTATGGGAGTTCCAAACCTTGGGCTTTATCTGTTAGGGAAGATTTCCCATTGTTTCACCAGCAACAGAACTACTGGCCACTGGCCAGAGAGCTCGTATGAATGAAGTGCTGGCAAATACCTGTGATTTTTATCACCATGTCATGTATTCATGCTCTGAGCATATGTGTAAGTAATTCCAAGGCCCAGGTTTCACATCTGGCTCTGTAGAAGTGTGGTTCTTTTGGATACTGTTGAAGGCTGATTTTTTTTCCTTCTTTTTAATTACTCCAAAAATTGTCAAGTAGGATGTGTTCTGAAAATTTTGAGACGATTGAGTAAACTAAAAGGGTTTGAAAATGGGCTTTTCTTAGAATCTGTTGAGGAGTGTGCCCAAGACAAGGCTGGTGGAAAGGCTTAGAGACTGGCTGTGGGAGGAAGCAGCCCCAAGAAGAAGCAGCAGGGTAGAACTTCACTGCTTATTACAGGGTCCATGGGTCGAAACTCAGACTGGAGGGAGAACCTGGGTTTCCTTAGAGGCCCACTGGCAAAGGTGACGTTGAGGCCTTGGAAAAAAAGGCTGAACAGGATTTAAGTCTGTCATTCAGGAATGGTGATTTGTTTAAAAAAAACTACTGCAATCCAAAAATTAGACCCGGTTTTGTATCATTAAGGCCATCAGCCAGACACGGCAAGAGAAGAAACTATTTTCTCTGTGCACCTCTGAAACAACAACGGCAGCTTTCAAATGTGAAAAGGAACTCCAAGGTTTAGCAGGACAACTCCTCCTCTGGCATTCCTCATCAAAATGCCCCATTAGCCAAGAGGAATGTATGCAGGCCTGACCTCTAGTTTAACTTCTTCTAGAGATGAGCCTGCATAAATCTCTCTGTGGGTATGTCTGCACTGCAATAAAAAACCCACAGCAATGAGTCTCTGAGCCCAGGTCAGCTGACTCAGGCTAGGGCTTGAGGGCTAAAAATTGCAGTGTAGATGTTCTGGCTTGGGCCAGAGCCCAGGCTCTGAGACACTGTGATGTGGTATGGACATGCACCCAGGGATCCAGCTTGAGCCTGAATCTCTACACTACAATTTTATAGCCCTGCAGCCCAAGTCGGCTGACTCGGACCAGCCATGTACATGCTATGGCTCTTTTATTGCAGTTTAGATGTACCCTATTTCACAACCCTTATTTAATGAGAGCTTGCACCACACCCAAGGGGAAGGAGCAAAACCACTTCTCCCATTTTCCAAATGGTCTGATTGAGCAACATAGGATCAACTTTTCAAAAGAGCGAAGGGCCAGGCTTTCAAGTACCAAGCAACCACAATTAGGCAGACTTTCAGAACAGCTCAGCTCCCATTTAGACACCTAAATAGGGGCCAGACTTGCCAAAGAGCTCAGGAGCACATGCTGTGTGTTGGCCTCAATGTGGGCACTGCTGAGCTCCTGATTAAATTCTGGCTATAAAATTTAAATGATTTATGTTAAGGTCTCATACAAAACTGGCAATAGACCTGGAAACTGGCCATCAGGCTGACAGTTTATCATTGGTAAAAAAAAATAGGAAGAGATGACCATGCTCTTGGCAAACATTCAAGGGTTCAAAAATGCACTTTCTATTAAAGAAGTCGTCATTGGACGTAATAAATAAGTACTATGATTTTGTTTGTCATAGGAAATTATGAGAATACAAATACATATTTTCTTTTACAGTAAAAATTGTTTATAACGATTTCAAATCTATACTTCTGCTGCACTGATATAGAGAGCCAAATCAGCAAAAACTATAGACATATTCAGTGGTGTCCTGGGCTGAGTGACAGAGGCTCTGTCTTTTTATGACTACAACATTCTGCAAAGGCTTAGCTATTTATACAGAGATAAAGCATTGTCATAATTAATAGCAGCTAATTCTGGAAGGGATTCTTAAATCTTATGCTTCAGGGCTTTAGCAATCACTAACAATTAGAAGCCAGTCTGAGATCTAAACTGGGGGGATCTCTGCATATGACTACTGTGGAATTCCTACACTTTTCTCCAAAGCATCTGATGTCGGCCACTGTCAGAGACAAGATATTGGACTGATGGATAATGGATTTGATGCAGCCTGGCAATTCCGGTGTTCCTGTGAGAAAAGCAGAGGTCCTGACTTTTGTCACTTTAGTCCTAGTTCTGACGAACACAGAGCAACAGTGGGCTGTGTGGGGATGACTTTTCAAAAGTGCTCAGTGTTGGGCCAGTTCCGCTCCCAATGAAAGTGGATGGAATTTTACTGCTGACTCCAATGGCGGCTAGAGAGAGTCCGAGCACAGGGTCCATTCAAAATTCCTGCTGGTGAGAATTTGTCAGTTTTGGTTGATTATGCAGGCAGGGTAAGATTTTTGGCATACTCCGCTATTTATTTGTTTTTTATGCGCTAGAGTTTTGTGGATGATGGGATTAGTAAATGCATTGTTGTCCCTCAGCAACTGTAGCTGCTTCTTGAATTGTAGGTGTTAAGTTTTGGAATTATGATCAAAGTGCAGTTTTCTCCTGACAGATTAGGAGAACAGATGAGGAGTCTCTAATTTTCCTGTGTTGTCGTGGTCACACATTTGTGTTTGTACTTTTACAGATGCTCTGAATGTCTCTAACATATTTTCACCTTTTCCAGAGGGTAGCCATGTTAATCTAGTTCAGCAAAACAAACAAGGAGTCCTCCGGCACTTTTAAAGACTAAGGCTATGTCTACGCTTAGATTGTTAAATCAATTTAACTTAAATCGATCTAATTGAATTGAAATAAAAATCATTATATCGATTTAACATGTCACCACTAGAAACCCAAATTGAACTAGCATGTCCATGGGCAGGACTTGCTAGTTCGATTTAGGAGAGGGGCACCATGCGAGGTGTGGCAAGATGGCCCCCAAGAAGGGCCATGGCTACCCTGCCCCCAGTATATAGAAAGAGGAGGGCACTGTGGGAGGGAGAAGGGCAAAAGTGTTAAATTGAAATAACAGTTAAATTGAAATAATGAAGCTACCCTGTGTTATTTCAAAATAATAAGTTTGATTTAACCATCATTTTGATATAAAGTGAGGTTTTATTATTTCAAAATGACTGTTCCTTATTTCAAAATAAGGGAGCTCCTCATTTCAAAATAAGGAAAGCAAGTGTAGACATGTACTACTTTTAAATCCAAATCATCATCATTATTTCGATTTAAAGTGTAAGTGTTGACACACCCTAACAGATTTCTTTGTTGTTTCTGAATGTTCAATGAAGCTTTTGAAACTTGGAAAAAGAATTCGGCTATGTTGGCTGATTGCCCCTAACAATTCCCTTTCTGGGCTGGAACAGAGGAGTTGGTGGAAAGATTGACAATTCACACCTGTTTTAGTCATAAAAGATGCTTTTACTAACTTCAGAAGGGCTCAATACTACTTCTGCTGAAATCTCCAGTTGTTCCAAATACCTTTATTTTGTTCTCTGCAATTGTTTATTTTATTGTGTAGATTACTTTGTATTGTCAGGACATCACTGCAGTCCAGTATTTTACTTGGCAATGTCTCTCAGTCACAAGCTCAGCCGCTCCAGATTTCCCATCGCTGGCAATCAGCAAAACGAAGCAGGCACTTATTGTCTGCTAATAGATTTATGTGGAGCAGACAATTAACAAAGAGATGATTTCAGTGACACACATGTTGCATGAAGTGTGCATGGTAATGTAATATAACTTCAAGGGTTTCAGGCTGATCAGAAATCCTACCTAATGATTACAGGTAGAAACTAGCTACATGCTGTATTGGAAGCTTGATACTGGAGGGAATTACCAACCTGAAATATACATACACACGTGCACATCCTCATTCCTTATTAAGAAATACTGAAGTGTTGCTTTCGAGACTGTGGCCCAAATTCTCCAGCATGGCAGAGGAGTGCTTGTCATAATTCTGGAGAGGTGGATCCAGGTGGCCTCTGACCAGTGGGTAGTTTCTGTGTTTAAATTACAACAGCCCAAAATCTACTCTGATCTATGCTGGCTGCCAATGATAACAAGGAACCACTCTGGCAGCTGAGCTTTAGCTGGATTCAAGAATCGCTTGGCCAGGCCTTCTTTTCTTTGGCCATACCGCCGGTTAAATGGTGGCAGTGTAGAAATTGCTATCATGTCTCACTGCAACCTAGGAGTATCTTGAGGTAGCTAGTTCCACTTGTTTAGGGAAGTTTTGCCCCACAGGAGTTGAGCGAGGCAGCCAGAGAGCACTGGCAAACAGGAGAGTGGATCTTACAGAAACTATATGGCAGCGTCCAGGTCAATTACAGTAGCAAATGAAATTGCAGTACCTTTTATCAGGGATGCAAACAGGGGTTCAAGTATAATTTGGTGGGTCCCAGAACCCTCCTAATTGGGTGGGCCCCCCTTCCCACACAGAGGGGCTCCTCTTCGCACACGGGTGGGCCCTTCCATCCATCCCAGCTCCTGCCCCCAATATCCATTCCCTTGTCCCCAAAATCCACCCCCAATACCCACTCCCCAGCCCCCAATACCTGCCCCCTGCCCCCCAGACCTCCTCAGCGTGAACCGGCCGCCCAGTATTTATTCAGGGCGGCACGGCTGAGGAGGAGGCGGTAGGCCCCGGGTCAGGCCAGCAGCATGGCCTGGGCCCAGCTGGGGGGGGGTGGAGGCAGGCCTCAGGTCCAGGCGGGACCTTGAAGGGGAAGGATTTGGGGAGGGTTTGGGCGGGGCTTGGGCCCTGCCTCAGAATGCCCCTGCCCCCTCCCCTGCCCTGCCAAAACACAGGGGAACACCATTCTGGGACCCACTATTTTTAGGGGTACAGCATTCAGGGCCCTAAAAATAGAAAATGGTGCTGGAATGCTGCGTTCCAGGGCCTGCTATTTTTCAATGGTGGGCCCCAGAACACAGCATTCCTGCACCGTTTTCTATTTTTAGGGGGCCTGGAATGCTGAGCCCCTAAAAACAGTGGGCCCCGGAATGGCGTTCCCCTGTGTTCCAGCAGGACAGGGAAGGGGGCAGGGGCATACTGAGGCAGGGCCCAAGCCCCACCCCAAACCCCTCCTCAAATCCTTCCCCTTCAAGGCCCTGGCTGTTTAGGCTTACTTTAACGCCTGGACGGCGAAGGCTGGAATACCAGCATTGAAGGGCTTAATATGAAGAAGGATGCACAAGGAGAATGATGGACTTTGCAAAGAGCATCTGTCACATTTTTGCTTTCCCAACTATTTTGGTATCTGATGACCCTCTGTTCCATCCAAGAGGTATTCCTTGAAGACCTACATTATGGTGATCAAACTTCTAGTTGAAGTTGCCTAACTACCATTCTCCAGGCCAATGTCCCTCTATCATATTTGTTTTTTCTCTTGCTGTCATTTTAAGGGTAACATGAAATGAAGGAGGAGAGCTTGTTCATTGGGGAATGGAATGGCTCAGGAATCTATTAAAGTGCTTTGGAGCAATTGGCTACTAGGTCACTGGTTTCAGTAAGGGCAAAAGCGGTGACTGAACATCCTCTTTTGATGGACAGGCAGTGTCCTATGGAAAACTGATTGGTTATTTTAGTAAGGCTCCTCAGCATCAAGTATCCACAAAAAGAAGGACCTCACTAATCTGGGTCCATTGCAGGCTGTCTGGGCAAAAAAAGCCAGTGACTGAAGATGGTCCTTACAATCTAAACTTTCCTATTGCCTCAACTGGTCATCCCATCAGGGAGCAAGCACAGTGGGCCTTAATTCTCATTGCTTTGCACCTCGTGTTGTCATTTACACCTGTGCGATCAGGATGGAGGCATACTGGGCACAGGTGTGACTGACAATACAAATGCCAGCTAGCAGAGAACCCAAACCAGCCGATAAGTCAGGCAGTTTGAGGATTTTCTGTGAGGACACACTGTGGACAGTGGAGTTGTCAGTGTGGCATCTTTCAGTAGCACTTGGTTCTCTTAAACACATGAAAACCCACATCCTTCGGTAAAATGTTGCTGTGTTACATGCTCCTTTTTCAGCCATTTTGGAAGGGCACAAGCCATGCTTCTTGTGCTGGAGTGGGGCAGTCACTGAGCTAGCAGAACAAACATCAACACCTGGGTGATTATCCTAGAAAAAGCGAAGTCCAGGATGGTGCATTTAGTCCCCTGGCCAGTAGGAATCTTGAGAATTAAAAACACTGCATAAATCAGCTACCTCTGGGAGGCTGAGTGGGGTTGCGCTGCAGGCATGAGCTTAAAGGGCTTGTGGTTAGAGACTAAACCAATGAACAGGAGATCAATCATAATTACCTTGGAATGATTCATATTTGGTCTCTGTTTTTACTGGCGAAAAGCAAGACCTGTAATGGGATTGCCATAATAGGAAGACTTGATTATGTCTCCTATCTAGAGGGCTATTTTGGCAGAGCTCAATGGAAAAAGCATGTTGAGTGTCTTCACACCTCTTGGACCTGTGGATAACTTAGCTTGTTTCCAGCACTCCCAGACCCCTTCGCTTTCAGTAGCACAAACATCAGGTCAGGGAAAAGAAAAGAAATGTCTTCCTCTGGCCTCTCCCTCTTCCATAATCCTCTATGATCTGAGCATCCAGCAGATTTCAGTGTTAGTGAACTAGAAGGAGATGTTGCAAATTACAGCTCTGGTTGGAGTTTCAGAGCTCCAGAGTCATTTTAGAATTATCCCTGCAAGACTGATTTTCGTTTTAGGCATTAAGTAGCTTGGCTCACAGCTGTTTGATTTTTCCAAATGGCACAAATCTATAGAAGCTAGCTTTTGGCTCTGAAAGTTCCCAGCTTCGAAGTCAAGAAAAATGAGTTCCCCAGAGCCAAGGTCTGCATCTGGAGTCAAGTAATAACTTAACTTCCCCCCTCCCCAATTCACAACCAAACAAAAAATCCCCACTTTTTCTGTTTTTCACATGATTTAAAATAATGCAGTGACATAGTTATTATCTCGCCCTTGTTCTCAACAACCTTCCAGCCAGATTCTGTGAACCCAGCTCCAGGAAGAGATGGCACCATTCTCCAATAAGTCTGCCATTTTCACTAAAGATGGAAGCCTGTAGTGTTACATTTGTCATATCCTGGAAATATTCCAATACCTTCCCTCCCAGCTTCCAAGTAAGACTTTGGAATCATGTGAGCTGAGCTGGCCCCTGGATAAACCCGTTCCATGAGTGCAGGCTTGGAGTTCTCCATAAATGCAGTCCAGATCTTCAGTTATGATGGATGTAGTCAATAAAACTTGCCGCTTCTTCACCTTTATTCTTGGCAATCAGGAACACACCTATTATACAGGCATGCTGGCTGAGGGATTAGAGGTGAAAGGGGGGATGGCCGTAGCACTTCTGGATCTGCCTATTATTCTGGACCGCGGTCAGGAAACCTGGGCTGCTCCAAGGCTTTAAATAAGAGAGGAGGAAGGAAGGGTGAGCACAGCTTCTCCTCATCTGTTAAAGTCAGCTGGTGTCCTGATCTCTCTCTCTCGTTCAATCTGCTTAGCCACTGGGTTGCTCTCATTTACTCTAGGTGCTGTATTGGTCACCTAGAGCAGCCTAGAGTCCAAGAGCTGCAGCCTTATCTCCTTGGTGAAATGTGGAATGGAGCCCCTGTACCTCACTCTGTGCGTGGAGATTCCTTGGTTTGGGGTAGGGAGGGAAGAAAGATCCCCCATCTCAGAGTGAGTGGCCAGCGGGTTGAAAGCATTGTGCAGGCTGTTATGTGTATAAGCTCATTCTGCAGTAGATTGTCCCTCTCCTGGATGTTGAAATGTAAGTATTACCACAGTTAGTTTGTGCTGCGTCTCCCCTCTGCTATTCAAAGCTGATCATCTTGGAAAACAAACAAGCTCCACTCCCTGAAGAGGATTCTTCTGGGCCCCACTGGCTTATCACACCGATATAACTCAAAACCCAGCAGGGAACATTTAAATGACATTCTGGTGCCAAAAATATTAAAGGTTAAAATAATTCCTGGCAGGACAGCTCTTCCCTGTTGCTCCCAAGTGGAGGATAGAGTGACTCCACTGCTGCCTTTGTTTCTTGTGCCTCATTTAAATTAGTGAGTGACTTTAGCATATAAGGAAGTGCGGGGAAAATAACCCTTCTAGAACCAGACATGACGTGGCAGGTGGTGTGCAAACTTCCTTCTCTGTCCGCACACTCTAGTCTTATTAGAATTAATTATAATAATAATTTATCTTTATTACTGTAGTTCTTAAGACTCCCAGTCATTGTGCAGGTACCAATTGTGTTAGGTGCTGTACAAACACAGGGCCAAAAAATGGCCCTGCCTACAAGACTTTACAATCTAAATCATAGTCTTGACTTGAAACATTTCCTAGTAGTCCTAATCTTAGACTCCTCTTGAATCAAAATTTCCAAGTCTTTGGGGCTAGGATGAGATAGAGCTGAACTCTAATTTGGGGGAAACAGATGGTTTGCCTGTGACATTCTAGGAGGTGGAGTAATACACACAAAGGCTAAGGAGTTCCAGACTGAGATAAATAGAACGAGGTAAAATATCTGGCAGTGATACACTGCAAACCACAGAAAAGTAAAGAATGGAGTGAGGAGAATTGCCTTTTAATTGTAGTGACATTTCTGAGCTGTGGGCTGACACACCTTTTCTTTTTCATCTGCATGTAAGCCAATATTGAAGCTGTCTTTTATAGTCTTTCATTTGATTAATGCATTTCTCCTTCCAACTGCTGACTTACATTTCATGGATAAATACAAGAATCTGTTCAGCTTGTGACCTGGAGTACATGCTCTGGTCCACCTGGGCTTAATCCCACTGTGTGAGCCAAGGATGCCACACCTCTCAGCTCTACTGGGCTTGCTTCTTCTGCAGCCTCAGTACAAAAGAGAGCAGCCCAGATCAATTGGGGTCAATTGCTGAGGAGAGAGGATACACCTTGCAAACTTTGTTCCTGGAGTGGCCAGAGCCCCAGATCATGGTGTCCAAGAGCACCACAACCCATGCGGACACCATAAAGCCTAGAGAGAACAGTGATGCTGGCAGCTGCAGCAGCCAATGACCTGAGATATCTGGGGGAGCTATGGACTTAACCACCAGGAAAAGGAGTAGGAAGTAGCCAAGGTGACTTAAATTTTGATACAGTGGGGGGGGGGGCAAGAGAATCAGTCAGTGTGCTTCAGGATGTCCCTGCTGACTCCATGGTGAACACCTCTGCCATTGCCAGGACCCGAGGATGGGGCTCAGAGAATCAGTAAGGGCCTGAGCCCCCTCCCATGGGAACCACACACTCCTAGGCGGCACCCATCTCCCAATGTACCTGTAGGTCACAGTACTTGACAGAGGAGGGTGACTTTATTGACTCTGATCATTGGTCATTGCTGCCCTGGCTGAAGGGGCTGCTCCACTGTAGTGGACCGCTAGGTCAGGCTACCCTGAAGTAGAGGATGTGAAGTTAGATTCAACTACAGGTGTACAGGTCCCTCAACACTGATCTCCTCTACCCTGCTCAAAATCAGTTAGGGATGTTACCTCAGGATAAAATCAGAATGTGTGTGTGTGCAAGAGAGAAAAAGCATTGTCCAGTGATCGCTTGGGAGACCCCGGTACTATTCCCTGCTTGACCACAGACTCTCTGTTTCTTTGTGCAAGTTACTTAGTTTTTCCCTGCCTCAGTAAAATGGGGATGACAGTCTTCACCTCACATGGTGCTGGGGGGTGCTCAGATAACAAAAGTAATGGGGGCCAAAGTATCTTAGCAAGACGGTAACAAGACCATTTTATTTGGACACTGCCATATCCTCAGCTGGTGTAAACTGGTGTAATTCCACTGAGATCCATACCAGCTAGAGACCTGGCCCCAAAGGGTTTGCTTTGCAGTTTTACGTTCATGCAGTCAGTATATTAATGTGATGTGAGATACACAGCTTCAACCTCTTGGATCATCTCACCAAGAAGGCTTGTGGAGAGACTGAACCACCAAGTTCAGTTTAACAGCCATGACGACTTTTCACTTTCAAAGCACTGTGTAGGCACTGGCTGAAAAAGCCTCAACAGACCTCCTGGGAAAGCAGGCAAGCCCAGTTATCCACATTGTACATAATCCCTTTCTTGGGCTCCCATTAAAGGCAAACTGCTGAAGAGCAGTCGATGCCTCTGGTCTTGAGTCTGATTTTTCTGGCCTGCTGAGCACCCTCTCTCCTGTTAAAGTCTGTCTGATCAGCAGATGCTTGGTACTATTGAATATCAGGCCCCAAATGTTTTGAACTGGGTGCCCAAAAACCAAGGCCACCGTATTAACAGGTCACTGCTGAGCATTTTGGCTTGACTACTGGTGTCTTCTGAAGAGAGGCCCAAGGATGGGAGAACAAGTGCTGATTGGAGGCAGATGGATCAGCAGAACAGTTTTAGGGAAGCTGATAAATGAGTGCTCAGGTCAATCACTGTCAGCTTTGTTTCTGTTAGCAATATGCCTAGGACAGGGGTCAGCGAGCCAAAAGATAAGAAGAGCCATTTTTTAAAATTCCTTCAATAACCAAGTGTTCTGAGAGCCACAATGGGTGTAACCTCCTGGGAGAGGGTTGGGGAGCTGGGCCAGGAGTGGGCCCCCTGAAGGGTCCCCTAGTGGCAGGGGGGAGCCTGGAGCCTGGTATGGGTCACCTTCAGGGTCCCCGGGTGGCAGGGGTGTGGGCCCGAGGCAGGAGTAGACTGCCTCCAGGGTCCTGCTGTGGGAGCAAGGGGAAGGGGCTGGAACCATTAGCCCGGATCCACAAAGAGGCAGCCAAAGAGCCACATGCAGCTCAGGAGCCACAGGTTACAGACTGCTGGTCTAGGAGTACCCAGCTTTCCCCAAATCAATTTTAAGAAGTACTTACGGAGGAATGTTGACTAAAAATTGCACAGACAACCTGAACAGCCTCCACTGATCCATCATCAAACTTCCAAATATCAGTTTGGCACCTTGTGCGGTCATTTATGCCAATACAACTGATTTTAAAATACTTTCACTCTTATTGGTAGGCTTTTCACTTGCACTTTGTGCTGATATAAATGTTGACAATTTATAAGGCAATGCAGGACCAGGAAGTTCACAGTTTGTGGTCCTGGGTAGCTTGAATTATCACGTAGGGTTGCTAGTTTTGGTTGGACGTATTCCTGGAAGTTTTATCACATAACATAATCCTTAATTAAAGATTAATTTTTTAATTCCTGGAGACTCCAGGACAATCCTGAAGGACTGGAAACCCTATCATCAACATATACTTTGAACCCATGGCTCATTCCCTACCCGCATATCTCTGGAGAGTTTTATTATTTGTGCAGTTAATATAATTGTCATGCACAAATGACGGTGTAAATACTTAGTCAAAGAAAAGCTCAACCTTTCTGTTCTTAGAGGCTAATGACACACAGATTTGCTTAAGAGGGTGGGATGTATACATCTTTTCTAAATATTGAGTTAGGAGCCTACAAGGTTTGCTCACTTCGATCTGCCTAAGGTGTGCTTATTTACAGAAAACATGGCTCCAAGAAACAGGTTATTGGAGTCAATTTGTTTCAGACCTCAAAATGCAGAGAGTGTTCACCAAACCCTTGAGAGCAATGCCTTACTTTGTCTCAGATTTATGTAGGAGTTTGGTGGCGGGGGGGGGTGGCAACATTTTTGCAAGATATGTGACTGGAGAGTTACTGGAAAGTTCTAAAAAGCCAGTATGTGAGTCCCAGGCTCAAATAGTCTCTTTTCCCCTTGTAGCTGAGCAGTGGTTAGTACGGCTAATTCACACACCTGGACCTAATCAAGGCCCCGCTCAGAACTTGTTAAAAAGTCTTCCCTCTAGAGAAGGTGGGCAGGTAGATTGAGGAGAGCTAGTGGAGTGTGTGAGGAGACAAGATGTGGTTGGATACGGAGAAGGAGCAAAATGCTGTCAGGAAAAGCCCTGAAGGTACAAAGATTGGGGAGAAGGAAAAACCTCTACTTAAAGGGGCACAGGACCTTTCCCAGGCCTGGGGGAACAAACCCACCCCTAGAGGGAAGTGTGGGACTCCCCAAGATAGAGGAGGAGCTTTGTCACTCAACCTTTGGATGGACCCTTTGATTTCTTTTAGATTTTACACACATTTTGTACTATTAGGAATAAATGGGCTACTGCTTCAATCAGGCTGAAATTTACTCTTGTCCAGAGGTCTGTTCAATATATATATTTCACTAAATTGTCCTTTGGAGGCTGAAGTGGTGCATAAGACTTACATTGGCTTTCAGGACAGGGATGAATGTTACCCAAGATGTGTTAAGCTGTGCATGGGATTCAGAACTGGAGTAGCAGGTGGTGTGGCATGTGCATCACCAAAGTAGTATTGGGATCTGAGGTTACTGTAACAGGAAGTGCTTCAGGTCAGGGTTCATTGACATCGTAGGAGCCTAGTTCAAGGGGAGGCTATTGTGGACTATCAATGAGATACATTAGCAGAGGCCTGCTGGGCCCAATAACAGACTCAAAAGTAATAGTCCAGATGACAATGGATGTGCATTGGCAAAGCTGGAGATGAGCGGTAAAGCTGGAATAGGCGGGATGAGTTGGGTCACCATGGCTGAGGCGGATTGGCATGCCCAAGAAGGCAAGTTTGCACTCTGCCTTGTCCTAGTTAATGCTATCTGTCCTACACATTCACAGAGGCACCAAGTTCATGCAAGTCAAATTAGCATGAAAGAGCAATTCTCTACAAATAGTCTAGCAAGCACTGACTATTGGACCTGGAATAACAGTTCCTCTTAACTGACTGACTCGCATCAACAAAAGTTGATCCAATAAAAGAGGTAACTTCACTCACCTTGTCTCTGCACTATGAGATTAATCCATCTAAAACTGGCAGCAAAGATCAGAAAAGTGCTTTCTAAACTGTCACACCATGAATGTGCACTGTTATGTAAAAGTAGCTTTACACAGAACTGTTGTTTTATTGCAGCAGTTGCTATAGTTTCTATTCTGGCAGAGATTCCCTTCCAATAAACCCTGGCTTTAGAGGGGGTGTTGTAAGTCAGCTGTTTCAATTCACATCAGGCTGAAACTTGGCATGAAGACATCCATATGTAAAACTCATCCCCCTTAGTGTCCTAAGAACAGTCTTGATGAACCCGCTGCTGTTGTGCAAGAGTTATCGGCTCAGATACAGAGTTCCCTCTTTTCTGAGTTTGGAGAACAATGGAACATTATTACGACGCAGAGACAGCCAAAGAAAGAGCCAAGCACAAGAACGACTCAGCCCCCCAGGTTCTATAAAGTGAGCTATAGCACAAAATGTGAAGTCATATCTCATATTGGTATTTTTTATACCATGTTTGTTCTTTCCAGGGCCTGGACAGAATATGAGAAACATCTTGTTGGTTCATATACCACAGTGCAGCTTGTATCTGCTCTGTGCAGCAAGCGTCAAACAAAATGGAAAGCAGAGATAGCAATTTAAGAGGCTCTTAGCCTTGGACACTCATCCTTGATATACAGTTTGAATAGTCTGAGTTACAATGTTGAATTGAGGTTGCACAACAAATTGAAAAGGAGCTTGACAAGGGAATTCACTCCTGTACAGAGAGCCAGCCCAAAGTGTTATGCCTT
Organism: Podocnemis expansa; assembly: GCA_007922195.1. Lineage (NCBI taxonomy): Eukaryota > Metazoa > Chordata > Testudines > Podocnemididae > Podocnemis > Podocnemis expansa. The sequence continues at coordinate 102,152 of ML682310.1, read as the reverse complement.
TTGTCCAACTTATGCTGTCAGGATTTCAGAGGTGCATAGGCCTTGTGTTTGTGCAAAGGCGAATGTCCACTGTGGGGCTTACACATCAGTAGAGCTGCCTGATAAACTGGAAAAAAAAAGTTCACAAGAACTTGAATATTTTGAAGTTATTTTCATTCTGCAGATTTTGAAAATGAACACTTTTGTTATTTTTTTGAATGTTTGCACAAAAGCCTCATAGAACATTTGTAATTTCAGTTCTTTTGTTAAGGGGGGCGGTCCTTCCCCCTTTCATTTTTTCTTTTTTCCACTCTGCCATGGAAAGAGAGAGAGAAAAACCCTTAGTTGTAGAGAGTGTTTTAAAGGACTTTCCTTTTGTTCCCTTGATCAGCTTTCAGATAGTATCTAAGATAATAGTCCGTTTTGGGGAAAAGACAAATTGAAATGGACAGGAGCTGTAGTTTCTGTTCCAATCCAATCCCATTTCCATCCTGCTGGTGGTTGGGATTCAGCTGGAGTTGGTGGAGGTGGTGGTGTGATCAGGGCTGTAACTAGAAGTTTTGGCACCTGGGGCAAGCAGCCACAGGTGCACCCCCCACCAGCCCCAATCCAGGAAGGATCCGGATCCCTCCAGCCTGTCAGTGGTGGCAAAAGCTTCTCAGCCACCACCAAAGGCGGCACAAAGCTTGCACCACTGCTGGCAGGCTGGGGGATCCGAATCCATCCCTAGCCACCACCAGAGGTGGCAGGAAGCATCTGCTGCTGCCGGCAGACTGGGGGGAGCTGGATCTGTCCCCAACCACTGCTGGGAGCTGGATCTGTCCCCTGGGCCCTCTAAAATTCCACACCTGGGCATTGCCATGTTTGCCCCAGCCTAGTTGTGGCCCTGGTTGTCATCTGGCTCCCTCCCTCTAGCCTTATCTGGTCAGGACATCTCTCAGGATCCTGGTCGTGAAGGCCCAGAGCTCTAAGAGATGCTGAAGTTTGCTCCAGTAGCCAATTTTTCTCCCAAAGTTTCTTTCTGTAAGGACTCATAAAGGGAGTGATGGGCAAAATAGCCCATCCCATGATTATTTTGTCCATCAGTTCTGACACACTGACTTTAGTTCATTGATTTGGGTCCTCTGCTCCTCTGATTTAACAGATATGATCTTGACACAGGCCTTGAGTTATATCAATAGGCCTTTTTGTTTGGATTAATTCAGTCTTTCTGTCTCTCTTGTGCACCTTTTCCCATTAATGCATGTTATAAGGTAATTAATGTGACATCTTACAAACTTACTTTGACTTTTCACAGTTGTGCTCACAGTTAGGAGAAACTTGTAGGCCCAATCATGGCAACTCCTTTCCTGCTTGCACCCTGTAATGCCCTTGAAGCTCCCTCTCTTCTCAGTATAAAAAGAGCCGGAGCTGGCTTTACTGCAGAAAGTTCTCGATGATGTATCAGAGGAAAAATCCCCTCTCAGGCAACATGGGATCTATAGAGTTCTTTGAAATCCTCAGCTAGGAGAGACCCAGAACAACTCATCATGCCAGAGCCTCAAGATAAGGAAAAGGACCAGAAGCTATTTAAAAAATGAGTTTTTTCTTCTCTCAGGCCTCCCTTCACTTTACCCTCTGTTCCTCCTCCCTAGGATCTTTTGTTGTGGGGCACACAACCAACAACCTTCCCATTTTGCCTTGTACACACATTCCCATTCAAACCTTCACTATGCCAAGTACTGGCCCATTCATATAACAGTGTTTTAGCCTGGACAAGTAGGGAGCTGAGATTTCTTCCTTCATGCTGTTTCATTATCTCATCCTCACTTCCATTTGAGTCTCATCCATGTGCTTCTTCCTGTGTGCAACCTAGATTCTGAACTTGCTGGGGCTGGGGACCCTCTTTGTTACTTACCTCTACTGTACAAAGCTGAATGGGGTTCTGATCTTTGACTGGCACACCTGTGTGCCGTTATTAGAGAAATAATCTCATCATCAAAATTTGTGCTATGTTTTTCAAGTAATTTTGCTATCTTAAACAAAGGTCAAAGTGAAGTAGTGTCCTGTCTTTCTGTTAAAAAGAGAATCATCACTCAGATTCCAAAAGCGATCAAGCTCCAGGACATCAAAGCAGTTAGCTAGTTCTTAACATTACATTACACTGTAAATACACTTGTACTGGGGACTCAGTTACAGCAAAGTCATTCCTATGTGGATAAAGAATGGCTTAGTTTTGTCATGTAGACAGGACCTTAAACATATCCCCGAACCACAACAGAGCCTTTTACTCTCCATGGCTTCAGAATGGTTCATGACACAGTCGAGATCCTGTCTACACTAGAAAGACGGTACCGTATTTATCCCGTGTCTGGGGATAACCATGTTATAGACTGGTCATGAAACATACTTTTATTTGTAGTTTAAGCAGGACTCGAGTGTATTAATTCTTGGCTCCTTGCAACAACTACAAACCAGTTGTCTCCTTACCCAGCTGCATTTCTTCCGAGACCCTATATTTCTGCTAGAGTACTGTCAGCTGTTATCAGTCACAGGCCAGTCCATGCCATGACTCAGTTATGCAGAAGGAGCCAACTCAAGAATCCTGAGGCTTTGTTCCTGCCCACTTACTGTTCCCGTGGAAGATATGACACAACTAAAAGAAGCACCAAAGCCAAGCTGGGTCCATATCTGTACTGCTACCATTTCAGGATATGGTGCAGGTGGGAGCCATTGCAGCCTGAACCTGAGAACCTGAACCTGCCGCCCATGCCTCCAGTGTGGGAGCAGTTCAGAAGGGGAGAGTGGACCAGGTAGATATTGAAACAAATTTAGAATTGTTTGTGGGTTTAGCCTTCTGGATCTTTCAGGATCCAGACAGTGAGTGGGGAAAAAAGGTGATTCTCTTTCCCTGAGGCCATTGGTAATGAAAACATGAATGACCAGCTCTGATTCCTGCCACTGATGCCGCTCCTTTGGGGTTTCTGTGCTTTGCATTCACATTTTGCAGACATCTGGATTCAATAACCCAGTTGATACAGCCCATAAAATTAGCAGAAACTGAACACTCCAGAAGGCAGAGGTCAGGGAGTGATTCATCCCCATGTAATGTGCTGGGCTGAAGCGCTCTGATTAGGTAACAGGCTGCGTGCGGTTCCGGAGGGTGGAGTGGTGCTGATGAAGTGTTGTCCCTGCCCTGCCTGCCCATGTCTCTGAGTTCAGTGAGGAGAAATGGGAAAGGAGGGGGAGGCTGTCATCTCCTTAAGTGCTTCCCTGGCCTTGGGGAGTAACAGTGGGGACCAGCATAGTTATAATCATAATTCTCAGCACTTCTAGAGTATCCTTTATCCATAGGTTTCTATTCAGGTTTGCTGGAGAGATCATGGTCCAGTGGTTAAGATATGAGCATGGGACTCAGGAAACCAGTCTGAAACTTCCTGTCATGGTCTTCTTGTGTGTCCTTGGGCAAGTCACAGGGTGGGATCCACAAAGGGACTAATGCGGTGCAAAATTGAGCATCCTGGCACCTAGAAAATTGCAGGAGGGACACTGATCCACAACTGAGTGCCTGTGCACCCCTACAATGACGGGTGGAGAAAGGCACTTAGGAATGCGATCCACACAAGCCTGCACACTAGGCAGGGAGCCACCTGATCTAGCCAAGGGGAGATGCCAGTGACAGGCATGTGTGCTAACCCTGCTCCCATCTCAGAGAGAGGCACTTTTCTCTGCTTAGCCACCCATGAATGAGAACCTGCCACCCTGAGCTAGGAAGGTTAGCCCCCTGAGCCATGTCTGGAGGGAAGAAGTTTGATAGCACAAACAAACCCCAGAGGGGCAGCCATGTTTGTCTAGTTCAGCAAAACAAACGAGGAGTCCTGTGCACTTTTAAAGACTAACAAATTTATTTATTGCATAAGCTCTCATGGGCACAGTCCCACGTCATCAGACATGTGAAATGGAAACTGCAGTATGTCAGGGATATCTACACATGCGGAGAAGGGTGAGTCACAAGGCCAATTCAAGCAGATGCAGAGGGGCAGCTTATTAGTCTGTTTCAGCAAATTGAACAAGTTGTTTTAACTCCAACATTGTGGCTGTGGGCCTTTAAACAACACTTGGTGAGAATGCTAAAAGAAATTACCTTTTGTAGTGAGGTAGCCAATTATCTTTTGTAGCGAGTTAGCTATTCTAAGTCCCTATGCAGACCCAGGGGATGATGTTGAGTTTGCATATGAATTCCAGCTCCACAGTTGCACATTGAAGTTTGGATTTTAAGTTTTTTTGCTGAAGCACTGTAGCTGTGATGTCTGTTATAGAATATGCAGGGAGGTTGAAGTGCTCTTTTACTGTTTTTTGAAAGTTAACATTCTTGATGTCTGATTTGTATCCATTTATTCTTTTACACAGAGAAGAGTCCTTTTTGGCTAATGTATATGGCAGAGGGGCATTGTTGGCACTTGTCACATTGGTAGCTGTGAAGGTGAAAGAATCTAAGGAGGAGCTGCTTGTCTTGTAGCTTTTATCCTAGTGGTTAGAGCCCTGAAAGACCCAGGTTCATTTCCCCCATGCTGCTATCCAGACTGGGAGAAGAGACTTGAAAAGGGGCCTCTTACCACTCAGGTGAGGGCTCTGACCATTGAGCTATGGGGCAGTTTGATATGGAGTGTCCTGAGGCTTGGCTGTAGAAGCTGTTGCACTGTGGAAAACTAATACAAGAATGATTGGAATGGGGGGACTGGACCCAGGGTCTCCAACCTGGTGCTCCAGCTACAGGACTACATTCACACTCTTTTGCTGGGAAGGCAAGTGAGTTTAGGTCCCTACAGGGCTTGTTAGGAGTTTGTGGATCATACGTGAGCCAAACTTCAGACTTGAGTGCCTACGGCCATTTGTGGATCTGGTCCTTGGTGTCTCTGACTCAGTTCCCATCTATGAAATTGGAATAATAGCACATCCCCATCTATTGAGATGAGATGGGGAGCAGCTCTGTTAAAGGGTGGCTTGGTCTCTGTGGATAGACTGAGTCCAGTACCTCTGGACTGGAGCAGCAGAACCCAGTCCAGATAATTAAAGAGGTCTATGACCTGGGCCTATAAAGAGCTGCTATGAAGTTTGCATGTTCTGATTGAAACTGGGTTTCCATAAAGACATAGAAAAGGCACTTGCCATAAAAAGGCTGCATTTAAACTTACCTGGGCCTTCTTTCTCATCCAGCAAAGGGACTGGAGTTGCTGTCCAAGGGGGATCCCAACTTTTGCAGAAGAGCTAGAAAGTCTTTCACCTGCTAAGGCCCATCAGACTGATGGGTAACCTCTGGGAAACTTTTAGCATGCATGTAGGGACTTCTGTTGATTTGTACATGATTTCCCTGGAAAGCTTTCACCTTAAGAATAAATGTTCTTGCTTAGAAAAATCTGGCTGGTGATTTGTGGCTGCCAGCATATGATGTGTGTAGCTCTCAGAGAGAAATAAGAGTAGGCACTGGTTATTAGGTAAACTGGCTTGCTGGGGATATCCCAGTATAAGGCTGGGAGTTGTGTAGCCTTAAAACCTCCAGTTAGAAGTGAGAAAGATGTAGGCCTCTACACAAGAGAGGTGACAGCTGAGATCCAGAAGCCTTAAGTTGATGCCCTTGAGGGCCCATGGCCAGGGAATATGGTGTAACTGTGACAACAAAAGGAGTGCAAATGTAACCCATGTGCCTAAAAAGGAGCTATCTCTTTTAGGGATCCCTTATGGCTGGGTTATTGCTGGGCAAATTTTGCAGCCCAGAAACCAGAACTTTCTGGTAAGAGAATATGGTAGCACATTGAGCATGCTCAACACATTTTTATTGTTATGCTGGAGTTGCATGCCCAGGGAGAAGCCTGAGAAGAGCAACCTGGAGAGGAGCAAACAGAGAGAGCTGCAGAGTCCAGGTGCTCAGGGACTGAGTGAATGGAGCTGCGTGAGAGTGGACTGCAGGATGTTTTCTCCCTGCTTTGGACAGTTTTGCAGGGGAGTTGTCTGCAACAGAACTGAGATCTGGATGGCCAGTGACCTGATTGTGTGGTGCTGCCTATAAAGGAGGAAAAAAGGACTGCATGGCATTCGCCTGAAGAGTCCTGCAGCTAGAGAGGATGAGGATGGCTTCTGTTTTGCATTTAAGCCTCAAGGACTTAGAGACTACAATTGAGATAAGGGTGACTCCACCTGAACTTTGGGATTCTTGGGTTTCTTACTGTTTGTTTAAATTTATTATGGTTTCTTAGGATAAGATCTATTTAGTTAGTTAAGAAAGTTCATTGTTATGTTTATGCTGAGTAGCAGTTTAATGTGGGATGGGAACTCTGAGCAGTCTTTGCTGTGAGTCCTGAACAGACTGGATCCTGGCTCTCCAGCTGCTATCTGCAGAGGTTTCTCTGTTAGGCACTTGGAGAGGGGCAAGTAAATGCATTTGAGCCCACTCTAGCAGGTTACACAAACTCAAAGGATGCATTTAGTTTGCTATGAAGGACCAGAGCAACACACCCAGTTTCACCATAGGCAATGGTGAAATCAAACACACAACCATCATGGTCAACAGCAAATCCCAAAGGGGCAGAGCTTCCTTGCAGGTTGAGCGCCACCCAGATAAATCTGTAGGTCCTTTTGGTATTATATGTGCAAACAGATGGAAAAGGAGAGCCCAGCTGGGACTTACAAAGGACGAGAATATGATAGCTCAATAGCTCTTGGAGGTCCGATTGAGATGGGGGCCTCACCCTGCGAGGTGCTGTATATTTGCACTGGGGAGATTGCTCCTGCCTCATAGTCAACTGTAAATGGACAGGGAGGCAGACGGAAATATTACTTCCGCTGTATACATAGGAGGTGACACATGCAGAGAAGCCATGTGTGTCTACACAGCACTCAGGAGGCGTGATATAACTGGCTTAACCCACCAACACTAGCAGCATGGCCACTGCACGGGCTAACCATTCAACAGCGGTTCTGCTCCGGGCCCTGGCTACGTGTGGGGGCCAGTCTTGCCTGCACTGCTGTTTTTAAGTGAGCTAACTGGAGCATTCCTTCTGTGGTTTGTCCCGGCTCACACACCATAAGTGGCTGAGCCAGAGATTAAACCCAGCTCACCAGTGCCTTAACCTCAAGGCTGCTCATCCTCTGAGAACAAAGGCTGGTACAGCCACGTTTATGTTGGGTCTGCCCTCAACACACGACCAGTTATGATACCCTGCAATGGCTTAGCCATCTGCACCAAATGCCTGCCTTAGTCTCCAACGCTAATTATATGGGCTATGTACAAAACAGTACAGCCCACTGACCACCACACCACTACAGCACAATCACATGATCAGAAATCCTTTATGAAGCCTCTAGGAGCTGATCTGTTGCATCTAATGCAACAGACTAGAAATAATGGCCCTTTGAACAGGGTCTTTCTGCCTGAATGAATTTGGTCTCTCTGTGGACATGTCCTTGCCCATCCTTTCATCATTCATCTCCTTCTCAAATAGAGATAATTGACCTGTGCCAGAAATGGCTGGGATGGATGAAAGGGGACTGAGCAGGGTACTCTAAGTTACCTTCAGCTCACTGTGTTCAACATGGCTCTCCCCTCTTCTCAGTGCCTCCAGCACAGTGAATCGAATCTACAGCCTGTGACATTGACAGCTGATTAGAGCAATGAAAGGAATTGCATGGGAAAGGGAAGATGTCAAAGCCAGGTCTGATGACATGTACTGCTGATAAAGTTATTAGCAGTGGAAAGCAGGCTTAAAAATATGACACTACGCATTTGGTCTGGATTTCGCCTTGTGATTTGTCACTGAACCATTCCTCGGGATCACTGTCACAGGAAGGCTCAGGGCTGGCTTTACCCTGAGGCAAACTGAGGCAGCAGCCTCAGGTGCCAATCTATGCATTGGGGCTGCACCACTAGGACCCAGACTGTAGGCAGTTGTGAGACCTTTAAAAGTTTTGGCCCAAGCGCGGGGACGTGGGGGCATCATTTGAACTCCCCGCCTCGGGTGCCAAAATGTCGTGGGCTGGCCTTGGGAAGGCTACTGGAATGAAGCTTGCAAGGCATTCTGGTCCACTTGATTCCTGGAAAAAGTGCCACAGCTGAATATTTCTGCCAAGAAGGCCAAACGCTGCCCCCGCCCCCCCAGTCTGGCAACTTTCACACTGGATGCAGGGAGAACTATACAGCCCATGATGAATGCAGATGTGAGGCAGGGGGAGTGATAGAGAAAGGGATCCTGGACCCTGAGCTAACAAGGCCCCAGCTCTCAGATGTGTCTTAAGGTGAAACCCAGACAACTGAAGATCATCTGGTGTCTGTTTGAAAGGAAAGGGTTGGCTTGCTGGCCTAGAAGCTCTGTGCACTGACCAAAAGGGAAGCTTTGCTTGGAGTCCCAGATTTGCTTCTTGATTTCTTTGAGCTGCTATGGGTTGGGAATTCTGTGATGATGGTAATTTCCATTCTAGTTGTTCAGCAATGCTGCTTCTAAGCCTCTGGGAAAAGGGAATCAGTGCAACCCTTCCAGCAGAGGAAAAGTTCTGGTGACAATGCTAATTAGAGCTGGGCAAAAAATGTCCTGTGACTAATAAGAGTACTAAAAATGCATTTCTCAGGACATGGAAACTAGACATGAATCTGGGTAGAAGTTAGTGAATAGTTTCAGCCAATTTGTTTTTTAAGTGTCCAAATGTTTCATTTGACCCCAATGAAGTGTGTTCAGTGGTGGTTGGTTGGTTTGTTTGTTTGCTTTTTGGTTTTCAGCGGAAAATGTGAAAAGAGAAATCATTTTGGTTCTTGTTTCTTTGTAGACTTTTGGAGTTAGCCACCAAACCAAGAAAAAAAAATCAATAATTCATTCAGCTCACATGAGGATGCAAAGATGAAAATTAGCATAATCTTGAAGCATCTTTCATATTTATTTCTCCATGAGGCATGCTACTTCCACATATCAGACAACCAGTTCTTTGCTTACAGGGTAATGTTTTCCTATGTTTGCAATAAGGATCCCTGCAGCCAGACCAGGACTTCCTGGGTAAGTTCTTTTATGGATAATAATATGTGGTTCCCTAGTGAACACAACTATTTATAGCTCTTACAGTGGCTCTGAACCCTGCTGTTAGAAACAGGCATCCTGCCATGCTCACCAGGCTGTAATAAATCGGAGACCTTTCCTCCCTTCGAATCCGTAGCCTAGGTGAAGATGTTAATCTCACAGCCTGTGACACAGTCTTTCACACCCACCCTGCCAAATCCCTTGCTTTGCTGAGAGGCAGGATGCTGACAGCTTGCCGTGTTTACAGCTCTTAGGTGCTGCAGTGAGAACAGCACACACACCAGTTCTCCCACAGGAATTAGCCTCCTTGGCTGTGTCCACACTGAACTTGTTGTGAAAAATTTTCCATCGATACCATTGTACAGGTGCAGCTATGCACGTGCTAGCAACTGCCCTGAGAGTGTTAAGGCAGGGGGCTGCCTGTTGTATCAGATCACCAGGTTGCCAGGTGTATTTTAATATCCCTGCCTGTGTTGCTGACATTAGTAAAATTGCCCTGGTGCTACAGCAATGGTAGGAGATGCTCATGGGACCTTCCGTGTAGACAGGGCCCTTGACAGTTGGAAACAGTGAATGAAAGTCTTCGGTAGTGAGAGTTGCAGAGCGGCCCCTCCCAACTGAAATTTGATGGAGGGTGTTGGGGTGGGGTCTGCTATAATCTGAAATTTGATTATGATTTTTACTGCTGATGGATGCTGTTGGACTAAGCACTCTGAGCACAGTAATTTTCTACAGCCACAGGACACTGATGATGATGCAGATAGGTGCTGCACTGGCAAGGACCCTATCCTGGTAATGGTCCACTGTGCTGGGTGCTGTACAAACAAGAGTGAGGCTATGTCCACACATACATCATTATTTCAAAATAACCCATTTTGAAATGAGTTATTTTGAAATAAAGTCCTTATTTTGAAATAAGTTAATTCGAATTAAGGGAAATCCTGCTTTTGAAATAGCTGTTTCGAAATGGTTGTTTCAAAACAAGGCTGTTTGGACATGTTGTTTCGAAACAACGGCTATTTCGATTGGATGCGAGCTTTAACGGTTTTGAAATAACAGTGCGTCGTGTGGACATGCTGCTTCTTATTTTGAAACAACCTCTGTTGTTTGAAAATAAGCCTGCGTGGATGTACCCTGAGAGACAGTCTCTGTCTAGAGAGTTTATAAATCCACCAGCCTGTGCTGCCTCTGAGCAACTTGGTTTCCTAATTCAGCTCTCGGCCTGCTACAGAGGATTGCCTCTACTAGTGATGCATTTTTGTGATGTTGGGTGTTAGGCTGGCCATTGCTTGTTCCCTTTGTAAAGTGGATTTTGCTCCCTTCCAGTTCTGCCAAAAGCATACCGATAAGTGTGATCAAAACAAAGACTGGTTATTGTCTGGAAAGTTTGGAGCAAACTGGACTGGGTATTTAGGAGGTTTGTGAATCCAGTCACTGAGCTGCGTTTCATTTCTGGGATACTTTACTAACCTTTTGTTTGGCTCATCAAGACTCCAAAGTAGCTTGGCTTAGTGACTCCAAACACATTAGATTTGGTAAGTGCTTGTGTCTGTAACTCATTTGGAGAAGATTATTTAGTTATTTACAATGTCTTTCACATACTGAACGCCTGCACTGGGACCATGTAAGACTTACAGAGTATGCATTAAGGTATAATTTGGTGGGCCCTGGAACCCTCCGAAATTGGTGGGCCCCTCTTGCATTGGTTCAGGTCCAGGCCGTGCAGGTTGGGGGCGCCCTCAGCCATCCCAGCTACTGCCCCCCATGTGCCTGCCCTGCAAATGCCTGCCCCCTCACCCCAGCTGCTGTCCCCAGCTCCCGTCTCACCACTGGTCCCCCAGCCCCACCTGCCATGCCATCTTTCCCCACTGTACTGGGCCAAGCCCCTCCCCTGCACCCCAGGGTCCCCTTACCTGGCTGCTATGGGGAGCGGCCCCAGCCCAGGCTGAGACTTCGGCCTAGAGCCTGGTCTCACTGAGCATGCCAGAACGCAGGCCTGCTGTTTTTAGGGGCTCAGCGTTCGGGCCCCTAGAAATAGAAGATGGAGCCAGAACGCAGCATTCCGGGGCCTGCTGTTTTCAAGTGGTGGGCCCCAGAATGCAGGATTCCAGCTCAGTTTTCTAATTTGGAGCGCCCCGGAGTGCTGGTTGCTTAAAAATAGTGGGCCCCGGAATGGAGTTCCACCATTTTCCGGCTTACTTTAACCCCTGACGCAGAGACTTGTGTATGTTAGGAGCTCCCCTGGCTGTCTCTCCTGTTGATGGAGCTCCCAGGGAGTATTGTTTTGATATACAGGTTTCGAGTCTGTACTAACAGGCCTCCTGTTCCTATTTTCCTTCCCGTAGCCTATAGCAATGAGTACTAGAAGCCAAAAAGTCTGAAGTTTTTGTTTTCTCCTCTTTCACTGCCCTTTATACTTCATGATGTTAAGTGACTTCCTGTAGTGGCTATATAATGAGGCAGGTCCAGATCCTCAAAGGTGTTTTGATCCCTAACTCCTGTTAATTTAATGAAAGTTAGGGGCCTAAATACATGTGAGGATCCAGGCCAAGGTGTCTAACTCAGCATTGGAGCACAGGGTTTCTGGCAGCTAGCCATGTGCTTTGTGCACTAAATCAAGATGCCTCTTCAAGCCAGTCACTTGGATCCCATTCATAAAATGAAGCAGCAGATTTTGAGGATAAATTGGGACAATGTGGTCCTTACTTGTCAGAGCTGCTGCATACCTGTAGCTTCCACTGACTACAGTTGGAGTTTTAGGTACCCAGCACTGAGGAAGAAGGTATTCCAAATTCAATGGCTGACAGTGCAAATGTTGGCCTTGTGCTGGGTTTCAACATTGATCTCAGTAGGAGGGCAAGGCTCTGTTATTGAATGCCTGTTTGTCATGTAGGAAGCTTGGATAGATAAGCTGTCCCAAAGCTAGACATCTTTCTGCAATGGTGACAGGCGGTTATTGGCCAAGAGAAGAAGGCCACTTAAACAGAACGGCCCCTGGCAAGCTCAGTAAATCAGAGGAGGCTTTTGGGTCTTGGGCCACGGAGGAGATCTGCAGTGAGGGAATGAGAAGTTAATTAGGGTGAATAAATCACCTCACTGGACTTGACCTAGTTCAAACAGAAAGCAGCAGCTGTGGGATGCAGTATGCTTCAGGACTCCAACAAGATGCCCTCCTCTGGTGGGGCAGTGAAGGGGTCAGAGGTGATTCTGCCCTAACAGGCTATTGGGAAGATCAATGGTGCTGTGGTACACTGACTTGTGAGCACCAAGGACACCATAAAGCAAGGGTCTCAAACTCACAGCCTGTGGGCCACATGCATCCCCTAAAGTTATTTCCTGTGGCCCACAATGAGACTATCATTATCAACATTTTCAATATTGCTGTATGAAAAGGGTTCAGTGGTGCAGCCGTTGAGCTAATGTCCTAGTCCTCATGGTGGTTTGAGTTTGAGACCCCTGCCTTAAAGAGACCAAAGGGGTGGGATGGCCTTTGCATTTAGAATTTTAAATAATTTCTTTGCCAGGTCAGGACTAGGAGACTCCCAGACCAGCAGGCTGATTGACTAAAGGGAGACTGACCAGACTGCTCCAGACAGGACCAAAGGGAGGTTTCAAAGACTATAATATCTTAAAAGAACATGAGCAGTGCAGTTTTAAGGATAGCCCCAGGAGAGTTTGGCTTTGGTTCACTACAGCAGTTATGTGCCAGCAAAGGCAATTCCACTTAATAACTCTGAGCTTTCAGAAGGTGCTCAGTGTCCAGCAGGATAGGGCCCTTGGTTCTCAAATATTTTGTTTGCATCAAAATTCAGCCCCCACTGCAACCATTACCTGCGTAATGAATGCCAGGGGAGGGGATGGCCTCTCCCACCATGAGTGGTACTTTAATGGCTTCAAGTGGAAACAGAGACATCACTGTGCTTTGGATAGTCCTTCCACTATATGCAGATACCAGTGCATTCTGCACAGGCTGAGTCACTAGGGCTATCATCATGCCTGTGAGCAACCTCCCTTACATGGAGATGTGGTTTGGTCCCCTGGGTCTGATCTTAGGGCTCAGACCAAATTCTAGCTTTTGAGCTCCTAGGGTGTGGTGCCGTGAGGGAGGCTGTCAGTTTCTGAATCACGCTTGGGTTTTGTGAAACCGAACCACATGCGCTGTAAAGTTATGCAACTTGGACTTTCAACTGAATTAAAATATATAGACGAAGATATCCACCACTTCACCCTCTTCCACAGCTCCGAAAGCAAAAGGGAGATTCAGGAGTTTCACACAGCATCCAGTTTCAAGCAAGTGTTTTCCACAAAGCTAACAAAATACTGCCTGTTACTGTTTCCAGTCAAATGATCATTATAGAAATGAGGGCTGCTGTGACAGAGTCACTAGAAAGGACTGAAATTGGAGCTCAGGAAGCATGCGTCAAGTAATACAAGTCTACAGAGAAAATCAGTGGTAGCCTAGTGGTTACAGCAGGAGACTGTTTTGAGAAGAGCTGAATGAAGTTGTTTGGCCAAAAATTTGTTTTGGTGAAAAATCCTGATTTGGTAACACCAAAATGTTTTGTGCATTTATTCTAGTTTTGCTGAGTTATTTGAATTGGAACTGAAACTCCCCCACCACCCCAAAAAAATCAGAAAAAGTTCACATTTTGTTTTGACATTTTTTAAGTGAAACACTTGATATTTTTAGTTCAAATTGACTTTTCCTTTTGAAAATTCTTTCGCACTTTCAAAAATTTAAATAAAACATTTTGTTCAACCCAACATGCATTTTTTAAACTTTTCAGTTCACCAAAAATTTTGAAGATTTTTGTTTCATTCAACCTAAAGCAATTTTTTAATTTACTTTTTTGGAATTGCCAGTGAACCAAAAAAAATCTATTAGCATAACTCTGTTCTTGGATGCTATTCCCACCTCTTCTACAGACTCTCTGTGATATTGTGCAGATTACTTAAACCTGTCAGAATGTCAGCTCCTGACCCAAAGAATTTACAATCTGAAAGTTGTTTTCAGATGTTCAGAGGCCCATGGGAAATGGCTTTGAAGGTCTCAGCACAGCACTGGCAAACAGTCACTTAAACTATTTTGGAATTATTTTTCCTTGTGACAATAAAATGACAGATTGATTCTGTTTTTCAACATTTTTCTTTGAAAATTTCTTTTAAAAACATTCTATTTAAAAAAAAAAAACCCAAATGTCATAGAACAGAATCATAGAAACTGGAAGAGACCATCTGAGGTCAAGCCCAGTTTCCTGCATCATGGCAGGACCAAGTACCCACTTAAACGATCCGGGACTGGTGTTGTCTAACCTACCCTTAAACGCTTCCAATGATGGAAATGTCCCAAATGCCCTCCCCAAATCTGAGCTATTTTGTTTTTTAGCACTCAAACCCAAAATATTAGGGTTGAAATTTGGGGACTGCAGGGATGTAGCCAGCCCCCATTTTCTGGCTGGGGCCCTGAATTTGCAGGGTGGGCCCAGCCAAGGGCAGCTTCTAGCCATACGACTGGAGCTGCCTGAGATGCTCCAGTTGTTGTGTAACAAGTGGAGCTATGGGAGGAGGATGGAGGAGAAGAAGAGCCATGACAATGCGTGCCCACTGCAGCACCCAGCAGTGGTGCAAACTTTGCCACTGTGGCTGCTGGCCAGCCCTGCAGCCGTGGCATCAAAGTTGGTGCTGCTCCCAGGTGCTGCGGTGGGTGGGCCTCATCTCCAGGTGGGTGGGCCTCAGCCCCCCTGTGGCTACACCCCGGCATACAGACTGACTGCAGTATATGGCTATGTCCATACACACATCGTTATTTCGAAATAAGTTAATTCGAATTAAGAAAATGTTAATTCAAATTAAGGGAAAGCCTGCTATTGAAATGGCTGTTATAAGGCCGTTTGGACATGTTTCGAAACTGTTGTTTTGAAACAATGGTGTTGTTTCAAAACAACATGTCCAAACGGCGTTATTTCAAAATAACCATTTTGCAATAACAGCCGTTTCAAAATGAATGGGGTTTAAGCTGTTTTGAAATGACAGTTCTTATTTCGAAATGACAGAGCCCGTCATTTCGAAATAAGAAAACTTTCTGTGGACCTAATCTTTTTTATTTCGAAATAACCAGTGTTGTTTCGAAATAAAAGAGACGTGTGGACTTACCCTTTGTGTCTAGTGACTGGCGGAATGGGGCCCAATCTGGTCATGGCCTTAGGAACTACTTCAATACAAATACTATTGCTAACAGCCTTTTTTGCTGATGCGTGAGCTAGTCTGAATTTGAATTGAGTGGGTGGAGGAAAAAGATTCTACAGGCCCACTGACAATTCACAGAGCCAGCCAGCCCTCCCTCCCAGCGAGTTATAAGATTAGGATATTTTGGCTGCTGCCTTCAGTAGTTTTGTGGCTCTCAAGCTGCGAATATGTTGAGAATGTGGTGAGCAGTGAAAGTTCCAGGGAACATTCCTTCTCTGAGCTGTTCCATTTGTGTCAAGGGACACGGAGGTTTCATCTTGCATATTAAATCTCAAGGCAGACAGTTTGAGAGGGCGATGCGCCACAGCCGTTTTCAAAGCACTGCATATTTCAGGCCTTGTTGGAGCTTTTTAAAAGTTTTATGTCTGAGAGGATACAAACCTGTAAATCATAGGGTATTTTTTCTGTTTCTTGTTTGGATGAGTATTCAGTATACTTCTCGGTCATGTCTACATGGGAGTTTTTTACACTGATGTAGCTGTAGCAGTGTACAAACTCAAACCAGTGTAAAATTGTTGTGAAAAGTGTCTTGTACTTGTTGGGTTCAGCTTGATTTCAAACTGAGGTGTGTTGCATGAGGGGAAGTCACTTTTTATCCATGTACAGTGTGCCCAGCCACTAAAGTTTGCACAACTACACCTATGTCATTGTAATCACACTGGTGCAGACAAGGCCCAGGAATCAGGTTTTTGGTGTGAATGCTCATGCTTACAAGTTTGGTTTTCACTTTGTGCTAAAATGAGTGCTAGAATGACAAGAAGTGAGGGTGGAAAGAGGGCTATGTTGAGCCAGAGGGAATCCCACTGCTGTCCAACTGAATAGCATGGAAACACATCAGAGATATCTGCTGAACAGTAATGATGCTGTGCATTTAGATAACACCTTCCATCCAAGCACATCCCTGCATACCCATGAATTAAACCTCAGAATCTCTTCAAGGGATGTAAGATTTACCTCTCCATTTTACAGATAGTTAAACTGAGGGTTAAATGACTTTGAGTCAGTAGCAAATCCAACCCAGAATCCAGGAATCCTGCTTACCCTTTAAATAGTGGGGCTACTGCGCTGTCATTTCCCTGGCATTTGAAAGCCCTGCTGTCATTTCCCTGTTACCCACTTCAAGGTTAGGTGTAGGAAGATTTTTTTTTTCACATGAGCTTTTGTGAGAGAAAATCCCACTTCGTCAGATGCTTCGAAGATCACCCATCTTCAAAGCATCTGACAAAGTGGGATTTTTCTCCCATGAAAGCTCATGCGAAAAATAAATCTGTTAGTCTTTAAGTGCCACACGACTCCTTGGTTTTTTTTGCTGGACTAGACTAACATGGCTACCCCTTTGGAAATTGGGAAGATTTTTCCCAGCCATGGACATAGGTGAAAGTGAGTGGATATTTCTAATTTTTTAAAAAGAAAATGCAGCATATGTACGTTTTCTTAACAATAACAGTTCTACCTCTTAGGATTTTGCACTAGTGTCATGTGTATTTGTCACTGTTCCTCTGTTTTCACAAGAGCTCTGTGGTCCTGTAATTGGTGGAGTAATTGCACATACCATAATGAAGGCTCCTAACATGGCAAAGCTCAGGGCAAAGCTCACTGAGGCGAGATCTTCACAGACCCATTTAGCTGATCAGGAAGTTGATCTCTAAACACCACCCTGGGCCCCTCCCTTTGACTCAGTGCAGTGGACATGGAGGGAGTACGGCCATCGGAACGCAGGCATGCAAGTTATTTTATCAAGACTTCAAAGGGAAGCTGCAGAGATTGCATTTATTTGCAAATTTGACTGTATTGCTTCAGGGCTTATTAGGGACTTTGGATTTTTTTCTCATTACAACAGATGATTTGACTGCACCTTCCTCTATATACTGTTCCCCCAGTGTTTAAATCTTAACAGCTATTTTGATTTGCTGTTACAATGTGCCCTGATCCCAAGACTTACATGTCCCTGCATTTATTTCCTCTCATTCTGTAAGTTCCACCATCTTCAAAGAGTCTGATGAAGTGGGATTTTCTCACATGAAAGCTCATGAATGAAATCAATTTGTCAGTCTTTTAAGTGCCACAGGACTCCTTGTTTGTTTTACTGAACTAGACTGACATGGCTGCCCCATTTGGAAGTTATTTTAAGTAACTTGCATATCTGTGTTTGACAACCACCAGAAAGGGCTGGCAGCATAGACCTGCTCTGAGTCTTACTGTTTGTCCATTTGTATTTCTTTGCTTTGCCTTTACTAGTGCCAAAACAATCAACTTCTGTGTGTGTTCTGAGTTGGTGGTTCTGCTTCTGAGTTCTCACTGAGGAGCCACTGTATATAGCATTGTGGTTAGAAATCACCAATACCTTCGCAGAAATTAAAAAAGTCCCTTGGTATGTTAAGTCGCTTAGCATTTTTCATTCCTAGCTCTCCTTGCTAGCTGTTTTTGTCCACTGATGCATGGTAATTATCCAGGTAAGGACTTCAGGTGGGAATCTGTCACAGCAAATCCTCAATGGCAGAAAAACCAGGTCAAAAGAGATGTTTGATGCTGCAGAAGTTGTCACGTGGACTCCACTGGTACAAGTGAGGTTGTGCAATGAGCTTGGGGGATCTGTGACTTTCTGGGTCCGTTGACCATTCCTTCCACGTAAGGAGAATGCACTCACCATGGGGGATACATTGCGGCAGTAGCTCTGCTCTGCTTGCACAGTGATCTCCAGCATGTAGCCACTCAGATTGCAGACGGATATCAGGATATAACCTTTTGAGTTGCCTCTGTCCTGGACTGGCAAGAGAGGTGAGAAATGGGCCACAGGATAACCTGCTGAAGTTGGTTCAAAGTCTACCCCCTCTGAATCTCTGCCCCAAAGACAGAGACTGGACGCACAGTGACACAACCCCTGTTTCTAAGCCATGCAGCTCATATTTGAGAATTGACAGCACAGGCCCTTGGATTGTCAAATGATACCTTGTCAGACGAAGACAGATTATGCCACGTAGCCCCTGAAAAGTCTGATACATTGTTGTGTGGGAGACCAGAGGCGAGCCAGATTGCACTGAGACCGTCTCTTGTGGGTCGAGTACTTGGCTGTTCTTTCATCCCCACCTACTGGCTGCCGTGGGGATGGTCCTTCTGGAGAAATTTTGTCCTACTGCTAGCTTTGCAAACAAGTATGGTGACAACAGCTAAGTAGAGTGACCCAAAATAGCACGAGTGAACTAGGGGTAATAGGCACTGATAGAAAACACAACCCCAAATATTGGGGCTGTTCCTAAAATTGGGACATTTGATCATCCTTAGCTCAGACACAGCAAGCTCAGGTACAGTCCTTCCTGCGTTTGGGAGTACACAGTGCAGGTGGAATCCAGTCCTCTTTGTTGCTGGTGAAGGGGGGACGACAGTGCTGTCGTGAAGCTGATGGACTAGCTATGAGGAGCGTTGCAGACCTTTTCAAGACTTCCTGCAGTCTGTACATTAAAGGATGGGGAAGAAAATCACTGCACTCGATGAGCATTGAGGTGATGTGTCATTGGAGGTGACAATTAGGCAATCTCACTGTGACATCACATCTTTATCAACTTGTTAATCCCAGCCCAGTGAGGAGATCTGGTAAATCGATGAACCGAGGAGAGAGAACCTAATGCTGCTGCTGTGGTGAGCACGGCTAGGTTTTCTTCCTTGCTCTCCTGCGAACTCTCTGTATGTCCTGGGGCAGATCACAAGCAGAACTGTGCTTTCTCAATACATTATTGTGTGTAGAACAGGTGCTGCGGAGCTGTGCCTGTCTTACAAAAGTGTTGTGAGGTTTAATTGCTGGTAAAGCAGGTTGGACTGGATTCCCTCACATGTGTCATCGCTGACACCTGTTCAGAGTACATATAAAATGCTAGCCAATCAGAATGGTTGCATTTTACACCCAGCTTTTGCACTGGTGTAAATGACACCAGCAGGTGCAGGGACTGGGGAGTTGATGTAATGGCCAGGTTTTGTACCACTACAGCAAAACTGGCTTAGTAACTGATGTATTGAAATCAATCCATCCCCTTAATGTGGCCATAGTTATCCTGAGATAAAGGTGCTTACAGCTTAGTTCCAGAACTAGGAACTGAACAGATATAGTGGTGCAAAAATTGTGTAAAACAAACAAGGAGTCCTGTGGCACTTAAAGACTAACACATTTATTTATTGTAGGAGCTTTCATGGGAGAAAATCCCACTTTGTCAAACACCTGAAGTGGGATTTTCTTCCACAAAGGCTCATGCAATAAATAAATGTGTTAGTCATTAAGTGCCACAGGACTCCTTATTTGTTTTACTGAACTAGACTAATGCAGCTACTCCTTTCAAAAATTGTGTGTGGACCAGACCCTGGCACTCTGGATAAAGGTTCTCTAGCATGCAGGCTGGCCCAAGGTATTTTGGCACCCTAGGTGGCTGAGATTTTGGTCCCCCCCGACCCCCAGTGGCCTGGGCCAGGCAGTATGGTGTTCCCCCTGTTGCCCCCTCAAGCCTAGCCCGGTGGCGGGTGGGTGCCATGCTGAATCGCCATGGCAGCTTTGCTCCCCTGGCCGTGGCTGTCTCCCTGCCCACGCCCTGATGCTAGCGGAGCACGGCAGGAGGCTTGCTGGCCCAAGCCCCAGGCAGCCCTTGGTCCCCCCACAGGCTGGTGCCCTAGGCAACAAGCTACGTTGCCTCTATGTGCGGACTGGCCTTGTCTAGCATACATATGGGGTAAGGCTTGTTACTGCCATGTGCCTTGATGTGGCTTAGACTGTTCCAGTAAGTGTGTTGTACACAAGGGAATACTATTGCAGGGCAGCCAGTCATGCAGGGCTCAATGAACTGGAGGCGGCTAGAGAATCTACTTGTAAATTCTTCTGTGAGTCACAGACTTCAAGTTTTGCAGGTTCCTCGCTCCAAGAAGACCCGATTGATTGATTGACAAACCTACCCACCATGTTATTGAGGCCTGGGAGCACTGACTGGTTCCTGTCTTTAAGGCATCCACTTCTGCTGTTGATTTTTTCACTCTTCTTTCTCACTGTTTGCAAGTAGAAAGCCAGAAGGGGGGGAATCCACAAGAGGGAGTAGACTGGGGCTAAGCCGAAACCAACAAATACCCTGCACCAGAGAGAATTCCTGAAATTAAAATAAGCCCCAAATATGAGAGCCCAAAATGCAGCTTTATTCTGCTTTGTAGGCAGCATTAGCACCTAGCTGCCTGATTACCCTCTGGTGTCCGTTGTAGTAAACAAACTGTTGTGTGATTCAAATACAGTGAATAATATTAATTGCCACTGTCCTAGCTGGATGAGGCCTGTTGCTTAGCTTCTATTGAAGAGGCATATTTTGACTTTAGTATTCAGGCTGATGCTGCAGTTTCCAAATTGTTGCCTGCCATGCTGCAGAAGCAACTAGTTCCAGGAGACCTACTGTATCTTCACCCTCTGTGCTTTGCTTATTTGAAAACATGGCTCGTATTGCCACAGTGAGAGCTGCAGGGATAAAGGACAACAGAAAATCTGGCCCATAATTAGATCCTAAATGACTGAACTGTGAAAATTTGGCCCTGATGGTTCAGTCATTTGTTCAGATTCTTTACAGTCCTGTAATGCTGCTCAGCCAATGTAGAAAGGCTGAAAATGTCCAGCAGAGCATTCCCATGCTCCAGGGGAGCTCAGTTCTTGGGGACCACTGTGTCACTTCTGGGTCTGTGTGGCTACCCTCACCTCAGCATCCTGACATGAGAGGCATGCTGAGGCAGGAGGAGGCACTGTCTAGAGCCAGGAGGATGTCTGCTTTGCTTAAGCTAAGGACTCTGCACCAGTGGCACAGCTGAGAACAGCTAGGGAGTAGCTTTTCAGCCATTGGGAGTGGGACTGGCTCTCAGACTCATCTCTCTGATGCTTTGCTGCTCTTTGCATGGAGCAGGAGAGAATATTAAGCCCTGTGCAACTGCGTTAGCGTATGGGAAGAACCATGGGGGAGTGGGAGGCGCTGGTTCTTGGCTTTCTTCTACAGTCTGCCATTGATTATCTGTGTGGAATAGGCAAGTCTGCTAGGCCTAAACTGCTAGCTCAGCCCATCCAATTTGAGACATTTTGGGCCTCATTTTCAGAATACCTGCAACTTCCACTGAGTTCAGCTAGAGCCGTGGCTGCTCAGCACTTGCTAAGATCAGGCCCAGCTCTGGTTGGTCAAAAGTATTCCACCAAAACTTTTTTTTTCACCCTGGGAAAATTTGATTTTCAACTAAACAAAACTTGTTGTAGCAAGTTGGGCCTTATCGATGGAAAGCTGAACATTTGAAAAATGGAACGTTTCGGTTTGGAAATGGCATCACAGTGCCCCAAGCAAACTTAAGTTCATGTGCCTTAAGACTCCATTTTCCTTTATAGGCAGGATTCCTGAGCTGGACTACATCTCCCATGGCACCATGTGGACAAGAGCACTCACAATACACCACCTCAGTTCAGCAAAAGGAGGGGAGAGTTATTTCAGCTGAGTATCTGGCCCAGAAACAAGTGCAGAGGAACAAGGTCAGGTTCTCCTTTTTCTTCCACCAGTCTTCCACCTATGCAGTTTACTGACTTCAGTGGGATTCTGCCTGTTTTACACCAGGTTAGTGAGAGGAGAGTATGTCTCATGAGGGATGAAATTTCAACCACTCAGAAAATGAAATATGTAGTAATTTTCATTGATTTATTTTAAATATTAAGAAATTGTATATTTATCTACTCAAAAATATGCTACTGTTTCTGGCATAAAACTCAAGTGCATTAAAAATAACCCCAGCTGCTTCAGTCATTTCTGCTTCAAACCAAATACTAATATTGCCCTTGGCGTGCATTTGAAAGTTGGTTAGGGAAGTCAGTAATCTGATTGGAACGGGGGCTAACATGCTCTTGGGTGAGTTAGTCACTTGCTCAATTCATTGGCATCAAGTGGCTGAGAGCTGAAACCAGAGATGTCCCTTGGGATCTTACTATCTAACCTTAATATTATGGCTCCCATTAGACCAGCCTGCCTTCAAGCTTTTTCAAAGCCGCAGCTCTGAAAGGACAAGAGATTCCGCCAAGGTTTTATAGATAAAACCATATTTAGTTCTTCCCCTCACAGGACTCTCCTTATGTGCAAGGCCTAATGCCATGGTATCTGAAAGTCATTCCACACACTGTGTGTCCACACACACTCTCACGCTCACTAGCTTAGTTATTGGAATCATGGCAGCAAGTTGAGAGCAACCATGCTAAACTGATTGATGTTATTTTGTCATGCTTGTGCTATTTCTGCTCCTCACTGTTTTCACCCCATCTGTTTGCTGCCTTGGCACAATGTGTCATCTAAAACTTGGCCTGTAAATTCTTTTGGAAAGGAGCTGTGTCTCTCTAATGTGTCTTTGTGGTGTCCAACACATTTTGTGCTTGATGATCAGGGATCCTGGTTGTCCATGATCTTAAAAAAAAAAGAAAAGAAAAGAAAATCTCTGATAAAAGCCATAAAAAATTCATACTTTGCATAATTTAAGACGAAATGCTGAACTTGATTCTCCCTAGTTCCATATATATGTAGTTGTCCATTGAATACAGTGTTTCACTGATAGCCACTAGAACTCTGTTTATCCCAAGGAGCTGTCCCATTAGCTGAAGATGGCTGGAGGTCCCTGGCCATGGCTTCTTGGGTCTAATCACGCTGCCTCTGCTAATGATCAAGAGAGGATGATCTAGGTATAAGAGATGCTAGTGTGGTCAGTGACAAGGAAAGATTCCTCCTAATGGGGAATTCTCCAGAGGAGTTAAACTGAGTTCAGAGCAGTTTTGTGTAACTGGCTCTACCTTTTTAACTTAGGTCAGATCTGGGTATAGAAATGGGTTTCATTTTTGGAGGGGCTGCTTTAGTAACCTAAGTCTTAGGTTTGAAATGCTTGGAGACATCAGAACAGGTTCAAATTCCAGCAAAGTTGACAGATAAATTGAGTTCCATGTCAAGTACCCCTATACGAGAAACATAAATGAATGCTTAGAAACCAAGATTTCCTCTGTTCTGCATGTGTGGACATCAAATATCCTAAAGCACTTTTTTCAAGAACACATTTTGCTGCTACTGTACTTGGCTAAAATTTTTCTCTTCACCCTCCCTATGGCTTTGCAAGTTCTGTGTGCCCGAGTGCCACTCCAGAAATGGCTGCATTTCAGTGGTGCTGAATGTAGATATGAAATACTTGAATCTTGCTGGATGGAAGGTGTTACTTCTCTATCCTCCAACTCTATTCTTCAAATCTTTTGCTTCAGTGAAATAATTGTCTGAACAGAGATGGAGTCAGAGACTGGTTGGGAAGGGAACTCTGAAACTGGGTGGGATTCAAAATAAGTATAAGGTGGAGTGAACAAATGATTTTACACAGATAACTTCCTTCCTCTGTTTGTTCCTCCTAAAATGAACTATTGCAATGGATGGGATGAAGCAGAAGCAGCTTGCATTGTGCAAGTATGGCCCTGAGAAGTAATCTGATTCCCTTCCAGCCTGGAAGGAAATTTGGATTCCCAATTGTTGCTTTACTTGGCAGTCATAATTTCTTTCTTGAGGGGGAGTGAAGATGTCTTAGTATGCAAAAGAGTCACTCCGTCAAAGTCAGATCCTGCTCAATCACAGCAAAACTCCCACTGATTTCAGCTGGAGCAGGGTTGGCCCCTTGGAACAGAGCTCATGTGAGCATGATGCACAAGTATCTGAAAAGGCAATCAGGAAAAGAGATAGACAAAGCATTTCACAACATTTATCCCCCACAGACACACATTTCTCTTCCCACTGCAGCTGGTTTCATTTCTAGAGCCAAATTCGCGCCTAAAACTTGAATGCTGAGATTTGTATTGGTATGGGTCTTGGTCTCCGTTGTCAGGTGCATGTGTACTTCTGGGTAAGACCACAGAACTGGTGTTGATGTGAAAGGCTATTCCCAGGTGAAAATGAACCTATGTTTGTGAGGTTTCTAGAAGTTTGCAGCCCCAGGAAGTAAAGATAATCAAAATTGACATTTACTTAACATTTCTCATCCATAGATCTCAAAATGCTTTAAATATCATTCTCCCTAGGGAGGAAACTGAGTCACGGGGAATTAAAAGCCATGGTCAAGGTCACACACACTGCAAGTGATAGCACTCGAACACTGTTCCCCAAACAGCGTGCCATGGCACACAGGTGTGCCCTCAGGCCTGAGCAGATGTGCCATGGAACTTTTTGAAGAACTTCTCAGAGCTTTGGATTGGCTCATGAATATTCATGAGTTCATTTGGAGACTATATGTTGATGTGCCTATAAATAATTAATGGTATCAAGGTGTGCCATGGCAGAGAAAAGGGTGGGAATCACTGCCCTGGAATCTAGATTTGATTCCTAGGCTCATGTCCAGCCACTGGACCACACCTTCTCTGAGGTGGAATGTTTCCTCACTATATGATGAGGTTAACTTTTCCATAATCTATTTATTCATTGAGGAAGAAGTCAGTGATATATTCAGATACAGGAATTCTTTACTGAAGGATCCTGGGTAACAGTGTGCCAGCTGAGGAAGGTAGTTTGGAGGGCGGGATTGCAAAATCTCAGACTTTCCTGAACTAGAACTTTAATTTACCATTGAACATCAAATATGGATTGCTCATCTGCCGCAGTGAATGGCATCACGTCACCACAATGCAATTGTCATATTTAAGTCTTCTGTAATAAATTAGCATCAGAAAACCCACTGATTGCAGGCTTTAAAGTACAACCCTTCCAACCTCTAATTCCACTTCAGCATCTAAGCTTTTGATCTTGAAGAAAAAAAGGGAAACCCTTCCAAAACCATAGCCAGCCCAAGGATGATATAGTCCCTGTGCATTTGGCAGTGAGAGTGTTGACTGGGAAATCTTTCCGGATTCACTAATTATCTTTAAAGGATTACATGCAGTTGCAGATGGGTTACTAATTGCTTCTGTCAATACCAGCTATTCGCTGTCACAGGGAAGTTTAATCAGAACATAAATTTTATGTTGGTAGCCATATAGAGTTATTCAAAACTCATATGGGCAGCCAAGTTTAGATGTTGTTACAACAGATTATTGATAGCTAAAGAATACTGTACTCTGTAGACCAAATTCCAGAACCCATTCTGACCATCAAAAGAGGTGTACAGGGAGCAACACAGCAAACACTTGGGCTCCAGTTGAGCAGAGCATTTAAGCATATACTCAAGCCCATCTGTATTTGGCAGAGCATTTTAAGAACATTTTTAAAGTTAATCTTAAGTACTTTGCTCTGCATAAATAGACTGCTGAATTGGTATCTGGATTCTGATTCCCCAACATACCTTAGAGTAGATCACTATGAATCTCAAAGACCCCTGCTTCAGGGCTTGTGGTGGAATACTAGAGTTATAGGGCAGATCATTGGGTGCAGCAAATTGGTGTAACATCATTCACTTCAGTGCATCAGTTTATACCATGTGACAATCTGGCATGGGAGGATGACTGTTGCTGTCATTAACTCCTGCGCAAGATTGAACAGCTTACTTGGCCAAATGGTTTAAATCTAACCAGAAATATTTCTTGGCCCTTCTTTTGTACCGCGGTGAGACATTCTATCCTGGAAATGCTCCCCGGTTAATAATACTGGACAATAATAAACTTCACTGCCATCTCATCACAGCTCATATAGACTGTAGAGCCTTGGGTCACCTTTGTGCAATTCTGCATTGTGTATTTTTGTAAATGCACGGGCTAAAGTCTTCAACTCCAACAAGTTCAAAGTAACTTCTGGAGTAACTCAGTCATTTTCAAGGCAATTTCTGGAAGGCATTACCCACTTTACCATGGTACCAAACACCAATGATCAGTTTAATTCAGCACTGTAAAGAGCATGAAGATAAATATATTCATTATTCTAGCTGACGTGAAAACTCAGTATGGAGATCCTACCTTCATACAAGCTTCAAGAAAAGAGAAAGGGAAATGGAGGCAAACAAGGAGCAGTGCAGCACTTTGCTGTGAAGTGTGTCTGAGCAGAAAGCTGGTGGACAGTCCAGATCTTAGGTCTTTTTTGACTAAGTAATAGCATTTGTGAAGAGGGAGGCATCCATATTCTACTCTATAAGAGCAGAAACATGATCCTTGTTCTAAGACATCATCTAAATTCTATTGGTAATTGTAACAAGGCATCAGGTTTGCATGAAGAGGCAAACTCCTCTCTAACTAGCTGCTTATCCACAACTGTTCATGTCACACAATGATAGAGTTAAATCTCTCTCTCTTTCTTAATCTACAGAGACTAGACTTTTTGCTGCCCTTATGGAAAGGCCAAGTGAAGAAAGCTGGTTTGCGTTTTGCTTTGCAGGTGCTGAGGTTCATGGTCAGCCTAGCAGCACAGGCATTTACTGGGTTGGATCTGATGAGTCCATCTAGTCCATTATTATCCCTCTAACAGTGATCAGTATCAGTCACTTCAGAGAAAGCTGCCACAAACCCTGCAGTAAAGTTTCCTCCCATCCCCACTGCTTAGAGCAGTCTGGTTTCTCCTAGGACCATGTTCTGTATTCATGAAGCAGTTCCTGAGAAAATTCTGTCTCCTGTGCACGAGTTCAACTTTTTTTTGGCTGATGGCTCCCGTAGAACATAGCTCCTATGGGAGGTCATCTTCAAAGCCCTTCATGGGTCTGGTTTGAACTGCTTGGGCTGACCTCATCCCCTTGCATGAGCATGAAGACTGAAATCTCAAGTGTCCTAACATGATGCCAGGTTTCAGATTCTTGAAAATCCTTGTGTTTGTGTCATCCTTGCACCATACTATCAGACAGCACATAGCATTACAAAATGCAAAGGCAGTGGGCTTTTGATGCAAATCCTGAGTTTAGCTCATCTCATGCTAATGAAAAAAACTTATTGACAGAGACCTTAAAATGTTTTCTTCTTCCTGGGGCTGTTTGGTGTTTTGGGCATGATTGAATCATATTCCCCATTACTCAGCTGACAGATAATCTCAGGACTCTTACCCTTCAAAGGGGCTATTTCTTTGAGTTCCAAAATTACCTAGTGTGTGCCAAGCTGCTCAACTGGCATGGATTCCACACCACCCATCTGCATAGCATTTTCTTGTATAGCATCTACTTGGAAACTTCTTCCTAAGGAAGGCAAATGTCATTTCAGTAATAGCATGGAGATTTATGGGCTTTATCAGATTGTATTTCAAGCAGGTGTTGGGAGGGTAATAAAAGGTGTCATTTAATGTGGTCCTGAAGGATGCTCACTATCACCTGTGTGCCAATAGAAATAAATATAATCAGAGCCATCTGTGCAGATCTGCGGGGCTGAAATTATGCCTGCAACAGAAGCCACTGGCTGTTGATTCACTAGCTAAGCAACCGTTTCTAGGAGTTGGTGGCTACAATAGCTTTAAAATTCTGCCATTGGTCAGGTCAGTTTAGCGTGTGAACCTGTGTTTCTATGCCTGTGTTGGGATGGCTAACCAAATCCATGCCCTTACCTTGCATATGTATAATATAGTTGACTCACCACTGAGGTACCTATTATCTCGCTTGGGAGGGAGACAGCCAAAGTGATGCTGAATGGGTACGAGGTACCTGGTACAAGACATATCACAACAGGCACTCTGAAGGGTTTTGCTGGTTACTATTAATTGAGCTACTGGTCGTCTTTTTCTTCTCTCTCTGCGTGTGCGCACACGTGCATGCATCGAGAGAGATTTTCCAGTGCACTCAGCATCTGCCCCCACACAGTTATAACCATTCGCTTCATTGGAGGCAGAGATAGGCCAATACTAAGAGCTTTTGAAAGTGCCTCTCATACTCCTTATTTTTAAGAGAAGACACCTGGCTGGGCAGCACCCTCCTACTAGATCATTATGCCCAACATCTCCTTGGCTGGTGAGGGAACCCTGTCAGGTGGAAGGTAGGAGGAAGAGAACCCTGAAAAAAAGCAGGACAAAAATATGTCTGAATATCCTATTTGTGTTGTTACTGTTACCCTTCAGACCTGAGTGAATCCAGGGTGTTATGGGTTGCTCCAGTGGTGAGGAGAACTTCACGATGGTCAGGTACTTTCTGTAATGCAGTTTTGCTTCTTTACAAAGAATGCACCTGCAGTCCTGTTGTCTTGAATACAGGAGGAACAGAGGAGCCACAGGAGAACATTTCTTGCCTTACAGTCCCACACCCCTTTAGTCAGCACCAGACCAAGGTGCCCTGTCTGGCATCTCCCAGGGTCACACACCATGCTTGTCCAGGCTGTGTCAATCTCCCAGGTCAGCTGACTTGAACTCAGAGAGCAGGGATAAAGAATCGTGGCCTCTGAAATCCTTGTGGCTTGTTCAGTTCTAGAGCCCAGGTTCCAGTTCGAGCCTGAACATAAACACAACAATTTTAGAGCCATACAGCCTGAGCCCTGTGAGCTGGAGTCAGCTGACTCAGGTCAGCTTCAGACCTCCAGTAGGTCCTATATCTCAGCATGTTCTATCTTACACAGCCCCTTTCTCCTCTTCCCTAGTCATTCACTACCCAGCTAGCCCTTCCACCCACGGTCTAGCTTTAGCCTGTGTTTTGGGTCTGGAGATTGCTGTTATCAGTCTCTTCTTTACATTCAGACTGACAGAAAGGGGGAAGTTACATCCAACCTCTAAGCACGAGGTTTCACCTAAGCCATAACTTGATTTATTGTGACCATGCCCCAAAAGGATGGGGGGATTTGGAACGTCAACTGCCCAGTGGGGAGATCATAGGTCATGATACAACCGTGGTTCCATCTCTGCCTAGACCTCTTCCCACCTACACAGGAGATTGTCTGACAATTTTTATAAAGCAGCCTATCTGTTCAATAATCCATGATCCCTAGTGATACAAGAAGTTTAATCAGTGTCTCCTGACTTCTTGTGATGTTACTTATCATCAGTGATGTATTTTCTACAGTTCTTTTAGGGCTCTAGTCACAGAAGTGAAAATAGCTTTGTGGACTGCGCTGTTGCTTGCTTACCAGGGGCATGGTACATGCTGTAGGTGTGCGGTGTGCATCACTTAGCCATGCACCAGGCTCCAAATGGGAGGCAACTGGAAGAATGAAGGTCCTCTGGAGCATTGTTCTACCCTGCTGCAGATTCCTCAGCTGGCTTGCCACTCTTCTCTACAGTGTCACTTTTTACCATTTTGCCCACAGCATTTGCACATCCAGAATGCCTGCCAGGCACTAAGGTGCCCAGCCAGTATCAGTCGCATGTTAGTGAATGCTACCTTTAATTTGCAGAGTTGAAAACCGGGAAGCAGTTCTCTGTCTTTGAGATAAGAACAACCACCACCACTAGGTCTGATTATTAAACTCCCTGATCCTTATCTTAAGGAATCAAGAGCACAAGCTGAGTGATGGGACTGGCAAGATGCCGAAGGGATGAGGAATCCATCCTGAGCACAGAGAAGCTGGGGAGGCTGCTGCAATCGGAGGGCTCAGGTAACCTCCCTGGTCCTTATGCTGGCAGCCCTGCGGCAGCCTGAAGAGTACGAAGATATATCCTCTGACTAAACACCAGCAGAGAGTGCTTTCCGTGGTTCTCATTGGACTAGTATTTACATAATGTTCTTTTTCAATTAGCAGACCTTTTTCAGGGGAGTATTTTATTACCTCAGTGCAACATGCTGAGGCATCGTTTGATTTCACTTTCACATCCTCTCAGTACGGTGCATCAAGAAGACACAGATTTTTGCACTTTTCCTCCAGGCATGACTAGGGAAAGGCTGACATGGAAATAAACAGCACCATGGGAATCAGAGTGCAAATGGATGCAAGTGTGATGGGTACAGCACCCACCAGACAGCATGGAGAGAATAAACTGAGGCTCCCTACAGACTTGGACAAAGAGAGGTTATACCAAAGTTATTCTTACTAGAAATTGGCAAACTCCAAGGTTTTGTCTAAACTGGAAGCTTAAGTCAACTTAAGCAACTCCATGGCCACATTTGGAGTTAATTGAGTCGACTTGCTTAAGTTGACTAAATAACTCTCACCCCTAAAGTTAACTTTATTAAGTCGACTTAACAAAATTTGGCCATTAAAGTAGACTTAATAAAGTCGACTTAGGGTAGGAGAGCCATTTAAGTTGACTTTATAAAGTTGATTTAAGCCAGGGGACCTAGTTAAAATTGACTTAATAAAGATGACTTTAAATAGGTCCCCTGGCTTAAGTTGACTTTATAAAGTTAACTTAAACAAATGGGGCCTCTCTGTCAATTTAATAAAGTCAAATTTAAGTCAAATGTATGAGCTTATTAAGTCAACTTCACAAGCCCAAGAGAAATAGTGTAGATGTAGCCCAAGAGACTTGAAGGCTTTCAATTTATTAGAATTAATCCAAACCTTAAGAGGCAGCATAGTCCAGGGGGGAGGGAAAGCCCTTAGACAGTGAAGATTTGAAGAGAGCAGCTTTTTGACTATTGCTACTGCTATACAACACTGGTTCCAACATAATTCTTCCAGGAATAAGTTTTTTCAGTCCTCAGTATTGTGACGTGATAGGAGAGGTTTGCTTGTTCTGCAAAAAGAATCAGTAATCCACCCGGACCCCTACGTTTTCCAATACAATTGTGTTACCATGGATTTAAATAGACCTTTTCAAGCATGGCTGGTGAAGAGTTTGCTGGCTGCGTAGCTTCTGCTGTAGCAGCAGTATCCTGCTCTTTGAAGCTTTTCCTTCCCTCTGGGAAGCTGCAGCCATTCCAAGTCTGACATCTCCCTTCATTTCACCTGCTGAGAAGGAAGTTTAAGGTGCATAGAACTGGCTAGAAAATGATTTTCTCTCCCAGGGTTGGTCCCCCTGCTGCTGCAGGTGAAAAATTCTGGGAAAAACAACCCCATGTGGTTCTTTTAAAGATTTTGGGATTCAATGAAAAACCAACTACTGAACATTTGACTTTTGGTTGCTATCCTCTACTTTTATTTTAATCTAAAGCAGAAGAAATGGAAAATTTTCTCAAGTATTTCCATTTTATCAAAAAACTTTTTCTGGTCACTTGAGACTCACACAACAAATTTTTCTGCTGCTCAGTCAAGCAAGTCATCTACAAAGTGCCACACAAGAGTCAATGCACTATGAAGTAAAGCAGCATTTATTTTTGCTATTGAAATACAAGAACATCCACCAAGCAGAAACTTACTATATCCAAAGTGAAGCAAAGGCATGCCTGAGCCTTTCAAAGGAGCTTTGCTTCCTTTTTTTTTTTTTTTCAAATACATAAAATGTTCTCCCAGAAATGTCCCCCTCCACTAGGCCTGTAGCAGGCATGTGGCACTGAGAGGCTAGAGAATCCAAACACCTTGGGAGCCCACTTTGGGTTACAAATATAGTTACCATTTTGGTTTCTTTAGTGGCTGTAATAAAGTGACTCTGTTAATCTTTAACTCGCAGCACAGTTGGGGTGGTGAGAACAGATTAAAGCGTATTTTTACAAACCTCAGCAGCTGAA
The DNA here is from genome assembly GCA_007922195.1 of Podocnemis expansa. Taxonomy (NCBI): domain Eukaryota; kingdom Metazoa; phylum Chordata; order Testudines; family Podocnemididae; genus Podocnemis; species Podocnemis expansa. The sequence continues at coordinate 70,416 of ML682310.1, read as the reverse complement.
CATCAGACCCATTTACTGGCATTTCAATAAAACTTTAAAATAAACTGCCATTAGGAACATTTGAAAACTTTGTCTGTCACTGAGGTGATAATCGTCAGCTGCCCTCATCATGTAGCAGCTGGAAACGATAGGTTACCCTGTAAACCAGTTGCGGTTTGGTTCAGATAAGAACCTAAAGGTTTGGGTTAGGCCTGGGCCTGTGTGAACAGTAGGGTCAACAAGGGGCAGCCTTGAATCCAGCCCATCTTTTGCTGCTATGGACAAAACCAGCTTTTCTTCCTGCGGACTGAAGTCTGAATTTCACAGCTCATTCTGTTTGGTGGGATTGACTGAAACTACTGGGTCTCCACAATCTGCCTGCCAGTCTAGCCCACAGAGCATCTTATGACATTCCCTCCTCTTTATTTAGGATATGTCTACACGTCAAGCCAGAGGTGTAAATTCCAGCTTCAGGAGACCTATCCACGCTAGCTATGACTGACAAATCATAGAGTGTAACTGCAATAGCATGAAGGGGGGGTGGGGAGCCATGCTAGTATGTGCTGAGTGTCTCAAATGTGTGTGTACGAGGCTGGCTAGCCCCTCATGCTACTGTAGCTATGCTCTTATTTTTAGTGTGATATCCTGATCATTGCCAGCATGGGTGTGTTTTTTATGGCTGGAATTGACACCTGCATTGCAAAGTGCAGCCATAGCCATGGTCTGACAGGTTAAGGCCGTGTAAATAAAACAAAGGAGTCCTGTGGCACTTAACGATTAACAAATTTATTTATTGCATGAGCTTTCGTGGGAAAAAATCCCACTTCATCGGATACTTTGAAGATGGGAAAACTTATAGAATGGGAGGAGATAAACGCAGGGAAGTGTAAGTGACAGGATCAGGTCACCCTGTAACAGCAAATCGGAATAGTTGTTAAGCCCCGAAGCAACACAGTCAAACAGAGCCATTAAAGCAGGCGCGTATCCCTGCAACAAACCATGCTGCCAACTTTGCCCACATACCTGCACAAAAGACACTATTACAGGACCTAATAAAACCAGTTACTTCATCAAAGGCTCATTCGCCTGCTTATCCACCAATGTGATTTATGCCATCATGTGGCAGAAGTTCCCCTCTGCCTTGGGTATTGGACAAACAGGACAGTCTCTGTGCAAAAGAAGAAATGGACACAAATCTGACATCAGAAATCACAGTGCTCTAAAACCAGTGGATCAGCATTTCAACCTTCCTGATCACTCCATTGACAATTTGCTAAGTGTGGTGCTCAGGCTTCAAAGAGAACCTGCAGAGCTTGAATTTCTTTGAAAATTTGACTGTGTTGCTTCAGGGCTAAATAGGGACTTTGGATTTTTTTCTCATTACAACAGGTGATTTGACCTCATCTTCCTCTATAAGCTGTTCCTCAGTGTTTGAATCTTAATAACTGCTTTGATTTGATGTTACAGTGTGACGTGACCCAAGGCCATCTTTGGGGGAGGGTGAAAGGGGCGATTGCCCTGGCCCTGTGGTTCTCTGCACCCTGTGCCGTCCTGCCGTGAGCAGGGCAGTGTGGGACCCATACCGCTGCCCCCCCACGGTTGCGCTCTCGCCCGCCCCTTCCCTTGTGCTTTCGGCACGGAGCCAAAGGCAGCGGGGAAGGGGGGAATGAGGTAGGAGCATGCAGAGCCAGCATCTTCTTCTGGCTGGCTCTCCCTGCCCCGAGGACGGGGAACAGCCAGACCAGGGGTGGTGTGGGCAGCCCAGAGACGGCTTTGCTCTCTGGTCCCTCCCCTGGGCTGGCCGTTCTACCCTGGAGGTGAGGCATTTATTTTCTCCCATTCTGTAAGCTCCCCCATCTTCAAAGCATCTGATGAAGTGGGATTTTCTCCCATGAAAGCTCATGTGATAAATAAATTTGTTAGTCTTTAAGTGCCACAGGACTTCTTGTTTGTTTTACTGAACTAGACTAACCCAGCTACCTCTTTGGAGCTTGACCATGTAAATAGCCTTTCCTGCAGGATTGATCTGAAGTGCTTATGGGGCTCACAGTCCTGTAATCGCTGAGTGCCTCACAGTCTTAATGTATTATTCTCACAACTCCTTTTGTGAGAAAGGGCAGTGCTGTTTTCCCCATTGTACAGATGGGAACCGAGGCACAGAGAAGCCAAATGTCTTGCCTGGGGTCACACAGGAAGTCTGTGGCAGAACAAGGAAATGATCAAGGGCCCTCCCAAATCTCAAGGTAATCCCTGTCTCTAGCCACTGTTAAATGAATGAATGGATTTTGTTGAAAAGTCTTCGGCAATACATTGTGATTTTAGTTCTTGTATGGGCTGACATTTCGGGGGTGTCTGAGTTTTAATCCTACTCATGACAATTGTGGTAGCTGAGCTGTTTGACTGGAGACAATAATGAGAAGAAGCAGGAGATAGGAATGTTTACTCTACTGTTAATGCCCCGTCTTTTTTTTTTATTTTATTTTTGTTTTGTTTTGTTATTGGTAATTTCATTTTTATTGCATTCAAGATAATCAGATAAAGAGAAGTTCCCATGGGAATCAGAATCCACCTATTGTTAGTGTCAGCTCAACAGACAGAAGAGCACGGCCACCTTGTGCTGCCTTCTTGGCGTCCTTATGTTAGAAGGAGGCTCTGTAGTGGCAAAGCTGTTTTCTGCTGTATGCTGTAGAGGGACGTGAATCTATGTGGGAAGTGGGGGCTGGCCTCACGGTGCGTATGTTGAGGAAGAAGTGGGGGGGGTCTCCATTTTCTGAGTGCATGGAGTAGGTGGATAGCATGACAAAGAGTGAGCATCACCACAAAACTGGGCTCAGATGTAGGAGCACTGTGAAGGCGCATAGTGCTGGGAGCAGATGCTAGGGTGGTGTGTCAAAGTGCCAAGCTGAGCAGAAAAGCACCTAAAGGACATGCCAGTGTACCAAAGGAGAAAAGTGCCTGTGCCTGCACTGTAAGCATACGTGCAGTCACTTGATGGGTGAGGGCATAGAAAGGAGAAGTAGGGAAAAGCTATTGGTGCTAAAATAGGGGGGCACTGGAGTTTCTTTGCTACCTGCAGCCAGAAAAGAGCCAACTAGAGCATTCAGAATATGGAAGCTCCTGGTAAGGAGGTAGGGTGTGACGTGCAACAGGCTCAGCAGTAAGGAGTCTAGCTTGCACCCTATCCCGTACTACATCTGCCCTTTGTAGTTTTAATCTTATTGCTCAGGGAGTCTCCCCTGTCTTGAGCTAGGAAGCTAAAATTCACGAGTGAGAATCCTGCCAGACAAGGTCATCAGAGAAATTTTTTTTGTGTGGTTTAGTCTCTCAGGTGCCCAAAATTAGTACTTAGGCTGAGGCTCTTCAAAGGCACGTCTCAAACCATCCTGTGCAGCAGCTGGGCTATGTTTGTGGCCTGCAGCACAGCCAACTCTATGTAGCATGGGCTGGGTCCTTGTGGCTAAAACTGGAATTGCCTTGTATAAGTGACCTGCTGAAGAGTAGAACGCAGTCCCTTTGCTGGGTGCCTGAGGAACCGACTGGCACTGGTCCTTAATGTCAGGCTGAGTTAAGTGAGTTCAAGGAGACTGGCTGGGATTCAGCGAGGTGGCGGGTGGGGTTAGCGACTGCACTGTAGCTCTTTTCCTTTTCAAAGAGAGAGTGGGTGGTGCAGGTAATGGCGACACAGTTCATCAACTTTAGATCTCAGCTCCACGGGTTGACTCAGGCTGGCTGCAGAGGGGTTCTTACCTTGCTCAGTGACTCAATAAGAGGGGCGGGCTGGTGGTCTGAGTCCCCTTTTTATTAACAGGGTGTTATGAGGGCAGTGGAGGCACCTGCCCGGGGCTGGCCCAAGGTCTTTTGGCGCCCTGTGTGAACTATGACCCCCCCCCAACATGCAATAAGAAATAAAATATTATTATGTTTTTTTAATAAAGAAAAGAATTCACTTCTTCTAAGCTGATGCCTCTTAAAGCCTGGCGCCATAGGTGGCTGCCTAGTTCACCTGTATGGTTGGGCTGGGCTTGTGCCTACCCTGACTGTCCTTGTTCTCGGGGATAGGCTGGGGTTCTGTCACCCCAGTACAAAATTGACTTTGAGGCAATAAAGCTGTGAGCTGTGATGTTTTGGGTACCATCATGTGGTAGAGCTGGCTGTGATCAGTACCCCCCACTTCTCACAGCTTCAGTCACATTCCCACTTGTTGCACTTCAGCCATTATGTCAAGTTGTTCTGGTAAAATCCAAATGACAGCTCCCTACCACCACCACCATGTGCTTTCCTTTTACAGGTGTCTGGGGAGGAGGCTGCCCCATACATTCCAGCAAGGTGGCTAACGCCTCAGGGCCATACACATGGCAGCCCCAACCTGTTCAGTGTGAAATACGATCCCCTTTCATCTGGGGATAATTTGCTCTCCCACCTCTTGGCCTGAGGGCGAGGTGGGGCGGAGGGAGATTAATAGACTGTTACTGCTGACAGTAATGAAGCGATGACGAGAGATGTCTGGAATCATCATTCTTGTGGGTGGTGACAGACCGGCTTGTGGGGAAAGACAGAAACACAGTTCCAAACCTCTGCCTAATCAAAGCACAGACACAATCTGCTGGGAGAAGAAACTGGGGGCTGTTCTCACATCTCCCTGTGTCTCATACTGGGGAATTACATCTCATCTTCTGTGCTGCCTTTGGTGCGAGTGAGGCTGTCTGAAACATCTCCTACAGCCACCAGTGGGGTTATCTGCCCTGGAGCAACTCAAAGTCCCTTCTCAGTGATATTAATAATGAACAGTGCTGGAGATATGTAGGAGCTTTTAGTACAACAGAGACCAGTTGCAGATCACCTGGCATCCCTGCTAGCTACTTCAGTGCTCAGCCTTGCATTCAGGACTCTGGCACACAGTCCTGGCGTTTCTTCTGGGCCCTTTCACGGTGCTCATACTTGCATCCAGCTTCCTGGGGTTTTGGCACCCACTCTTCGGCTCTTGGCTGTAACTCAGCAGTCAGTCTTGGCACTTCAGTGCCTCATCATCTGCTTGAACCAGCAGCTCTCCCCTCCACACAAGGGAGAAGGCGGGCAGTAGGGTATTGTTAGTGAGTGCTCCTTTCTCCCCCGCCCCCCACAAGGTCTGCTCTAGCTTGGCTGTTTGAAAGTGCTAGCTAGACCACTTTTTCTGGGGCATGTGAGCAGCACCTGTTTACTAGAGAGAAAAAATTAGGTGACTGAGTGTGGGGAGTAGGGGAGCGAGACTTTCAGATGGGAAAGATGGTGGGAGTGAGGAAAATGGGTAGGGCTTTGAGGAACAGTACCCAAGACAGGGCTTGGGGGCATAGAACAGGTCTGGGGTCAGCGGCTGGGGAGGGGAATAAGGGGATCTATGTGGAGAATGGCTGAGGCAGAGCTTAGGGAGCAGCTGCAAACTTCCAGCCCTCTACTGATACCCGCAGGATTTCAGTAGAGTGTAGCAGCCTGAGCAGAGGGTTAGGGCTACCTAAGGGATGTCCGTTGCAGATCCTTCTTCTCCCAGTGAGCTCCATTGCCCACCCTCCCCTGATGGATCCCCAGTACCCTCAATATGTATTCCACCCTCCTTCCTTTAGCCTCACATTAGTCTAGCTGCAGATTGTCTGATCCCCAGGCCACTGGGGGAAGAAGGGGTTCAGTCCCATCACTTACAAGTTGAGGTTTCTGCTTCCACAGCATGCTGGAGAAATAAGGAACTGGGGCCCTGAATGAGATCTCCTACTTAACACAGACCATCAGGTCAGATCCCTTTGTCTGGGCCATTTAAAATGGGGATCGCTCATGGCTTCAGTGCTCATTCAGCACTTGGCCTGGAAGCATGCCAGTGTGGCACTGCCAGCCTCTGGCTCATATGTTCTGCCTTACAGAGCAGGCCTGATCAAAAGAACAACGCTGGGGGCCTTTAGAGATGAAACCAAGTATGAAAGGGCTGCTTGGTTCATAAGCACTGATGTGCTGGCTTGTCTGAGTCACTGTATCCTGGCTGTAAATCTCAGGAGATATTTCTGTCTCACAGCCCGAATCCCCTTGATGTTTGCTTGCTGTTACCTTGAGCGTCAGAAATGCTGTGAATGATTCCCTTCATCTCCCTGGCTCACAGCAGGTCTGTGTGGCTGGACTATGACGTGCTGTGTTGTTTCCATTGAGCCTGAAGGGAAACATAATTTTTTTGCCTCTGTGTGTTTCAGTTAAGATATAGTGCAATAAGGTGAGTGAGGTAATACCTTTTTATTGGACCAGCTTCTGCTGGTGAAAGATTTTTTTGAGCTGCACAGACCTCTGTCAGTTCTGGGTCTGAAAGAATGTCTTATTCATGAATAAAAGTTGGTCCAGCAAAAGATATGCCCTTACCCACCTTGTCTCTCTAATATATTTGGACCAATGTGGCTACAACAACCCTGCAATCAATTGAAAAGTGGAATTTGCCTTCAGACAGCTCCTTTCTTCCAGGGAGAGAGAGGTGCCCTCTAACCTAGTCCAGCAGTGATTTATCATTGGGCCCTGGGATGCAAACTAGGCTGAAAGCCTCAAGAATAACAGAACAGGCTTGTTTGCCATGGAGGCCACCCACACCTGAATGTCTCAGAGGCTTTCCTTCCTCTCTTCCCCTCCTGGGGCCCCTCAGCATCTGCACATCTGCAGCAGCCAGTCTACAAGGCCTGCAAATTGCTGGCGAGGTGAATACCTTCTTTGACACCAAGAACTAGACCGAAACTATGTCAACGGAGAGAGAGCTGAAGCAGCTTTTCCTGCTTATCCTGTTTGAGGGTTTGAACTGCATCCTGAGGGGTCAGTGTGCAGAGGAGACACCTTGGATTGGCTAGAAAGGGAGCCTGAAATCCAAGACCCTGGGAAAGAAGAAACCCCTTGTCTGGGAGAAGTATCGGTCATGATGCACTTCAGAAACCATCACTCTCAACGGGATTAGTCAGGAGGAAAGAGGAGTTTGGGGCCAGTAATTTCAGGCTGAGGGTGATTTAAAGGTCAAGGGGAGCAGGGATGGAGGAGATGTGCTTGGTGGCCCATCTCTTAAATGGTGGCCAGTACCTCAGACTTTGTACAGGTGTTAGCCACTTACTGAAAGAACATCTGCCACAATGTCAGACCTTTTCTCTATCCAGCACCAGAGATCTGAAAGCATTCAGTAGACTGTGCGAACTAACACATGAGGTCCCTTGTACTGTGGCCACCTCTGGGTTTCAAATACAGCTGATGTTAAACAGTGATGCAAGCAAGGAGTCCTGTGGCACTTAAAGGCTAGCAAATTTATTTGTCACATGAACTTCCGTGGGGGAAAATCCCACTTCACCAGATACTTTGAAGATGGAGGAACTTACAGAATGGAAGGAAAATAAATGTCAGGAAGTACAAGTCTTGGGATCAGGTCACACCGTAACAGCAAATAAAAGCAGTTGTTAAGATTCCAGCACTGGGAAACAGCACATATAGGAGGGTTGAAGTCAAATCATCTGTTGTAATGGGAAAAGAAGCCGTAGTCACGGTTTAATACTGGTTTCCACACAATCGAATTTGCATATCAATTCCAATTCTGCAGTTTCACTTTGAAGTTTTGATGTGTACCCATTTGCTTGAGCAGAGCTATTAACAAATCATCAACAGAGTGATCAGGAAGACTGAAGTGCTCAGTTACTGATTTTTGATGTCAGATTTATTCTTTTGCACAGAGGTATCAAGAGTGATACTACACACGCTGGGCCAGGTCCTCCACTGGTGAAAATTGGTGTAACTTTATTGGGCTATGTCAGTTACAGGAGCAGAGGTTGAGACCCTACAGTTTTGGGGCAGGCAAGGGAGAGCAATACATGTGTTCATTTGAAACTGCAAGGTGGGAGTAAATTTCAGAGAGGAAGAACTGGAGTTTTCCAAGAACATCATCATGCTCACTTCTGCTCTGATAGAAGGGGGCCTTCACAGAGCAGAGGGGCCTTGGCGTGTACACCTGAAAGTGGGGTGCATGGAGGGTTACACCTCTTGACAAAGAAGGAGCACTCCTCTTTGAAGTCTTAGCAATGCTCTGCACTCTCAGCATCAGTGTCACCATGTCTGTGGTGGTAAGGAGTGTAATTTATTGACCAAAACAGTTATACCGGGACAGCCCCTAACAGGGGCACCGTATTCTGCTAGAAAGGTGCTTTAAGCTGGGAGAGTTTATCTGTATAGGAATAAGCTACACGGCTATCCACACCTTTATATGGGATACCTGCGTCCACACCGGGGGGTTGTACAGCTTCAGTTCTCTTGGTATAGTTAAAGACATACAACTTTGTACACCTGAGGCCTCTGCAGTGCAGTTATGAAGGCCTCCCTGCTGCAAAGAGAAATTTTGCTTTGAATTTTCTCTGTGTGGCTTTCTACTGCCCTCTTCTGTCTGAGGTGTTCAGTGCCACTGTGTATTTTTCAGCTTCTCCCCTACAAAGCAGAACAGAACAGAGCAGGTCAAACTTGTTCAAGAGTTTTTCCTTTCTGACCCTTTCTTGTGTCCCCTCGTGGTGTGCAGGCACCCAACACATCCCTCTGAGCTGCTAAAGATGACTCTGGGGGTGTGTCTACACTGTACTAAAAAGAGCCATGTGACTGCTGTGGCTCAGACTAGTGATTCAAGCTCAGACCCAGAGGTTTGGGGGTCTTTGAGACCATGAGCTGCCTGCTGGGCTGCAGCACCCACAACTGCTATTATTAATGCACTAGCTGGAGCCCTGCTAATGTGAGGCTGCCTACTGGGACTGGGCTCATTCCCAGTCCCACCTGCTGTGTAAAGCTTATCTCCAGTGGATCCTCAGGAAAGTCAGTACAAACTGACGCTTAAAGTAGATTAGTTAAACAGAATTAAACCGCTGTGTGGATGTTCTCATTCAGAATGAAAGTGAATTTAATTTGGTTTTGCTTAACTCACTTCGGCTGTCATTAGCAGGCTCTCATTCTTTCATGCAGTGTAGCCACTAAAAGGGACAGTGACCCACAATCCTGTAATATGGGGCTCACAGAAAAGGGTGTAGTTCTGTTTTCACATCTGTAAAAACATGTTTTGAAGCATTTGTTCAGAAACCTAAAAGTTTTACAAACTTGGCAGCTGGGACAGACCCCTTCATGGGCAGGCGATATCTCCCTGATCTACTGGCTGTGGGCAAGTCTATAGTTATGGTGGCATCAGTTGATCTTTCCAGAGTGAATGAGTGGGACAGTGGAGACCTACTCAATAATTGGAAAGTCAACCTGGGTGAGACCACCCCCTGAAAAGCATTAGCACTGAGTCAACAGGAGGCCATTTCTCATTGATTCAGTGCACGGAAAACTCTGTGGTGAGTAGGCAGTAGAGTTATTTTAAGTAATTTGTGGATCTCCCTTCCACAGCTGCCGAAAACTGTAGTACATGTAGACTAGGGCTGTATCTGAGCCCTGTTCATCTCTAGCAGCACCACAGTTGACACCAGATGCTCTGATTTTGTTAGCTTGCCTGCCTCCCCATCCAGGTGACACTTCTTACACCAAGAGAGGACCATTATTCAGCAAAGAGGGGAAAATAATAAGAGAAAAATGTGCAAATGGCAGAGGACTGAAATGATTTCTTTGTTTTGGTCTTTACTAAGAAGGTTGGTGGTGATTGGATGCTTGATGTAGGGGAGAGCAGTAAAAATGGGATTGGATCAGAAGCAAAAATAAGGAAACAACAAGTTAAAAATGACTTAGACACAGTGTTTTTTTTTTGCGAAGGTATGTGTAGATATGGAGTACCAGTACCTGTTTTTGCAAAAGTGGTAGATGTGGTATATCTAGACATAAGTAAAGCTTTGGTGTGGTGTAGCACAGGCATGGCCAAATTGTGGCTCGGGGGGCCACATGTGGCTCTTGAATGAAAAAGTGCAGCTCCCGGAAGAACATCAGCAAATCAGTTTAGGAAAGCAGCCCCAGCCTAGGAGTTTTAAATCTCCCACCCTGAGCATACTTGGGGCAGGGCCTGGGAATTTGGGAAGGGGTTGGGATGGTGGGGAGAAGTGGTGGCATGCTTGAGGATGGCAGGGAGAAGCATGACATGGTCTGGGATGGCGAGGAGAAGCACAGCATGGTTGGGATTTTAAAAAAACTCACCACTAGCCTGCAGTCTTCTACTTCGAGCGATAGCTAAGTTTTTACTGTACAGGTCTAGTTTTCATGGCGACCTGAAGTAATTATTGGAATATGACATTAGAAGGATCAATATTAGCCCTCTTTTTATGATAAAATTAAAGTGTTCAATGACTTTTAAACTTAGTAATTTTGGAGTAGGTAAAAGTATATGGCTATATGCCTCAGTGCAGCTCTTGAAGATTTGAGAATCAACTTGTGTGGCTTTTGAGTTCTATAAGTTTGGCCGCCCGTGGTCTAGCATCATCTTCTCCTTAACAAACGACAAACAATCTGGTTGGAACTACTATAAGACAGGTGAAAAATTGTTTGGGTAACCATTCCCAGAGAGTAGTTATCAGTAGTTCACAGTTATGCTGGAAGGGCATAAAGGGCGGAATACCACAAGGATCGGTTCTGGGTTTGGTTCTGTGCAATATTTTCATCAATAGTTTAGATGATGGCATATAGAGTTCACTTATAAACTTTGCTGATGCTAACAAGCTGGGCAGAGTTGCAAGTACTTTGGGGAATAGGATCACAATCTGAAACGCTTTGGACAAACCGGTGAAATGGTTTGAGGTAAATAGAATGAAATTCACAATGACAAATGCAGAGTACTCCACTTAGGAAAGAACAATCCATGGCACACCTACAAAATTGGCAATGACTGTCTAGGAAGGAGTACTGCAGAAAGGGATTTGGGTGTCATAGTAGACCACAAGCTAAATATGAATCAATACTGTAATGCTGTTGCCAAAAAAAAAAAAAAAAGCAAACACCATTATGGGATGTATTCAGAGGTTAAAGTATAATTTGGCAGGCCCCAGAACCCTCCTAAAGTGGCGGCTCCCCGTCATGCCAGCGTGAGCTCCCTTCATGCAGGTTGGGAGCGTCCCCACCCACTCCAGCTACTGCCCCCATGCCAACCCCCCATCCCAGCTACTGTGCCCCACACACCGATCCCCCACCCCAGCTACTACCATCCCCCACCTAAGCTACTGCCTCCGGCCCCAGTCTCACCACTGGTTCCCCTAACACTTCCCCAACCGCCTCCCAAACCGAATGTGTCACTGATGGCCCCCGTGGTCCCTGAACCCTTCCCCAACCCCCACCACACCATCTTCCCCCACTGTGCCAGGCCAAGTCCCTCTTCTGTACCCTTTCCCAGCCAAACCAGCTTGCCTGTCCCCAAAAACCAGTCCCCCAGGGCCCTCTTACCTGGCCGCCATGGGAAGTGGCCCCAGCCCAGGCTGAGACTTTGGCCTGGAGCCTGGGCTCACTGAGCATGCTCAGAGCCTCTGAGCATGCTCGGTGAGACCAGGCTGCGGGGCGGGGTGTGGAGTTTTAAAAACTCCCTGCGCTGCTGAAACGTGGTGGAATGCTGTTCCGGGACTTGCTATTTTTAGTGGCTCAGCATTTGCAATGTTCCCTCTAAGGTGATGATGCAGCTGAGCAAATTGTGGATGCAGCTGAGCAAGTTCCCTGACCCATACCGGGCCCCTTCCCTGCTGCCTGCTTGTTCCCCAAGCACATCCATAACTTTCTCAGCTTCACTATCAGCTTAGAGGAAACATTGGACCTGATCCTGTGACTTACACTTCCCTGCATTTATTTTCCTCCGGTCCTGTATGTTCCCTCATCTTCAAAACATCTGACAAAGTGGGATTTTCTCCCACAAAAGCTCATGCAATAAATCCATTTGTTAGTCTTTAAAAGTGCCACATGACTCTGTTTGTTTTGCTGCACTAGACTAATATTTGATGTACTCATGATCTCTCATCATCATCCAGGGGAAATCACAGGATCTGAACTTGTAAAAAAATATATACACACAGACACAGATTTTGTGATAAGCCAAAGAAATGACTCGAATACCTTTCTGAGCAAAGAGAACAGTTTTATAGATGCATCTCTACCATTTTTCAAAGTAACTAGTGCACATTTATACACAAGATAGTTTATTGTATAATCTACTTCTTAAACCAGACCTTATCTCAAAGGAGACCGTTTGAGCTTGAGTGCTTCAGGACCATACCAGAATCTGGTCCAGTGGCCTTACAAATATATAGACAGAGAAGAAAGATGTGGTCAGTTATTCATAGCTCTTGTTAAATAGATCTGCTCAGCTCTTCAGCTGTCTACTATTCTGCCAAGACCAGGCTTAGGTGATTCATATCTTTTATGGAGAGGAAAAACTGACATATGCTAAGCATATTGCCCCCATCCCTAATGAAATGATCAAGCTGGTTCTGCAGCGATGGTTCACAAAGAAGAAAATTCTTTCCTACCTTGAGCTCCAAAATGGAAACCAACTGATCCTCCTATTGTAAATTAAGCAGTCACTTCAGGGACATGCTATGTACTGCTCAAGTAAACCACAGAAGAATGGCTGAGACTTAGCTAAGTTTAATTGAAGTATTTCCTCTACTAAGGTTGGGAACCCAAGCATTGTAAACATACCACAGATCTTACTGCTGCCTCTGATTTTAGTTTCTTTTTAAAGACAAGAAAATATTACTTAAAGTTTTTTTTAAAGTTGGTTGGTAGAGCTGCATATAGAACTGTTCTGTTTGCTTAGAAAGGTATCAGACTCATTTCTTTGGCTTATCATGAAATTCATATTTTTTGTACAAGATCAAATCCTGCTATTTTCTCTGGATGATGCTGATGGATCATGAGTACATGGAATGTTGTGAAATTCTAAAGAGGCAGCCATGTTAGTCTAGTTCAGCATACCAAACAAGGAGTCCTGTGGCACTTTTAATTTTTTATTTCACTTCTTAGTCCCTGGTTTAAGCCACTGTCAGCTTGGGAGCTGCCAAACAATGTCGAGCAAATCCTTGCAATGACTGTACTTGAAGGTCCAAGAACCATTCAGAACATAATGCTGATGGCGGAAGGACTGTTCCTCTAGATGGGGGAGAACAAACGAACATGGAGTCTTGTGGGACGTAAATCCCTGAGGGAGCTGCAAATCCAGAAGCCTTAGGGTTTATTTTTGAGTCTCACTGTTTTGCTGGGTGAGCTCTGGCATTGCTTCACCCTTCTCTTATGGCCTGGGGCTGCTCCAGCTCCCACAGTTGCATGGGGGTGGAGGGTAGGGAGACAGGATCAGGCCCTGGGTGTCCCCATTTCTAGCATACTTTCAGAGCACTTCAAACAAACAAACAAGGAGCCCAGTGACACTCAAAGACTAAAGACTATATGTATTGCATGAGCTTTTGTGGGAGAAAATCCCACTTCATCAGATAGTTTGAAGAAGTGGGATTTCTGATGAAGTGGGATTTTCTCCCACAGAAACTCATGCAATACATATATTCTTTAGTCTTTATGTGCCACAGGGCTCCTTGTTTGTTTGTTTGAAGTGCTCTGAAAGTATCCTAGAAACAGGAACACCCAGGGCCTGATCCTGTCTCCCTACCCCCCACCCCCATGTGACTGTGGGAGGTGGAGCAGCCCCAGGCCATAGGAGAAGAGTGAAGTATTGCCAGAGCTCACCCTGCAAGACAGTGAGACTCCAAAAAAAACCCCTAAGGCTCCTGGTTTGCAGCTCACTCAGGGATTTCCTTAACACCTCCCCTACACTCCAGCCTGAATTTCCCAACCCCCCCCCCCAGTTGTCCACTGATAACAATGTTATCACTTTTATGCGCACCACCCTATACCACCTCCTCCTACCCCCACTCCCCTCAATTTGAGTCCTTGGGAAGCTGCTTGCTCCCCCCGAGCACTTTCTCCAGGGGGCTTCCCCACGTCCCACAGCTGGGCGCCTTCCCTGCACGCTCACCAGCCAATTGACCAGCTTTCCAAAGTCCCCTGGGCACCCTTTGCCCCAGCTACCTGTCCCTGACCCCCTCAGGCCACACACCTGACTGCCAGAGCTGCTCCCACGCCGAACATGCCCCTCACTGCCACCATTCTTCCAGCCAGCAGGAAGCTGCGCCGGGAAGTTTAAAATCTCCTGCCCTGCATACACTCGGGAGATTTTAAACTCCCCAGAACAGCACCCTGCCGGCTGGAAGAATGTGTGTTCGGAGCCGGCAAGGAGCCAAAGCTGTGGGCCCTGTGCCACTGGCAGTGAGGTGTGTGCTGGGGAATGAAGGCTGCTGTGTGTGCGCAGCTTAGTGGGAACATTGATTTGAGCCCCTAAAAATAGAAGATGGAGCTGGAACACAACATTCCAGGGTCACTATTTTTAAATGGTGGGCCCCAGAACGCTGCGTTCCAGCTCCATTTTCTAATTTGGGGGGCTCTGGAATGTTGGTCGCCTAAAGACAGTGGGCCCCGGAATGACGTTCCACCTCACTCCAGCTTACTTTAACCCCAGGATGTATTAATAGGAGTATTGTAAGAAAGACATGAGAAGTAATTCTTCTGCTCCACTCCACAATGATTAGGCCTCAGTTGGAGTATTGTGTTCAGTTCTGGGTGCCTCATTTCAGGAAAGATGTGAACAAATTGGAGAAAGTCCAAGGAAGAGCAACAAGAACAATTAAAGGTCTGGAACACTTGACTAATGAGGGAAGATTGAAAGAGCACTATTTGCTCACTCTGGAAAAGAGGATACGGAGAGGGGACATGATAACAGTTTTCAAGTACCTAAAAGGTTATTACAAGAAAGAGGGAGAAAAATTGTTCTCCTTAACAGCCGATGATAGGACAAAAAGCAATGGATTTAAATTACAGCGAGGGAGGTTTAGGTTGGACATTAGGAAAAATTCCTAACTGTCAGGGTGATTAACCACTGGACTAAGTTGCCTAGGCAGGTTGTGGAATCTCCATCACTGGAAGTGTTTAAGAGCGGGTTAGACAGGCACCTGTCAGGGATGGTTTAAGAGGTACTTGGTCCTGCCATGAGTACAGGGAACTCAACTTGATGATCTCTCATGGTTGCTTCCAGACTCTATGAGGCTATGAGAACACAATGGCAAATGGTGGGTCTCCAGCACCCAGTTGCCAGTATTTGTATTTGCACCCCCTCCTCCCACCCCTTGGTGGCGGTGGCAATGGTGGCTGCACCCTCTGAAGTTTCCCGCTTTCCTCCACTCCCCCTGCTGTGGGTGCAGTGGTTGCAGAGGGAAGCAGGAATGACAGGGGCACATGGCCCCTGGCAGCAGGGGGTGGGAGGGGAGTTGCCTGACTCCTGTGTGACTCGGCTTCTCATGGCTCTCTCGTTGCTCTCAGTGCAGGCTGGGAGGATGGCAGGGAGAGGGACTGGGTCAGCGTGGATGCTGGTTATGTCAGTGCAGAGGTGGTGGCTTCTTCTTCAGGGGTTCGGGGGGCACCTCCACAGGCCAGTGCTCAGGGGCATGCCCCTCTCCCAGTGGCCCCCTCAATACACAACAGAGTGAGGTCATAGATGGGGCGTTGCTGAGGCCAGGCCGTGGGAGAACACGGCCAGCTTTGAGGTCATGTGAGACCTTCACTGGAGACAGCGGAAGCTCCACCCAAGAAAGCACCTCCTTTAGGAGAAACCAGCCTAGCTAGTACATGGCATAACAGGATGGCTCCAAGTCCACGAATAGTTCCCACTCCAAATGAAAATAAAAAGTCCACTCCCCCAACCCATTGCCTGGTTTCTAATACAGTGGCAGCATCCTCATATGCCTACAGGGGCTGAGAAAGTAACTGACTGGTTTATGTCAGCAGTGGGATGTGATTTTGGGAAGAGCAGGATGGCGACTTTGAGAACAGACCTGTGCTAAGAGCACATTGACTCCGTGTTGTGGTCTGAGCAGAAACCTGTTAGGAGGAGCAGTTCACACCAGGGCAGTGGGATCATTGCAGAGCTTGGTTTGCAGGGGGTATGGTGAATTAATTGCACCTTGCAGTGTAGTTTGCATTGTGAGGAATGGAAACTAGTGTGATAAACATCTTTCCTCTGTGGCAAGCCCTAGCCTCCTTCCTGTGAGGTGTGAGAGAGGCTGACTGGAAGGATCATTTTTTGTTGTTGTGGCTGCGGGACCCTGTCTGGGCACTAACTAAATCTCAAACCTTGACTTAATCTGATGCAAGTCCTGTTCCCAGCTCTGACTGTGCCAGGGGTGAATTAAAATGGCTTGGAACCTGGATTCATCAGATTCACACAGAGACATACAGGGAGAGCCCTTTCCCTTCAGATTTCAGGTAAAGCTGTTAACCTAGGAAAAGGTTGTGATCGGGCTCCTCATTCAAGTTACAGAACATTCCCACACACACTGGGCCAGAACCAGATGGTACCATTGACTTCTGTGGAGCTGTGCCGATTCACAGCAGTGGAGGACCTGGCTGAGGGGGAGCAATGAGGCCCCGGGCTGAAGCAGGGAATTGGGAGTCAGTGAGGTGGGTGCCATTCCTGAGGGCTCTGATTTGCCTTGGACAGTTCACTTTCCCAGTTTCCTCATCTGTAAAACCATCTTTCCCCTCCTTGTAAAGCTCACAGCGCTTTGTCCAGGGATCTCAGGGAATGGTACTGTCATCATCCACCATGGGTCTGAGTGCTTGAGTTTAATTCAGTTTCACATGGTCTTTGGAAAGATCTCTACCTCTCCTGGGACCATGCCTTCACAGAGAAGACACCTGGATGCTTTCAGGCATGGATGCACAACACAGGCATGCTTGAGACTATGCTGGCATTCAGTGAGAGAAGGAGAAAGTTCAGTGGCTTCCTCCTCTTGACTGTCATTTACCGTAGGTAATAATTTCAGGTAGGAGACAGGAAACTCACCTACACACTTTGCATGGAAGGCAATACAGTGTGATGCCAAGTTCCAAAGGGGCAGCCGTGTTGGTCTAGTCCAGCAAAAAAACAAGGAGTCTGGTGGCACTTAAAGATTAACAGATTTATTTTTCACTTGTGAAAATAAATCTTAGTCTTTAAGTGCCCCAGGATTCTTGTGTTTTTAATACTACATGATGCCGTACATGTAGCTGTGCTGACACCTAGTGGTACAAATGAAGAAGTGGAATAAATGTCACAAGGAGGCAAGGGTGGTGGGTTACTTAACAGTAACTGTCCTGCAAGATGGGCTGCTCGCATACATTCAGTTTGAGGTGTCTCCATGCTACAGCACACAATTGATTGGAAACCATTTAGCCCTAGCCTGTCAGAACAAGGTCAGCCGCCAACGCCCCCTCTGGCCTCTCCCATGGCTATATATACGGCCCCGACCCTGATCCTCCTCAGTCCCTTCTAGTTGCCAACTCCATGTAGCAGGGACAGTGGGAGGGTCCTGAATGTATGCGAGCAGCCCATCTTGAAGCAGGATGGTTACTGGTAAGTAACCCACCATTCTTCTTCGAGTACTGCTCGCATCATTCAGTATTAGGTGACTACTAGCCATACTGCGGATGGTGGGCACAGTTGGGTTTTTCTTGCCTTCAGCATGGCTACCTCCGTTAAGGCGAAACCAAGGCGTGGGAGAATCCTGAATAGTAGGCTTCTTGGCCTACCTGGGGGAGTGCTCTTTTAACCCTTGATTTTTCTTGAGAGAACGTTATACAAGGGAACCAGTGAGGGGCTGTGTGTCACCCTGCCTTGGAGGCATGGAGTATTGATGTGGGCCATCCTAATTTGCTTTGGATGCCCTCCATGTTTAGTGTGGTTAAAACCAATCAAGGAAGACAAATAAGTCCCCACGTTTCATCTACCACTGTGTGACGATTGACTGTCATGCCCCAGGGAATAAAGGGGAGAATAAGCGCACCCTCTCTGCACTGGTGGGGTTTTGACATTTCGGCGTGTGTGTCTAGTTTGGTTCTACAGGTCAGAGGGCTGAAAACGCAACCAGGATGGCATTTTTTCACAGTCCCATTCTAGCAGGAGGAGTCCCAACTTGATGAGGGAGCTTCTTTCAAGAGTATTAGCTAACCGGGCAGAAGGGAAGTTGGTAATAGCACATCTCGGGTCCCAGAAGTGGGTATGACTTCTGCATCCTTTTGGCGATAGAGGGAAGGGACAGTAACACAGACTCACCAGTGTCGCTGATGGAGATCTGTGACCTCTAGACATATCCCTGTTTGGACTTGGTTGAGATGGACCTCAGTATGGTTCGCCTTCCAGGGAATGCAGATTGTCCCTGAGGGGAGTGGGCCTATGGGGCCCTACAACCATTTACAGAGGAAGGAGAAGGCTTTGAGTGGATGGCCCATATCCATGTTTAGGTACCAAAGGAAATTCTTTGTTTCAGGACGTCCTTTTGGTGCAATCCCAACCTAAGAAAGTCTGAGAGTCATGACGGAAAGAGAGCTGTTAGGGATTGGAACTAGGGTATGAAGGTAATAAGGAGAATGGGTAAGGGTGTTGCCTTGGACCTAGTCAGTCACTAGTGATTTGGGAGCCAACTGCCCTCATTCTGGGGGCTTTTCTTGCCCTGCTCGGCAGATGTGAGCAAGATTGGTGATAGGAAGTAAGAGACAGACTAAGCGTTATGTCAATAATTGTCCCTCAAGTCATCTGTGGCAGGCGCTCAGGGTATGTAGCTTTCTCGTCAGCCTTTTATGATTAAAATTTGGGCCACCTTTGGGTCACAAGGAGATGAGACTGCAAGCTCTGGAGCTGTCCTCCACCTGAGTAAGGCTCCTATGCTTGAGCAAACCAGGTAACGTCTTGTAGTTTCTTATGCAGGGACACTGTGGCTTCTTCCTTACGTCACTCACTCCCTGTGTGTGTGCCCTCTGGTACAGTGAAGTCTCCCCTTGAGCAAACCAGCAGGCTGCATACTTCTACTTCCCCCTGGTGAGAAGCGCTGATGTGTTGCATTGCTCTTCTGACAGCCGAGGGCGTGGGGAGAATACGAAATGTTGAGGGCTCTACCTTTACAAGAGGTAAAAGGGGGGGGGGGGTTACCTCCCCAAAATTTAGGCCTTTATTCACCAAGGGAGGAAGACTTGCCTAAAAGCGAATTATGCAGTACATCATCCATTTCGTTTGAGGACCTCAGGTAGGTACCACCATGTGATGGTCTGTCCTTCCAGGTATGGGCTATTGGGGAATACCAAATACGTATGCGTCCCCCATGTGGGCTACCCATGAAGGTGTAGGTATTTCCACCTCTGAGAGGACTTCCTGCAAGGTCCTGGAAGCCATTAGTCCTCTTATGAGGAATCAGGGAACTCCTATCGAGGAAGGGGAGAGTAGTCGTACTGTTCGTTACCATCTGGGCAATGGTGGTTGATTTCCGTCTTGGAGGGCCAAGGATGAACGCAGGCTGGCTTGAGGGGTAAATGCTCGATGTGCAGTGTTGCTAATAGGTGGGGAGGGTCAGCCCAGCCCAGGCTTACGGAGGGGTCATGGGGCCCCAAGGGGTCTGTAGGAGAACACCTGAGGTGAGGGGGAAATGGGAAGGGAATTGAAAGAGAGAGAGAGAGAGAGACCCTTTTGGAGGGCATCCCTGTGGGGGCCTATGGGACTAACATTAGGCCCCATTTTCCCTGCTTCCTGCTGTTAGTTCTTGCATGTAGCAAGGTAGGCAAAAACATTAAAATAGTCCCCATCTCCACTCCCACATGACTTCTGGGTACATCCCAGGGAAGGGTCACCTTAGGAGTGTGGTGGCAAGGCAACTCAAGCTAGCTATAATAGCGGCTAGGAAGGGTTAGGGGTTTTTCTTGCCCCTTCTTTGCATGACCCCTGGGTTTCCAACAATAGGTTGTTGGTGGGGGGGGGGGTAGAAGTCTACCCTTTTGCCTAACAGCGTGGGCTATCGAAATCCAGTCCTGGTGTGGATGGAGCAGGGCTGCGGTGAGTGAGTAGATGCTAAGTCCTGCATGGAGTACAAACATTTAGTCAGGTAAAATTTTAGTGGGTGCAGTACTCCAGTATGCACCCAAGTTAACCCAGGCTCTAGTGTGAATGGAGTGGAGCCTGGTCAGGGTAACTGGGGTGGAAGCGGTCTGAATGCCAAGTGCCCAGGAGTATATTTCAGCTCTGAAATGGTTGAGCTGGATGCCGAAAGGAGCACTCTGAGTGCGCTCAGATATGCTGGCCTTTCGCATGAGCAATGCTGGAGGAGAAGCCCTGGATGCGTTGAGCTAAGGGACGTTAAAACCTTGGGAGAGACTATGGGAGTGATTTGAATCAGATACCAGGAATCAGCCTGCAGGCCAGGGACTGGCAGCAGATGAAAAAAAGAAAATGGAATGGGGCCCCAGGGTGTGGAGAAATAGTGCAGTGTACCCCCACTGCCTTCTAAGCCAGGTCGCCTTTCACTCCAACCTGGAGAAAAGGTTTTTGGACTCCAGGTATAGCGCTCCTCCTCCTTCTAGCTGTGGATGAGGTCCCGCTTAGGACCGCTGCCACTGATTTCTGAGATGTTGCTGAGATATAGGAGTGTGGGTGAAAACCTGAGGGGGTCAGCGAGTTGGTAGGGGCCTCTTTGGTGTGGGGGCCACAGTACTTTAATGGGAAGTCCCTGGGGGGCTGATCCTGCCTCTTGCTTGGTGGGGAAGGCCCTGCTAGGTGCCTCTGCCGTTGGTGCTCTTGGTGCTGGTGAGGGCTATGAGAGTGACTGGGCTCTTGTGGGGGAAGCATGCCCAGTGAGCTAAGGGCTGATCTGGGATCCCTCATGCCACAGAGTAGGTGGTCTGTCGTCTCTGCAAACAAAGACCGTCCCTCAAAGGGGAGGTCTTGGATGACCTGCTGCATGTCCTGAGGCAGGCCTGCCTCCTGCAGCCGCGCTGCACGTCTCATAATGACGGCTGAGGCTATACCGCAGCTTTCTGCAACTGAGGCATTCCACGCTGCTAAGAGGGTGTCCCGGGCTAGCATGCCCTCCTCTAGGAAAGAGTCATAGTCCTCCCTGTGCTCCTGGAGGATGAGATCCCAGAATCTCCTTGTGGACTCCCAGATGTTTGCGACGCAGAGCTGGAAAGTGGAGGTTGAGTGCACCTTTTGTCCCATAAGGTCCAGCCCTCTTGCCTCCCTGGGTCTAGGCAAGGGATCTTGGGAATGTTGGCTTCTGTGCCCTAAGGTGGCTTCCATCACCCGGGAGCTTGGTACCAGGACTTCCGGGGTCGACTTCCGGGAGTGGTGCGGTGAGTTCATGCTCACTGCAGTCAGCTCCCAGAAGGGCAAACTGGCAGCGGTGAAATTGCCACCATCAGTATAGTCATAGTCTCAGTTTGCATGTCCTGGAAGTACTCTTTAGCCGTTTTTCCCTACTCCCTGTAAAGGTAATACCCAAACTCCCCTGGGGTCCCTACTGACCTGTTTATTTCATATTTTTGGCTAGATGAGAATGAGGGGAGCTAGATGTTAAGTGTAATATGTAATGAGAATTTTAGAAAGTGTCATTTCACAGAGAGGAGAGTAGACAGAATGGACTCGCAGATGAGGTAGTGTCGTCAAGTACAGGATGAGCAAAACCGGGATGGCCATCTGGTATGTACTAAATGGATGGGGTATTAGTCTATTTTGTGCATGAGAAATATTAAACCATGTGTAAGGGATTTTTATTGATTGTGCCATTAGCATTTGGTTTTCTTTGCATGGGAAAGATCTTCTCTAGCATAAGCTTCTTTTTTTTTTTTTTCCCTGGAAAGTATGTAAAGGATAGAGTTGGCAGAATTTCCATTCAGACATTTCAGGCATGAAGGTTATGTAGCCTGGATGTGGACTTTCAAGCACTATCCATTATAGGGACAATGCCACCTGTATATGAAAACTGTTCCTGTATCTTTTTATGATGTTATAACACATCTGGCTGGGTCATCAGGAGAGGATGGAACTCGTGATCTGTGAAGCTAAAACATGAACTTCTTCTACCTGAGCTAAAGAACAGAACTGGTTAGACATTGTCAATCAAGATCGTTTTCTTTAGGAAAATGCTTATATCACAGGAACCTACCGATTTCATCAAAATTTCAATGAAAAATTATTGAAACATTCTGTTTTGATAAAGTTGAAGCGCTTTGGTTTGACACTGTATATTATATTTTATATTATACTATACCTGTCATAAGAAGTCAAAGTGATAAAATCAAAACAAAGTTCTTTAAGCTTATTGAAATGAAACATTTTGATCAAATCATTTAACTATTTCACAAATTAGGTGTGGGGGGTTTGAAAATGTAATTGGCAGGAAATACTGAAATTTCAATGTTTTTGTTCCTGATTGGAGCAAATAAAAAATTTCAAAATGTCAAAATTTCCTGTGGAATTGAAACTCTGTGGTTCGCTCAGCTCCACTTAGACCCAGCTCCTTTACCTTAAGCACAGTAGTGGACTCATCATCCATCCACGTGGCCCAGCCCCTAGAGATGGACAAGAATACACTTGTCCAGTGTGTTAGACTGACATTATTGACCCCTTCTTTCATTCTATCTGCAAATTTTGGCTCAGAGCGATTGTCAGGCCTGGGGAGCCAGAAGAAATAACAATTGTGAATGCAGCCAACTGCCCTTTATGGAAAAGCAGGGATAGTCTAGAGGAAGAAAAGCCTGCGGATTTATTTGGGAAGGATCCAGAGCTTCTGTCCCATTGTGCTTGATCTGGGAACAAATAATCACAGAAATGTGTCTTCTCATCTTTATCAAATGGCTCGTGGGCATCTGGAACGCATGGGCCAGAGTCTCTCTGCTGGTGAAAACCTTTTGAAGCCAGTGGAGCCAGTGCAATTTGTTATACCAGAAGAGAGGATCTGTCACTATGGGTATGTCTACACTTACACTTTAAATCGAAAGAATGATGATTATTTCGATTTGAAGTAGTGCATGTCTACACTAGCTTTCCTTATTTTGAAATAAGGAGCTCCCTCATTTCGAAATAAGGAATGATCATTTTGAAATAATAAAACCTCGCTTTATATTGAATGATGGTTAAATCAAAATTATTATTTCGAAGTAACACAGAGTAGCCACGTTATTTTGATTTAACACTTTTTGCCCTTCTCCCTCCTAGGGTGCCTTCCTCTTTCTATATATTGGGTGGGGGCATGGCCCTTCTTGGGGGCCATCTTGCCACACTTCACATGGTGCCCCTGTATACAGACCACCCACTGGCCACAAGGGCGGAAATCACAGAGGACCCCACTGTCAAGACATGAGACAGGCATCCCAGAACTGCCTCATGTTATTTGGGACTTCTTTTCCTGATCAAACAACCATGTGTCAGGAAGGCACTAAAGCTA
Organism: Podocnemis expansa; assembly: GCA_007922195.1. Classification (NCBI taxonomy): domain Eukaryota; kingdom Metazoa; phylum Chordata; order Testudines; family Podocnemididae; genus Podocnemis; species Podocnemis expansa. The sequence continues at coordinate 47,185 of ML682310.1, read as the reverse complement.
ACATAGCTGGCAAGGAATTGCAATTCCATCGAGCAGAGCCCTTAGCCAAATGTCTTTGTCATCTGCCTTTATGGATGAGAGTGAGTAGGGACTGTACAACTGCCTGGGAATGATTCAGATTTGAAGACAGAATTCCTGGCTATCTCTCTCTCCACCTCCCCACGTTGACTTGACTGCGCCAGCTGGAATAACAGTGGATTAGGTTAGTCACTGGAGATTTGGGATGAAGATCCTGGTACAGCTCTGGTCCAGGAGGGGTCTCTAGAGGTGAAAAAATGAGTCATTCATCTGTTGGCGACTGACTTTGGCTTTTTCCAGCATTATATTTCCCTCTAGATTGTTTGTACTTTTCTGACTGTGATTCTCAGGCATGGTAATAATTATAATCATGTGTTTTAAATGCTTGTACCCAGAAGATTTTGAGTGCCAACAACAAGTAATCTGAAATGTACAGTATGCAGTTAGGGAACAATGGTATGTTTCATTTTCTGTGTAACGCCCTTAAAATTACTGAGTGTTGTCTGTGTGTGGTGCTCACCAGCCATCTTGTTCTCAGTGCTCACTGCACTTTGTTTCACAGGAGATGCACTCTGCATGTGCTTTATGGAGGCTTTGCTCTTGGGTTCTCACATGGTTTTCCTTAATCTCGAATACAGACCAATGTTCCCTCTAGTGTTTTGTGGACTGTGAGTGCAAAAGAAATTCTTTGTGGGCACAAAAAAATTCTTTGTGTACGCAAATATTAGCACTGTCGAATTTGTTTGTGCGCACTGTATTTTGTTGTGTGTTTGGGTTTCACGATCTCTGTGCGTGTGCACACGCGCACAGCTTCAAGGGAACAGTGATAGTGACCATGGCAGATGGGAGCATATGCCTTCCTCTTTCTGTGAAAAAAAATCGTTAGAGTGTGTGTATATGTTGCTTGTAGAATCTTTACGAGATCTTCCTTCCCTTGTTCTGCAGCCAGCTATGGAACGGAAAAGCAGGTGAGGTACCTTATAGCATCTTTGGCTCCACGAAGGAGCAAGTGAACTGCTTTCCTGTCTCTGGCTCTTGTCTCTGGATGGACAGTCCAGCAGCGCCAAGGAGACCATTGCCACACTGTTCCCACACAGGTTGATGGGAATGAGTTGCTGGTGCAGCCATTCAGTTCAATGCAACAGGGATGCAGGGTCATTTGAGTTGGGATATGTCTACACAGCAGACAGACCTGCTGCAGTGAGTCTTAGGGGCTCAGTCAATTGACCGTGGGTTGTGCTGTGGGGCTAAAGATAAACATTTGGGCTTGGCTGGAACAAGGGCTCTGAAATCCGGAAAAGGGGAGGGTCTTGATGCCCAGGTGCCAGCCTGAGCCTGGGTGTTTACATATTATTTTTAACCCTACAGCATGAGTCAGTTACCTGGGCTATGGGACTTGCTGCTGCAGATTTTTTTTTTTTTCTGTGCAGACAAACGCTGAGAGTTTCCAAGAATGCCAAGTCTATCCTTGGGCTTAAGCAACTACTAGCAATGGCTTGTCTCTTTGTGGAGTCCCATGGCTTCTCACTGCATTTTTCCTCAGCCCTCCCCTGAGGCTTGAGCTGGGCTTTGGGTTTGAGCAGCACTCAGCAGAAGCGAATCCACGTCAGAGCAGGCTGAAAAGGGGACTGGTTACCTTCTCCACATCCTGGAGTCTCTGCTTCTGCAAAGGGGGTTTGTGTCTCTTTCCTTGACCTAGTGGCAGAAGAAGATGAAATGTTATTCTCCCATGCTGGGAGCCCCCAAGTAGTCTCTCTTTAGGGGACATCTGGAAAGAAAAGATTCTTAAAAACCAAGGAAAGTCAGAGCCCTGCGCCAGCCTCACAGGATATAGGCCACACAATTGTATCCTCACCTTAGCTCCCGTCATAGCAGCACACTGAATTAGTGCAGTGTGATGGACATCCAGAACTCTTTCCCACTGCTAGGACTTCACTGCTAATCATAAGCAGCTACATTAATCACCTCCACCCTCCCAGCCATGGGCGTTGATGGCATTGGGCACATGGGGCATGGGCCCCAAGGGTCCCAGCCATTGTCCTGAGTCTGTCTCCCTGGAAGGCACAGGCACAGACACAGACAGCCTGATTGAGCTCCTACGCCTGCCTGGGAGGAGGACTCAGCTGAAGGGATTGTCTCACCCTGCATCGTGTCACAGAGACACTTGGTGCAGGGTGGGAAAAGGGGGAAATTTAAATCCCTGCTACCTTAGCCCAGCAGCTTGGAACCTCACAGCATGGGAAAGTGCAGTGGAGTCCACCACACTGAGCAAGGAGGAAGGAAAGGGGAGCAGGGAGGGAGAGAGTTGGTCAGGCTGCCTTGGGCTTGTGGCTCAGCCAGGACCCGGCCAGTGCCCAGGGCCTGGGCAGAGTCTGGCCAGAGCTCGGGGCACACCTGGGGCTCAGCCCATGATCGGTTCAGGCATGGAGGCTTGTAGCTGGTGATCGGACTCGGGGCTGGCAGTGGGGGCCAGCTGGGACCGACACTCGGGCCCAGGGCCAGCAGCAAGGGTGCCATGAGGACCTGCAGTTGCTGGCAGCAAGCTGCTTCGGGCATGTGGGGGGCAAGGGGACAGTGGAAGAGCAGCCAAGGGGGTGATGCTGGCTGGGACCTGTGCCCTGAAGTTCTTTGGGGGCAGCAATGCCCCTGCCCCATCCCAGAGAGGGACACCCTTACGGTTTCCAGCTGTGAGGCTGGAAGTTGCACATGCTTGGTTTTCTCGTCTAAGGCCTCTCTGTTTCTAAGCTATCCCTTGAGGAGTGCAGTTAGTACGTATTGCATATTTGGACACACTTTGACAGGATCCTGCCTCAGCCTCTTTTCTCAGGAGTAGACATGTTGTTAGCACCATTGTCTCAGCCAGGTTCCAGGTCAGGTAACTACAGCCTTCATTCCTGAAATGCCAAGGAAAGTTTCCATAGGCCTCAATATTCTGCATCACTTCCTGCCTTAGCTTGCAATGTGGCATTATGGTGCACTGCTAAACAGCTGCTGTGCTTCACCCAAGAGGCAGCTGCTTATTGGTGAAGGATAAAAGTGCCCTATACATAAGCATAGGTGGCCCTACAGGGGAGGGAGCAGGGTGGGCATTTTCCAAAGGTCCCATGCTGGGAAGGCCCTCCCCTCTTGCTGCTGGGGGCCCCTGCTGGCATCCTGCATCCCCCATCAGCCTCACTAGGTCCACTGTTGGCTCGTCCCAGCCCTGCTGCTGGCCACACCTGGGCCACCGCCGGTGTAGTGCTAAAAAGAGTATCCACCAAATTTTGTTACCCGGTTTTGTCTTTACAGGTAACTGCTCTTGACGTTACACCGGCTCTCCAGCCCCACGACTGGCAAGGCCAGCAGAGGCCCTGGTGGGGCCGGTGGCAGGGAGCCAGCAGTGAGGCTGGCAGGGGCTGTGGGAAGGTGGAAGGGGCCCCATCCTTGACTTTTGCCAGGGGCCCTGGAATCATTAAGACTGTCTCTGTACATGAGTTCAGTATGAGAAAATGTACAACCCACTACGAGAGGCATCATATTGTATTTAAGCACTTGCACCTACATTCACACTACATTATTTGAGTATCTTTTAATAAAAATTGCTAAAACCTTGACAAGAGGAGGTTGCAGACCAAAATGATTGCCCCTTCCCAAGTGAGTTCACCCCTCCTCACTAGATGAGGAGCACCCTATACTACAGAGGATTCTTTCCCAGGTGTCTAGCTAGCGGCTTCTGCCTACATGCACAGGATCTAACTGATAGCCGTATTTGGAGTCAGAAGGGAATTTTGCCTCATGGCAGATTGGCCAGAGACCCTGGTTTTTTTTTCCTGCTTCCTCTACCACATGGGGCATAGGTCACCTGCAAATTTAAACTAGTATAAATGATGAATTAATTGTAACTTGAACAGAGGTGGATTAGGGGCTGCAGGGGCCCAGGGCTGCCTCCGCTGCCACAGTCCCCCCTCCAGCCTGGGGCCTGCCTGGCCCTCTGCAAGTGGGTCGGTGTTGGTGGGGGGCACTGGGGCCAGAGGGTGGCCTCAGCTTGGCTGGATGGCCTCTGGGAATGCCGGGGTCAATGAGCACACATAGTACAGCTTCTGGTGTGGCCCGAAGGCTGTGCTGGAGGCTGTACTGCAGGCCAGGCAGCCTTGCCCCCAAGAGTGGAGCCATCAGTTGTGTGGGTCCATCCCACCCCCAGGGGCAGGTGGGAACATAGAACCTGGCCTCTGGGCTGGCCTGCCCCACATCCTCCCTTCCAGTGCTGGCAGGGCAGGGGCCCCCACATCATGGTGGGCCCCTGGGCATGAGCCCCTTAAACCTGAATGGTAATCTGCCACTGAACTCTAAGCCTTTAAACCATGATTTGGGGGCTTCAGTAACTCAGCCAGGGGTTGGGGTCCATAGGAGTGAGTGGGTGAGGTTCTGTGGCCTGTAATTGGTAGGAGGTCAGATTGGATGGCCATGATTGTCCCTTCAAGCCTTAATGTCTATGAGATTTTAGCAGTTGCCTGTGCCCCCAAACTCCTAAATAATTTTGCCTCAGAAAACGAGACGTGATGTAAACTATCATGGAGTCACCAGAGATCTCCACCAATGTCGTCTTCTGCCATGGCTAAAAATGGATGGAACCTGAGTGGAAGTGCCCGTATTCCTAACTCTGTGTATACAAGCCTGTGGAAGAAGTAGCTTCATGTTTTTTTACCCTCCCCTTTCGGAAGAGAGAAGGGGAAACACAGAAGGAAAGTAAAACAAACAAACAAGGAGTCCTGTGGCACTTAAAGACTACAAATTTATTTTTTGTATGAGTTTTCATGGGAGAATTTCTCACTTTATTAGATGCTTTGAAGAAGGAATGCTGCATTTACTGAAACAAATTCCTTCAGTGCTCATGTGATAGAAGTGAGATTTACCCAGCGTCAGCTGCTATAGGGGTTGTTGACCATGAACAAAGGAGCCAAAAGCCCCAATGAAGGACATGAATTGAACTATATTTTGTGCAGAAAGATTTTGAAGGGTGTGTGTATGGATTTAAATCTCTGCCTGATAATTTAGCCTTTCAGAGAAAACTAGCTCAGAGCTTTCCAGGTTAAAACGCAGCCTGCAAGTATTAAATACAGGGGTTAAAATAAGCAGGAATGCAGCAGAACACTGTTCTGGGGCCCACTATTTTTAGGGGCTTGGCATTCCAGGGACCCTAAAAGTAGAAAATGGAGCCAGAATGGTGCATTCCTGGACCCACCATTTAAAAATAGTGGGCCTCGGAACACAGGATTCCAGTTCCATTTTCTATTTTTGGGGGCCCCCCGAATGCAGAGCCCCTAAAAATAGCAGGCCCTGGAATGGTGTTCTCCTGTGTTCTGGAGGGCAGGGAGCTGGGAGATTTTAAATCTCCCTCCCTGAGTCAGCTGTCACTGAGCATGCTCAGAACCACTGAGCATGCTCAGTGAGAGCTGGCTGAGGGCCAGAGTCTCAGGTCAGGCTGGTGCTGTGGCAACTCTGCCCTGTGGCCAGGTAAGGGGGTCCTGAGGGGATGAATTCGGGGGCAGGTGAGCTGACCTGGTGGGGAAAAAGCACGGGGGAGGAGGTCGGCCTGGGGCAATGGGGGAAGAGGGAGTGGCATATCAGGGAGCTGGGGGACCAACAGCCAGATGGGGCCGAGGGCAGTAGCTGGGGTGGGTGCAGGAGCTGGGGTGGGGGACTAGTGTTTGGGGGGCAGGAGTTGGGGTGTGTAGGGGGGGCCTGGATGTCGGGGGGGGCAGATGTGCTAAAAGGGGGCCACCCGATTAGGAGGGTTCCAGGACCTGCCAAACTACACTTTAATCCCTGATTAAATATGATTAATAGGCCAGATGCTAGCAGTCACACACAGATTTTAACCAGTCCTTGCTCAGTCATGATTCCATTTGAATAAAAAACTCACCACAGCATCAAGATTTGGACCATTTAATAGGTAATTTGTTGTGACAGAACATTGGAGTTTGGATCACTATTAATAGTGAATTTTGCCAGAAAACAGGTAAGGCTGATGTAAAATATTCCATGAAAATCATTTCTTCATTGGGAATCTAGGTGACAAAGCAAACATGTCTGAAGAAAGGGTCTCCTTGCCTTGAGTGTTTTTCATTTTTTGTTGGAAACCTCAAAATCAATTGTTTGTTTTTATTTTCAGCAGTTTTCAGCTGAAGTTTTCTTGGTTTTTTAAGAAAATTTGGAAACTACCTTTTGGGTGGGAAAAACTTCCCAGCTGACTTCAGCACCAGGTAGAGAAAACAAGTCAGCACAGGATGGAGGAGGTAGGTTTGAGACAAAGGGACAGTTGTGAGGTGCAGGGCTTTTCTAGAGTTCACACAACGTGCTGTCACTTGCAGAACAGACTCACTCTCTGTTTGCTTCGTGACTTCTAATAGTTGCTTTTCTGCTTCCTGAAAGAGGCTGGAAAGAGTTAACCTCTAGCAGGCTGTTGGGCAAGTTCAGGTGTGTCTCTGTCTCTCCTTCCTCCTGTGCTGTGCTGTGCAGTCACAGCACGCTGAAGTCAGTAGTAGTGACTGCTCCGCAGAGGAGATTAGAAATGGCTGCCTGTATTGCAGCTGCTCCAGAAGGGTTGCCCCAAGATTTGGCATCAGGTGACCTTGTCCCTATGGCAGAGAGGCAGCAGGTTGGTGTTGGAAGTGACTTCCCAGGTGAGAAAACCAAGGGTGAAGATTTATATGGCCCTGAGAGCCCAGAAGCTACTAGCCCAGGACCTGACCCTCAGGGCAGTTTAATTGTAAATGGCTCTGGGAAGTCAATGGGCCAGCCCAGCTCCCTGGAGAAGGAGAATGGTCTAGGGGATGGGCAGGAGATCGTGTGTGACTTCTGTATGGCGCAGAAGGTCCAGGCAGTGAAATCCTGCTTGACCTGCATGGTGAATTACTGTGAGGACCATCTCCGGCCTCACCTGGAGAACAGCAAGCTGCAGAGCCACAAGCTGAGGGACCCCGTGAAGGACATTGACCAGCAGACCTGCGAGTCTCACAAAAGTCAACTGGGGTGGTTCTGCTGGACTGACATGGCATGTGTCTGTGAGGAGTGCCTGGTCGGAGAGCACGAGGGGCACAACTTGCTCACCTGTGAGGAGGCCAGGAAGGACAATGAGGTGTGTCATGACCTGGTATTTATTGATGTTCTCTGGGTTGTAGAGTGAACCAGATGCAGAGGGGCATAGGGACATGGTAGGCTTGCAGGCCAAATATCCTTCTTATTTATGGCTCTGTCAGTAGATTTACTCCTGACTGAAGCTGTGATAAGTAAGCGGAGCCTTGGGTCTTTCTCTGATCTGTAGCCACATTTGGGTCTGTCGATTTCGTTAACAAATTACCTGCACTTTATATCAAGGAGGGCTTTGTTTGCCCTGTCTGTGGGCCAAATCCTCAAGTCTTTACTCAGGTTCTACTATGCCAGCAGGCAGGAGCACCACACGCCTCTGCTCTTCTCTTACACTGGTGTAAAGCAGGAGTAACCCCCTTAACACCCATGGGCCTGATTCTCTAGTGCCTGAGACCTTGTGTCACCCCTTTCACCCTGTGCAAAGTGGGAGTGACTCACTACCATTCTGATGCTGAATGCAGAATTGGGCCCAACGGAGTCGCAAAGGAGTAAAACCCTGTGAGAGGTGAAATGGATTCACTGACTCAGTAAGTACTGATTAAAGGTTCCGGGATTTGACTCTAGAGTGCACCATCATGCAGCGTGTAACTGTGAAAGAGTCAGATTTTGTGAGTACTTATATCCATATAGGCTTTCAGTAGTTACCACCAGACTCCTTGTTGTTTTACTGCATGTGGGGATTCTTCTTCCAATAGTTGGTGAAATACAAATCTTTCTCCTTTGCAGCATGCATTTACCTTTCCTTTTCACTCTCAGCTGGGGAGGAAATGGGCTCCATCTGAGGTTTAGGTAGCTGTTACTAGTAGTTTCACTGGAAGATTTTGTTCAGAATGCTTTGATTTATTTAGAAACTGTGAATGGACAAAAGATTTTGTGATTTAAAATGAACCAATGGCTTCCCTCAGTGTTGCATGCTTCGTAAGGGAAATTCTAATTGTGCTCTATAACATGTGGCCCCCAGACAACTTGGCCTCAGTGTGGTCTGTGGGAGTCAAACAGACCAGTTCATGCTAGTGATTCACTCTTCTTGTTATAGGTAAAGTTTTCTAAAGCACCCACAGGACACAAAATAAGCAAAGAGTTCTGTGGCATGTGGACTAACAAATTTATTTATCACATGAGCTTTCATGGGAGAAAATCCCACATAGGGGAAGGTGCTGTTTGCCAGTGTTTGAATCTTAGCAACTGCTTTGATTTGCTGTTACAGGATGACTGATCCCAGGATTTACACTCCCCTGCCTTTATTTTTCCTCCCATTCTGTAAGTAACCCCATCTTCAAAGCATCTAATAAAAGGGATTTCTCCCATGAAAGCTCATGCGATAAATATAGTTAGTAGTCTTCACGTGCCACAAGCAGAGCTGTAACTAAGGACTTTGGTGCCTGGGACATATGCCGATTGAAATGCGCCCCTTACAATGGCCAGCGCCTGGGGCAAGTGGTAAGCAACACACCCTTTAATAGAGTGGCTCAAAGCTGTTCTGGTGCGCCCGGGGCAAAGCCCTTTCGCCCCGCCATAGTTATGGGCCTGGCCATAGGATCCCCTGCTTATTTTGCTGAACTAGACTAATACAGCTACCCTTTTGGAATTTCACTACAGGACACAGGAGCCAAAGTCCCCTTTGCAAAAGTGACATGGCCAGTTTTTGAAAGCTATGTAGGGGCCTAAAGATGCTGATAGGTGCTGAGGGGGAATGTCTTAAAGTGGAAGCTGAGTGCCTGGGTACTTTTGCAAATTGACTAAGTGTTCATCTGTGTCATTAGATGACTGAATATCTTTAAAACCCAGCCCATAGTCACTTTGTGAATGGTATCAGGATCCTTTTGATAATTTTACTCTGTGGCACATTTAGGTAGCTAAGGATGGAAAGGCATCTGGGAGAAAGGACATGATCTTAGAATGTCTATTTGTAGGAGTCATCCTTTGTAATACAAGATCAGTGGGACTGCTCACATGAGCAAAGCTTGCACTTGTGAGTAAGGGAACCCATTTGCCCTCTTGCTGTTCCCTTCAGGTGCCTCCCTCCTCTCCAGCTTCGTATCCACCCTTTCCAATCCCTGGTGACTGGGCTATTGCTGTGAGTAAAATATGCCAGTATATCCTGACTGTTGTAGTGAATCATAGTATGGGTGGAGACGGAGTTCCTGGTTGTCCTCACCACATCTATGAAGTAACCTTTTCACAGACAGTATCTACCCTCCAGTGTAGGGGTTTCCAGTTAGCATTCCTAAGTTCCTGTTCACTTTTCCACCACTGACTTCAAAGGGTACATAACCGGTATGAATTTAACCCATTTCTGATTATCCTGCCCTTAGCAGGTTCTTTTCTCACTCTTCCTTCATCTAAAAATCTTCCAGATTTGCAAATCTCAATAGCATTCACACACTTGATATCATTCCTCCTGGGGCTGGTTGTGACAAAGAGGCTATGTCTATGCGGCAGTTTTATTTCGAAATAACACTCGTTATTTTGAAATAAAAGAAATTAGGTCTACATGACGTTTTCTTATTTCGAAAGGATGGATACCGTCCTTTTGAAATAAGAATCGTCATTTCGAAAAAGTAAAACCTGGTCCCCCCTCGAAACGGCCATTATTTCGGAAGGGATATTTCGAAATAACGCCGTTTAGACCTGTTCTTTCGAAACAACACTGTGTAAACCTGTTTGGGGGATATTTTGAAGTAACAGCCGTTTGGATTGCAGGCTTTCCCCTTAATTTGAATTAACATTTTGTTAATTCGAATTAACTTACTTCGAAATAAGGATTTTATTTCGAAATAACTCATTTCGAAATCCTTATTTTGAAATAACAATGCATGTGTAGACATAGCCAGAATGTGATCCGGAATGGCTGTGGAATATACATACCTTTTGGTACATAGGGCATGGCAGATACCCATAAAAAGAAGGGTAGGAGTCACTGGAGAATAACCCTGTTGCTTATTTTATTGGAATACCAAATTCTGAGTTAGCCAGGGTACTTTTTTTATGAGTGGCTCAATCTATTGCAGGCCTATAGGGTTAGATTTCTGGGGGAGCTCAAATTCCATCTAGCAACTTAAGTGAAGAGATCAGATTTTCAAATGTGCCTTGAATCTCCCATTGGGAACCGTGGGAATTGCTAGCTGCACCTCACATAATTGTACATGGTCTTATTTGCAGCTGTGTGTCTAACTTTCTTAGGATCTTAGCTTTTGTCTTCAGTATCATGTGGCAGGGAGTTCCACATGTAATTATGCATTTAATTTTTAAAATTCTCTCATTTTCATTAGCCCTGGCTGACCCTGCACGTTAGGATCGGTCTGGATAAACAAAAAAATTTGGCTCCTTTTCTGAATCCATGTCTTCAAAATTGGTCTGGAAAAGTCAAGAGAACAGCCTTTGTTGTGAGATTTTTAGCCTTCTGGCTCAAACCCATGTGTGGAACCAAGGGCTTATTTACTGCAGCCATGTGTGACCCAGGATGTTTTATTTGCTGTTTCTGTTGCTGTCGTAGGCTTTCCTAGGCAATGAAGGTCAGAGGAACTGCAGGGGCAGCTTTTTAAATTGCTTTTGTTGCTGGAAAGAGTGACACACTCCCCATATCAGTCAGAATCGAAGAAAAATGTCCAGTGTTGTGAGTCCATGGACTGTTCCTGTCTGTGGGATGTAGCAGAGGCTCCAGCTAGCTGCTTTGGGTAACCAAAAATCAGTTGTAGAGGTTCCCAAAGCCACCATTCTCTCCTCTCCTGTCTGATCCCCAGATAAGTAGACTGTTAACACCTGCTTCATTTATTCACAGAGTGAACTTCTGCAGACCCAGGCAGAGTACGACTGGAAATTGAAGTCCGCTGAGAATGCAATTGTCAAGCTGCAGAATAATACACAGTCTATAGCGGTAAGGACAAAATTTGGGTTGTTCCTCCCTGCAGATTAAACTCAGCCCATCTTAATAATGGCATGAAAATGGCCATATGATGTCTAATCTGTGTAATGGTCCTACACTCCTGTATTCGTGCTCTGTGTGCAGCCTCCATGTCCCTATCCTGCACAGACACTTCCATGCTGCTCCTTATGGCATGCCCTCCCCAGTGTTCCCTCTAAGCTGATGGTGCGGCTGAGCAACTTATGGCTGCAGCTGAGCAAGTTCCCTACCCATTCCCTGTCCCAGGACCGGGCCCCTGAGCCACTGCCCATCGGCTCCCCAAGTGCATCCATAACTTGCTCAGTTGCATCTCCAGCTTAGAGAGGGAACATTGTATAGATGTCTTTTTGTTCAAACTTTAGTAAATTAATAAAACCACAGTATTTCAGTTTAACATTTTTATTAAACAAATATGAAGCAATGATGCTGCCTATCAAGCCTCCTCTTCACCTCAGTTTTTGACGCCTATCTTTGTAACATTTCCAGAATGCATATACAGAGTCTGGGTCAGCCTTGAATTCAGCACTTAGATATGACTTGATGAGCATTAGCGTGTCTAGATGAGAAACATCCAACCTGTTATGAGGCTCTGTCTTAATATTATTCATTAGACTGAAGCCTCGTTCAGCATCTGCATTAGATGCTTGAAACGTACCACACATATCAACCAACTGGGCCAGGAATGGGAACTTATCTTCTGTCAGTGTATAGGTGACAAACGTCTAAGAATGTGTTCAGTGTACCAGCCATTACCTTTTCCAGAACAACAAACATTTTGGTTGTCTGTAATTTCAGCTCACCTTTAGAAGATATGAAAATACATAAAGAAAATTTGTAAGAAATTACACTGACAAGAGCTGATGATCACAGATAGCCAATACAATTCTGTTATTTTTTAGAGATTCCTAGTGAATGTGCCAGTTCTGACTAGGTCTCACTCATTGAGCTAAAAGAAGTCACCCTGACTTAGGCCTATATATTACTTCAGCTAATGTTAATTAAGGTCAATGACAGTTTTTCCACTTTACTGAAAAAGTTAGATCAGGCTGCCTTCTCTCTCTGCTACAATCCCCATCTACCAGTTTTATGTTGTTCTTGTCTGCAAGCGTTCAACTTTCCTTTACCAACTTCCAACTGAAAACAGAGCTGTGCTAAAAATACATGGAGGGCACACCTCCTCCTAAAGCCATTGTTTATGGCACTTGGTAAAGATATCAAAATGGGAGGACACATGTAGTTTGCCTATAATGTATTGTCAGGGCCATTCATTTAAATGTGAGCACAGGTGGGGTGTGCCTCTTGGATACCACAGAGCCAAGCATATGTGAATGAGTGAGCCACTGAGAGATCCTGGGGTGGAAAGTGCTGTAGAAATGCTGGGTGTTAATAAAGTAACATAAGGTTCTATACAGTTTTCTGTGTTTATTCTGAATCTTGGGTGGAATTTGTGTGTTCTGTCTACCTATCTCACTGTTTCCCAACCAGTGTGCCACAGCACACAGCTGTGCCACAAACTTTTTTGAAAAACTATTCAAAGAGCTCTGGATTGGCTCACTGGCTCATGAAAATATATGGCTTCATTTGGAAACTATATGGCAGTGTGCCTCAAATGAATTAAAGGTAGCAAGGAGTGCCATGGTAGGGAAAACGTTGGGAACCACTGACCTATGTGGTAGCAATGACTTGAAAAGGAAACAAAACAAACAAACAAAACAAAAAGTCACACATCACCCCCCCCGGTGTGGCGTGAGCTCTTCCCCAGCTTCTAATCTGCCCCCAGCCCGGGAACCCCCAACCCAGCTCCAATCTCCAACTTCTGCTCCCCGCCAGCCCTGACCCCAGCTCCTCTGATCCCCACTTCTGCTCCCCGGGAACCCCAACCCCAGCTCCTCTGCTCCCCACTGCTGCTCCCTGCCAGCCCCAACCCCGGCTCCTCTGCTCCCACTGCTGCTCCCCGCCAGCCCTGACCCCGGCTCCTCCGCTCCCCGGCTTCTGCTCCCTGCCAGCCCCGACCCCGGCTCTTCCCTTCCCTGCTGCTGCTCCCTGCCAGCCCCGACTCCGGCTCCTCTGCTCCCTGCTGCTGCTCTCTCCATCCCTGACCCCAGCTCCTCTGCTCCCCGCCAGCCCCGACCCCGGGTCCTCCGATCGGGGACCTGCGCTGGGGTCAGCGCTTGCTGTGCCAGTGAGCAGTGGCAGCTGCACCACTGCTCACTGGCGTAGCTTACAGGGAACATTGACCCTCCCTACTCTGGTCGCACGCCACTACTCACACTCCACTAGAACCCTCTCCTAAGTGGGGACTTCAAAAGCTAAATGCCTGAGCTGTGACAATTGAGCTATAACCAACTCATTTCCTCTGTGGATTGTGCACAGATGGAGACTTGCAACAAACATTCACTAGGACGTTAGGCAGCAATACTGAGTCCCAGTTCTATGAACAGACTCAGTCATGTTTCAGCTTCACAGCTTAAACTCAAGGGCAGTTCAACACTGAAAAGTCACTATAAAAAGACATTAAAGGCTCCCAACCTCGGCAGAACCATGACAGCCAGAGGCTACATGAAAAATAAAATGCACCCATATAAAAAATGGAACAAAACCCCAAATTTCAGAGTTGTTTGGAGTTCTGGGGGAGTTTTTTGGGCTGGTTTGCCTTTGATCCAAATGGGTTTGTTCATCTTAAGAGGGCATGCCTGCAAATACCAAAAGATTTAGTGTTCTAGGGTAGGATCAACTTTGTGTGGGCTTCTGTTGTGGCAAATCAACCCCAAACAGTTGTTAGATGATATCATCCAGCTACTGGTGTTAGGAATCTTTTCTGAGTCATATCTCCACAGGGCAACTGGCTTTCAAGAGCAGTGTCATATTTAAACAGTTGAAAGAGGTGACTAATATTTGACTGTTACTCTCTTGAAATTGTTCTGTCTTGGTGCCATAAAACTCACCTAAGTCAACAGATTTCACTCCATCCTACAACCTCAACAGCTGCTTCTCTTGCACTGCTGTGTTGTTTATTTTTCTGCATGGCAATTCCAGAACATGCCTAATGAGATATGGAACCCTTCCTTTCTAGGTGGCTGTTTCAAGTCTAAGTGAAAGCTATTATCTCCTAATGGCTTCTTGATGGCCTCTGTGAATAATTTGGTGGTCTGAGTCCAGTTTTCCATGTTGAATGAATTCTCAGATCAGATCACCTTCCTACTGCAACTGACACTGACTAGCCGCTAGGCAGAAATGGGAATTAGGTGCTTAAATACTTCTGGGGATCTGGTCCTGGAAGCCTGGGGATCTTTTCTTTGTTTTACAAAGACTTTTGGGTGGATCCAGGTCAGCTTGTTTGTAGCCATCTTGCTGGAGAGTTCCTGTCACCCCTCCAGGAGGCCAGATGGTACTTTTTTCCAGGGATTTCAAGTAGAAACCAAGGTGGAATTTTACTCTTTTATTGTGATTCATTGAATTTATGTCTTATTTCTATTGCCAGCCAGCTGCAGGGTTCTGGCCCCGGGGCAGGTGGGGCTGCATTACCTGTCCCACATGGCACTTGGCATACTTCAGTAATGAGAAGGTTTTCTCACTGTTACCTTCTAAGGTATCCATTGAAAGTGCCTCCACATCTGCTTTTGGGTGTGTAGTGCTTTGTCACATGGGAAGCTCATTGTGGGAAAAGAGGGATTCCTTCTGTGGATTTTCTTCCCTCCTTTGGTGGCACCTGTTACTTAGCCTTCCATAGTCAGTCAAAACCCAGGAGCCCAAACTGCTGTTTGGGTGTGTGCTTGCGTGTGTGTGTGTGTGCGCTGGGGTACAGGGAAGGAGACCAGAATGTGCTAGAAATGGATTGGGGAACCCTGTAAATAAATGTGGGGCATCCCTTTGGAATACGTGGGACGGGGCTCTTTCAGAATCTGGGGGCTGGATCAGTTGGGGCATTTGACCACACATTTATCTGCTGCGCATTCCAGTCCATTGTTTTGGATTAGCTGTTTAGCTAATTAGTTGATTAACTGTTGTTGCCACTGCTTTTGTACTACAGAGGCATCTTCACATTGATTGGAAAATGTTATTTGCCCAGTTTGATGCATTTGCCAGTAAGGTGCAATGCAACACAGCAGGGCTGATGGCAGCAAAAGCATGTCAGAAAGGCAATAGTGGTCACTTTTGTTCTTCTAGAATTCTATCGCTGAAGTGAAAAGTCTGGTGTTGGGGCAGTTTGGGGAACTGCTTGGAGCCGTCCAGATGGCCCAGTCAGATGTGTTGGCATTTCTTGAGGAGAAGGAGCGTGTGGCTGTGAATCATGCCAATGGGATAAAGAGTCATCTGATGCACAAGCGTGCTGCCATGGAAGAGAATAAACTTCGGTTGGAGAAGATGGCAACCCACACCAGTGACGTCCTGTTCCTTAAGGTATCATAATGGGCAAGGCTACTCCATTATAAAGACCCAGGGGATGGCATGTCTGAGGAGTAGCTTCTGGTTTGAGTTGTTCAGGTGAAGTGTGCTGTATGATCAGCCTGCATTTTTATAACTGAAAAATGATGCTATGCCTTTTGAGAACATTAGAACCTTCCTACATCTCCTGTAACCTGACACAGAGATTCTGACATCCTTAATTCAGAACTGTTCGGACCTCCTTGGGCTGTGGAGTGTAAGACTGGGATTATCAAAGGCAGGTAAGGAGTTAGGTGCCTCCCAGTCCTAAAGCATTATAAAATCTTTTCGAGAGAGAGAAAGTGGTATTTTTTTCACCTATGTTGTTAAAGAAGGAAAATGTTTTCAAATCTCTAAGGCCACATTGTTTTGTTTGGCCTAAACTGTGCAACAGGTGTGTAGCTGTGGGTGGCTGGGGCCTAACACACTTTGGCATGAGGCCCACCCTTAGCACCCAGCAGTTGCATGAATTCCTCCATTGCAGCCGTGGTGCCACCTAACAGCCAGCAGCTGTGAGCAGAGCAGAAGCACCAGTGCTGGCACCTCTGCTCTGCTTGCGGTTGCTGAGCTACACAGCTGCGAGGGGAGCAGAGCCCCGGTGCTAGTGCTTCTGCCCTGCTCGTAGCTACAGCTGCCGCTGCAAGAAGAGTTGAGGTGCTGATGCTGGTGTTTCTGCCCTGCTTGCAGCTGTGGCTGATGGTTGCTGGCCGACCCTGCAGGTGCGGCCGCAAAGTGGTGCAATGCGTTTCCCTCTGCCTTGGGGAAGGGGGAGCAGGGAAGCTTACGGCCATGTGATCAGAAGTTGCCATTGGCTGGCCCCACCCTCCACTTTCAGTGACCCAGCCAGAAATCGGGCTGGCTACACCCCTGCAGTGCAAAACTCCTGTGTGAAGAAAAAGGAACTTTGACCCAGCACTTTTTGGACATCTCTAGAAGAGGCTAAAAGGGGTCTGCAAGCCAAAAGGGGAGAAGAGCCATTTCCTCCCCACCCTCCCACACAACTGCATGAGCCGTAGCTGGCCCAGTGGCCGTGCCAGCTCCTAGCGCTGGTGGGAGGTTGCAGGCGGCACGCGCTCCCTCCATCGCTCCCTCCGCTGGTGGGGCGGAGCAGTGCTGCCCTGTCTACCCCCAGCTGGCCCTCCCTTCCGAGAGTGGCTGGCACAGAGCCTCAGCTTGCGGAGGTGGGGACCTGGAATGGCCCGTTCTGCGGAGTTCAGGCTGCTTTGACCCGGCCATCCCAGGTCTGAATGGACCCGATCCAGGGCTTGGGGGCAAGGCAGCCTCTGTTCAGGCCTGGGGTGGCTGGCTCGAAGTGGCCTGAACTCCGCTGAGTGGGGTTTCTATGGCCCCACCTCCACAAGCTGCAGCTCTCCGCCAGCTGTTCTTGGGAGGAACAGCTGGCTGGGGGTAAGCGAGGCAGTGCTGCTCCACCTCGCCAATGGAGGGAGAGACAGAGGGAGCACATGCCGCCCGCACACTCCCCGCCAACGCTAGGGGCCACGGCGTGGCTGCTGGGCTGCTTCCAGCTCATGCAGTTGTGTGGGAGGGTGGTTGAGACCCTGGCACCCTGAAAGTGTGGGGTCTGCACCAGCTGGGAGCCCTCTTCTTCAGATCAGATGCTGGGGCCAGCTGGGAGTCCCTGGAGGAGACTGCCAGGGAGCCAGAAGGGGACACTCAGGGAGCCACAGGAGGCTCACTGAGCCTGCGTTGCAGATCCCCAGCTAAGACTATTCTTCATTCCCCCCTGCTATTGGCTGAGATGCATTATTGGCTTAGAGACAACCACCTTATGATTTCATTATAAACACTGGGGTGTTGTTTCCTTCGTTATTTTATGGATATGCTTTAATTTTTCTAATGCCCTCCATACAGGGAAGTTTGTAGGGAAGTCTAGAGATTGCTTTTCCTTGGCTTTAGCTTCAGAGTTGTAAAGTTTGTAAGATGAACCTCCCGTTCAGCCTGATCTTTAAGATCTCGGGTAAGAAAGGGTCCTGTACCAGGTGAGTTTAAGTAAGTTCCCTCAGGGCTGCAGTGGAATAAACAAAGGGTCAGAGTCTGTTCCCACTAAAGTCAATTGGGATTTTGCTAGTAATGTCATAGTGAGATGGATGTGGTACAAAGTCACCCAAATATACAAGGAAAAGGAAAACAAATAATTTTGTTTTTTTCGGTCAGGAATATTCTGAATTCAAGAAGAACACAGGGGATGAGACTCTTCCCAGTGTTTATATTGGACTGAAAGATAAACTGTCAGGAATCAGAAGGGTCATCTTGGAGTCAACAGCTCACTTACTACAGCTTGTGCAAACCTCCTATATGGAAAAGCTCCAGGAGTTTGCAAAGGAAGGTGAGTCTCAGCTTCTGTCTTGCAGCTGTTTAAATGGGCATTTGCAGAGCTCTCTCTGTGCGTATGAACACTTTAGTGCTGTCACCACATGAGAAAAGTGAGGCTGTGCTAAAATGCACATGCTTCCTAGCCCCCAGAAACTGACATCCCACGGTCACTGTGGTAGTGTTGGGAATATAACCTTCTATGATCCTTCCTGTCTGCAGCAGTGAGATCATCATTCTGGATTTGCAACATCATGCTGATTCCTATGATAACAGATTGTGATGTAACGATTTCGATTAGAAAAGAGCAGTGTATCAACCGGTATTTCCTCCTTCCCACTCATGGTTTAACTTTGTCCCAGTCTTGCTTTTAAAGGATCAAGGCACACAGTTAGCAGTTAATCATTTACTTCTTGTTTGTTTTGCTGAACTAGACTAACTGGCTGCCCCTTTGAAAATATCAGTCTGATAAACAGCATAGGTCTGACATGGCCCCACTGAATTCCTCAACTTTGCCTGTGTGGCCATTTGCTGTTAGGTACTAGAGCTAGTTCTGCTTGCTGAGAGCCTGTGCTGACAACTTAGCTGCTGCACTACTGGCATTCTTGACCTAAAGTCAGGCAGGTAAAGGCTGGAGGTGACAACAAGGAAACCAGGGCTTTTCCCAGTGTGAATCAACCAGGGGCTTGCTCCTCTGAAAAAAGGGTCAGGGTCCAGGTACTGAATGGCCCTGCCCCTTGGCCTGATCTGGCTGGAGATGTGGGAAGGCTGCAGCTCCTCAGACCATATGGCAGCGATGCCCCTGGAATCAACTCAGACACTTCAGGATTGAAGTAATTTCCTTGAGAAACATACAGACAGAGGAGGGAGCTCTGGAATCCATGATCTAGCTGCTTATAACTGTAGCATTTATAAGTGTAATCTGCTAGGGTGGGCCCAAATGCATTCACTTGCCCCTCTCCAGTGCCTAACAGAGAAACCTCTGCAGAAACAGCTGGCGAGCCAGGATCTAGTCTGTTCTGGACTCACAGTGAAGACTGCTCAGAACTCCCATCCCACAACAAGCTATTGCTCAGAATAAACATAACAATGAACCTTATTTATTAACTTAACCAACATTATTCTAAAAACCAAAATGAAATTTAAATAAAACAGTAAGAAACCCAGAAGTCCAAAAGTTCAGGTGGAGTCACCCTTATTTCAGTTGTAGTCTTTTAAGTCTTTGGCTATGCTCACACAGGGTATGCTTGTTTCGAAACAAGACATTTTGAAACAAGTTGTTTCGAAATAACATATTATTTTGAAACACCTTATTTCGAGGGCAAAAAAAAACTTTGTCCTCTAAATAAGGCAGCGAAATAGCATGTCCACAGTGTGGACATGCTATTCCGCCTGGGGAGGGGATTGCAGGCACCAGGCAGGGTAAAGCGTGGCTGGGCGCTTTACCCCGCCGGTGCCTGCAGGGGCTGCAGGCACCCGCCAGGAGAGGGACGGCGGGGCGCCTCACCCCGGGGGCTTTAAAGCCCCCGCTGCCCCCAAACCTGGGGGCACAGCCCCGGCGCACGGCTGGAGACCACTGCTGCTGGGGCCGGAGTGAGCGCCGGCCCGGAATCCCCGGCGCCGACGCTTCTGCGGGAGGCGTGGCCGGGGCATCCCCCGGACACGCCCCCAGAATC
>ML682310.1:7649-27303 GCA_007922195.1 Podocnemis expansa | reverse complement strand
CCCTGCAAAACTGTCCAAAGCAGGGAGAAAACATCCTGCAGTCCACTTTCATGCAGCTCCTTTCACTCAGTCCCTGAGCACATGGACTCCGCAGCTCTCGCTGTTTGCTGTCCAGGTTGCTCCTCTCAGCCTTCTCCCAGGGCATGTAAATCCAGCATAACAATAAAACTTGTGGAGCATGCTCAATGTGCTACCACACCCTCTTACCATAAGATTCTGGTTTCTGGGCTGCAAAATCTGCCCAGCAATGTAACCCTGCCATAAGGGATCCCTGAAAGAGAGTACTCTTTTTTAGGCACATGGGTTAGATAAGCACATGTTTTTATTAAAAAATCAGTCCTATAATTTAATAATATTTTGTCTGTCTCCGTTGCTTTCCATCCAGGGATCTCCACATGCTCTCTAAACATCACTCCTCAGTTGTTTGCTATGTTCTGACTGCTTGGTGACACTCAGGCAGTGCAAGGCAACCAGAAAGCTAGCTTAGCTGGTCACACTGGGATTTCCTTCACACCAATGTCCCAGAGTTGGTGACATGCCCACCCCAGTCCCTGGCAGAGAAGCTTACCTTTGTCATCTCAAACTGTTGCTTCCTCAGTTCCCCTGTGATTTCAGTCCTGCTTTTCAATGGGTACAATGTGACAGCTGTCACTGATTTCTTATAGGCTACGTTCACACACAGAGGGTTATTTCGATAAAGTTGTTCTGAAACAACTTCTACTGAAATAACACCGTATTTCAGAAAACCTTATTTTGAATTAACACCGCTGGCGGTGTCGGGGGGGGGGGGGCCCGCGGGGGCGGGGGGGGGGGCCGGCCCCCCGGGCCCCACGGGGGGTGTCGGGGGGGGGGCAGCCCGGGCTGCGGGGTGAGCCGCCCAGCAGCGGCTTACCCCCCCACACTCTGCTGGAGGCTGCAGCCCCCTTTCTGGGGCTGCAATCCCCTTTCTGGGGCTGAGGGACAGCCCTCAGCACCCTGGCCAAGCTCCTGAGGGTTCCCTGGCCAGGGTGCTGAGGATCCAATGTTGTTTTGGAACAAACAACATGTTCGCACTGCCTTGTTTCGAAACAACAGTTGTGAAACAACGTTGTTTCACCTAGAAACTAGGTTTAACTTGTTTCGAAACAATGGGTTCCTGTTGTTTCAAAACAACTGTGCGTCGTGTGAACAACAGAATTCTTATTTCGAAACCACCTCTGTTGTTTCGAAATAAGAGTGGTGTGTGAACACACCCATAGTCACGCCTTTTCTGTTTTGTGTCTTGCTGTCTATTTACTGCCCCAAAGTGAAGAACTTTACTTTTATTAGGACGGTTCTCTAGCCCTTGATGCTGTCATCTCCACAGGATGCTTTGCAGTTTGATTCTGTTCTTCTCTGGGTTTGCTGTCCTTCCCAGTTTCTGCACACTCGAGTGTGACTGAAGTGATGCCAGAGAAACACCTGGCGAGGAAGGACATGCAACAGCTGTATGGAGGGAGGCTTGTGTTTTTGAGTTGAGTTGGTCAGAAACATATCACAAAGCCCTAAAAACGTCCTGGACTGGGCCATGCCAGCCAGAACTTTACTTCCTAGTGTGGCATGTGGTAGGGGCTTCCGGGCTGTTGCAGTGTGCTATGCTTGCATACAAATACAATTAAGCACTAGGCATTGTCCATTGCATTGGATGAGTCTCAGCTGCACCTTGCTAACTCTTGAGTGCAAGAGGCAAGGCAGGCATGTCTAAGAGATGTGGGTTAAGTGTGGCACCTATCGTGTTTGAAGCGCTAAGCTACCCACTCTCCTCTTCATCTCTTTGCTTGCCTTTCGGCAGGAATAACTTACCAGTAGTATTCCCTAGCCATAGCTGAGACAGAAACAGTTCTGCAAGCCACCTAGAAGTTTCCACAGGTAGCAGTTTGAGTTTGACTCCTCTAAGCCATGCTTCCTCTCCTTGCTTAGACAAATGCCCAGTATTTGACGGGTCTCACCCATACCGCTTCTCACTGATGTCGCTATTGACTGTCATTTGTATTACAGTAGTGTCCAGAGGCCACATTCCTGAACTTGGCCTGGTTGGCACTGTTCAGAATGGATGCAGTGGAAGGCCTGATCCTGGTGTGCAAAGTACAGATCTTTACACAATGCACAGGCAATCTGTGGAATTCATTGCCAGGGGATGTTGTGAAGGCCAAAACCAGAAATTAGATGAGTTCATAGAGCATAGCTCCATCAATGGCTATTAGCCAAGATAGTCAGGGACAGAACCCCATGCTGTGGGTGTCCCTAAATGTCAGACTGTCAGAAGCTGGGACTGGATAATAGAGAACAAATCACTTGATGATTGCACTGCTCTGTTCACTCCTCCTGAAGCATCTGGCACCAGCTGCTGTTGGAAGACAGGAGACTGGGTTAGAGGGACCACTGATCTGCCAGAATGTGAGCATTCTTGTGTTCTGTCTGTTAGACAGCAAAGGCAGGGAGCATGTCTCCTATCTCATCTCAAACAAACTCACAGGATTAGTCCTGGAAATACTAACTGCATGCTCATGTCTTTTTATTTTTAAAGAGGACTGTGGGATCAAAACGATGGTCTCTGCAATTGTACCACCCAGGCATCGCATATCGGCTCCAGATCCAGAGACTAGGAGTGACTTTCTCAAGTGTAAGTATTGGAATTAATTACTCAAAAGCAGATGAGGCTTTGCGAGGGAAAGGAATGGGGATTTGGAAGGAAGAGGTTCTCAAGTGAACTAGTTATGTAGTTAATCTTTGATTATGCAGATCTTAGTAGTTATAATTCTGTGACTGTAGCCACAGCTCCTTTTGGCCCCAGAGTAAATCCTTGGAGCTGTGCAGAGGTATTCAGTTTCCCTGTAGCGCTCAGATAATGCAGTCTGCAGCAGGACCCGTAGTTCATATTTTGGGTTAACCAACATTGAGAGTGTCCACTGGAAAGACCACTTCAGCCATTTCAGTAACAGTTTTTTTTTTTCTATTTAGACACATATTCGTTAACGTTTGACCCAGTCACTGCTCACAGATATCTCAGGCTCTTGGATGACAACCGCAAGGTGACCAATACGACTCCTTGGGAACACCCCTATCCAGATCACCCTGAAAGATTTGAGCATTGGCGCCAAGTGCTGTCAGATAAGAGCTTGTACATGGGTCGCTACTACTTTGAGGTGGAGATAACTGGAGCTGGCATTTACCTTGGTATGACGTACAAAAGCATTGACCGGAAGGGGTCAGAAAGCAACAGCTGCATCTCGGGAAATAACTTCTCCTGGAGCGTCAAGTGGAATGGCAAAGGGTTCTCTGCATGGCACAGTGATGTGGAGACACCCCTGAAAACAGACACATTCAGCAGGATTGGGGTCTATCTGAACTACCCCAAGGGCATTTTGTCCTTCTACGGTGTAACTTCTGATACCATGACTCTGCTACACAAGTTTGAGTGTGAATTTGCTGAGCCGCTGTATCCCGCTTTCTGGCTTCCGAAGAAAGAAAACACCATAAAGCTAATCAAAGCAGGGGATGATGATGAGAAGATTCCAGCTTCTTCTGCTGCCTCTGAGGAAGCTGTTCCACCCAACAGAAATTCAATGTCTAAGGCAGAAGAGCTGTCCAGTGCTTAGGCTGCAGATCAATGGTAGTATTGTTGCAGCAGGAGCTGTACATGTGGTACAGGCTCCTGGGAGGGAGTACATGTGGTACTGGGGTTTCAAGAAGAGGTTCCATAAACATGGGTTCTCAGCACTCTATACATTAGAGATGGAAACATCTTTGTCGGTTTATGAAGTCCAGCTCCCAGGGACCAGTGCAGATAGTTCCCTGCAATATAGTCTTGAATGCTTTGTTCAGCAAGATTTCAACTTCTTGCATCAAGATGGGTATTCCACCAGTTCCCTTGGGAAACAATTCCAGCCTCCCAGTGACCTGATTCTGTGTTCACTTACAATTGCATAAACCAGATCTAACTCTCTGGCAGTTAACCTTGGACCAAATCCTCAGGTCATACAAATCTGCATAGCTTTGTACTATGCAGAACTGATTTATCCCAGCTGGTGATCTGGAGTAGAGTTAGACTGGTGTGCAACCTGTGAGAGAGAAGGATCAGGTATTAATAGATCAAGATCTCACAGTATGGAAAATGCTTCTGATGTTCAGCCTACCTTTTTGCTTAGTATCATTCAGTTACACTCACTGGTGCATGGTGCTCATCTCCCTCCCAGGAGCCTGGCAGATTCCCCTACCCCCAGCTGAGAAGGGCTGAGCTGGCTCAGGCTGGGCAGCAGCCCAATCTGTCTTGCCTTGCATTGACCTACTGCTCGAGCCCCTCAGCCTTGCACCTCGGATGCCATAGGGTGACCTCAAACCACACCTCCCCACCACAGCCTAGGAAAGTGTACTGGGCTGACCCTTCACGATGTGCAAGGAGGGACTCACTGAGTGTAGGGATGCACAAGGAAGGAGTCTACCACCTCCTGTGTTCCCTGCCTCCACTCGCTGTGAAGAAGTGCTGCACTGTGCCCCCACCCTTGCACTTACCCATGACTCCGGCCTGACCGGGTGGTCTCTCCCGCCACCCCCCCCCACCCTGCCACCCCCTAGCCTGGGGGGTTGGTGCCACGCCAGCATCACCTGCAGCCCAACACCTAGGGGACTGGACCCTCTCTGCCTGCCACCCTCAGTATGCCACTACTCTGACAAAAGGGCAGCAAGCAGACCTCTGGGAAGAAGTCCTGGGAAGTGTTACTTCCTACAAAGAGCCCAGGAAGGGGCTGGGGAAAAGGCCTGAAGAAAACCTAATGGTAGGAAGGAGTCCAAGGAGGCAGCAGCAAGGTGGCTGCTTTAGCAGACTTTGGCTGCTTGTCCTAGGGTACTTCGACTGGAAACCAAGGTAGAGGGTGGGGCTGGGCTGAACTCCTCTACCAGCTGCTGGAAGGGTGATGTGATGCCCCCTGATGTAAGGGGTTAAGGACAATTCAGAGCCTGGAGGCGAGATGGTGGAAACCACTGGGACCAGAGGCCTGACAAAGAATTACGGCTCTTGAGTTTTGTTAACCCAGACTAAATCTGACTGGTCTGCAGTGCTGAGTTGTGAGAAGAGGAGACCGTGGGGGGGGGGGGGAGCACTATAAAGCTGCTCTACCTGCCCAACTAGGAGGAGGAGCCACAGTGGGAGTTCACTTTCAAATCAAATTATAGGGCTGGAAGGGACCTCGTGAGATCATCGAGTCCAACCCCCTGGGAATTGAAGCCAGGACCGTCTGCATGTTAAGCAGAGGTGCTAGCCACTACACTATTTGCAGGGCTCACACACCCTGATCTAGATAAAGCCATTGTAGATGATGCACCTTCCCTCCACTAATGCTAGTGACCTCAAGGCATGGTGCTTGCACGTAGACCAGGATATCATTTCCCTTGGCCTTTCAACAGCAAGTCTTAACACTCTGCATTTGATCTCCCTTCCCCGTCTGCCCCTATTGCAGATTGGGCAGGGACAGAGAGGAAAGGAGAAGTCCGGTCTGTACAAGGGTTACCTTGGGGTGTAAATTAAGAGAAACAGAAGATGAAAGTTTCCTCCTTCTGCCATCCCCAACCATCAAAAATCATGAGATTGGTGTGAAAATAATGTTACTTTAATAAATATTGGGCTCTTTTGACTTGCCTCTTGGTTTCTGAATGCTTAGGGCATGTTGGCTCAACCTTTTCAAGCTTTGCTGTGCTACCAAAAGACTAGAAGTGTCTTTATTTGTGTATGACAGACAAAGCTTTAAACCCATCATGACTCCAGCAGCTGGGCTTTTAAGAAAAACATTAAAAATCACAAGAGTTGCAATGAAATCACGAGAGTTAGCAACACTGGCGGGCTTCTGTAGGATGTGTGGAGCTTATAATGCGCCCCACCCAGAAGAACCATGGCAGAGAGGAAGACACCTTGATTTAGCCTCGGGGTCAGCACAAAGTAACTTTTACCACAGGACTCAGGGGCATGAGGGGTAAATAACTCACTGCCTGTCTGGGGTGTGATGAGTGTTCCAGGACTCACAGTCCTGGATTGGTGAAGCACTGACTGTCTGAACAGGCCCTGTGTACACAGGCTGAAGAAGGTCTTGTCTATATAACAAGGGAAGAAGGTCAGAGGGTGGTAGAAAGTGGTTGCTGCAGCAAACACCACTGAGCAAAGAAATCATTTCAAACATGACCAAGATCCTCCTTGCATGAGACTTACTCCTTAACCGCCTTCTCTGGCGGGCCTGGATATTGCAGGCGACTGTACTGGAATCCATACTGCTCTGCTCCTCAGCTGCCAGCCTGATTCTAGGGACTGAACTACATCATCTGCCATCTGCTTGGTGACCCATGTGAGAAGATGAGTGTCTGGGTCTCTGTACTGTCCCTGGAGTAAGTATTTATTTTGCAAGCCATCTCTTCAAGCTGCTTGGGAGGCTGTGATGGTGGGCTGCTTTCACAGTTCAAGCAGTGGTCCTTGCAGATGGAGCTGGAGGCCGAGAGAGAAGCAATGCAGCTGCAACTGTATTATAACTTCCTCTGCTACGCTTGTCCTTTAAATTGATACAGGATTTCAGGACCCTTAGACCTAGGGGATCGAGCCAGTTCATGGATTCTGGGAGCAGAAAGGCTACTCTTGCTCCTCAGGGCTCCTGTACCAAGTTCAGCTTCGCACAACCAAGGTTCAGGAGTCAGGACTAATGGAGAGGCAATAGCACCAAGGAGCAGCACATCAGGCCCACTATATCCAAAAGCAGCACAAAGAAATTACTTTGATCAGCAGAAGGAATAAAAAGTTAAAAAGCATGGGGAAAGGTTTTGGGGAGAGTAAAGCAGGGGGTGGGACAATTGGGAGCAGAGGAAATAACACATAAGGCTAGCACCTCTGCTTAACATGCAGAAAGTCCTAGGTTCAATTCCCAGGGGGTTGGACTCAATGATCTCACAAGGTCCCTTCCAGCCCTATGATTTGATTGATTGACTGAACACACTAAATGAACATGAAAGAGTGAAAGTGGAGGGAAAGAAGTAACAAGAGCATGTCTAAGGGAAAAAGGTCCAAGTGATAAAATCATGAACCACTCCCCTGCCTACGTGTATCAGAAAATCAACTGGAAAGCAGTGTAAATAAATTATATAAGCAAGGGTGATAGAAAAGCCTGGTGAAGGAAAAGGAAAGTTCACACCTTGCCACAGGGAAATGAAAGCAGGAACAGGGAGTGCAAAGGAGATCCTAACAAACATGGGGAAGTGGCTGTGAGTAAAGAGTTAGCCAGAGGAAGGCAGCGTCACAAGAGGGCACTCTTCTCCCACAACAAAACTGCTATTCGGGTAGCCAGAGCACATTCATGTGTGGATAAAACACCAAAATCCAGCACAAAGTTTTGAACTCTGACTTCTTGTCACCGTGGAAGGAATTTGTACTGAAGTGGTCCCCTGTGGCGGCCCTAGATTCCTACCTGGGTAAAATTCACAGGTGGAAAACAGGGGGAAAGGAAAGCTAGTTCTGGGTGTCACAGAACAGTAGGGAAAAAAGTAGCAAACTTTGATACTGCTGGAGGTTTCTGCCCCCCTATCACAGGAAGAGCCTGGAGAGGAAAGGAAGTATTGTAGATGCATGAGCAGAACAGGGTGGAAACTCAGGGCTAGAGTGTCAGGAGGTGGGACATGTCACAGGTGAGGTGCTTCTGCAAAGCTGTGAGGGGACCCAAAACTGGGACAGCAGGGGTGCTACTGGTCAGGTGCTACTGCATAAGGGCCAGGAGAGGAACCGATTTATTTGCACATTGTTCCCACTGAATTAAATACGTACCTGTCCCACCAGGAAGTTGCTGCACAATCAGATCATTGACGTTACTACTGTGCATTTGCAATACTAACAGTCCTTGGGGTCTCTGCAAAGCCCTGGGGTCAAATGCATGCCTGGGTTACTGTCAATGGAGTTACATAAAAAGCAGGATATGAGGAGTATTGACTTTGCTCTTCAGGGCACCTCAGCAGCAGGCTTAGGTGCTGTCTCCAGTGAGGGAATAAGACAACCAGCTAAAAAAATGCCATGTAAAAGACCAAACTGTTTATCTTTTGTTCTCCTTCCCAAAGCATCAAGTTCCTCCTGGCATTTTCACTCTTTTCAGCAGATTTTTCATTAGCAAAAGAGCTCCATTTTAGCAAAAATAGATGGGGAAAAAAAATCACGGCATTCATCACCAGCTCCCTCACCTCATCACTCAGCTCCACTGCAAAGCAACAGCTGCATTGTCCTACAGAGAGTTTCCTTTACTCCCTTCCAATGGCACAAAGAGGCATTTGAGAACCTAGTGATGTGAAAAGGGAAGAGAAGGGGAGAGAAAAAGAAAGGATGAACAAAAAGAATAAAAGGAGTAGGCAAGGGTGAGGAAAGCATGAAGAAATAAAAGATTGGATTCTTCTCTTTTGTGATGTCACTTTGTCAGACAGAATTGAGGGCACATTCATTACATGAAGCCATCTCCAATGCCTACTCAGCACTAGCCCAGTGATCAGCGGAGGGTCAAAGGCTGGATGTCAGCTCCCTGGGGTGGCAGGTCTGTGGCATTACATGCTTGAGTCCTGAGGAAGGAAGCATTTAATGGAATACCCCGGCAGTCCTCTCTGGCTGATCCAGTAGTGTTAATAATGGGCACAGAAGGGATTAGCCTTACAGGATCATGAGAAGGGGAGTGGGAATTGCATAGATAACGTTCTCTTACAATACCATCGAAAGGTCTTGAAATGCTACTGAGCAGGAAACCGATTCACAGAAAGATGGAGAGAAAACAGCCTGCTAATGTGACTTGATAAAGGCTAGGAGATAAAAGGGAGCACTTCAAAACCACTGATAACCAGGTCTCAGATTTCTGGGGATAACCCAGTTGCTCTGTGGTCTGGGGGGACTATTGTCTATGCATTGCCCCATTTGTCAGGTGGGTAACTATGAAGGCCACTGCTGGAGACAAGCTACCAGCCGACACAGACCAGTATAAACCTTAATGTTTCAGGTCATAAGCAGAACTTTAACTCCATGGAGTCAGGAAGAAAATTCCCCTGGACTCAAGTTACTTCATTATTGCCTTAGGCAGGGTTCCTACACCTCTCTCAAAATCAGTTTGTAGTGGGCACTGGCTGGGACAAAATACTGTTCTAGGTGGGCCATTAACCCAGTCAGGCGCTTCCTGTGAAGTTGTCTGACTTGGTGAGGGGAAATCCTATAGTAGCTTCTCATATATGCCACAAAGGAGCGTCTCATGGAGCAACAGCATCCTTGACTGAATATCTGCTAAGAACTGAACACAAAGGCTAGCTGAGCACAAAGGCCATCAACGAGGGACGAGGGACCAGACACAGAGACTGGGAATTTCCCAGGATTGCCTTCTCAGTGGCTGGCTGTTTGCTCAGCTGCAAGTCCTCAGTTACAAGATACCATATCCTTTAAAGTGTTCAATGACAGGAAGAAACCTGCTGGAAAAGGGGCTTCCTATCTGCTCTCTCCCTCCCCTCACGCTCAGCCTCTTTAGAGCCAAGGGGGGGTGTTACCAGAAATCCCATGGGGAAAAGACTCAGCTGCTAATTGTACAGCAAGCCTGGCACCTCTCCTCCCAGTGCGGCTAATTGAACCTGCTTTCTTGACAGGCCAGGTCCTCCCAACTAGCAGGAGGCCCTATGGTAACTAGCAGCCAGGGTGAGAAGGGGCAATGAGCTTTCTCTAGTTCAGTGATATCTTTCAATCTGCCACCTGTCACCCTGTATCTCCCCCCTACTCCCCCGCCAACTCCTTTGCCTTAAGGAATCATTGCTGAGCTTCCGGAGTGCCGAGGTAACAACCATACGGAGCATATGTGTGTGTGTGGACCCCTGCAAAGACCGTCTTTTTCAGCAGCAGCCATGTGCTAATTTGGTCTTGTCTTTTGTAAAGATAGTTTGGCAAAGGTCCCTCATTCATGGTCAACACCATTCACCAATGGTTGGGAAAAGTAGAAAATCTTTCTATCGCCTGATTTACACACTGGATGGGTCCAATCCACAGCTGGAGTAACTTCTTGGTACCTTGACATCCGTGCAGTTGTACAGATTTGCCCTCCCTTGAGGATGAGCCTGATAAGCAGTACAGGTATACTGAGCTCTGAGCTAGTGCTTGTCATTCATTGATCTCCAAGGCCTGGTCAAAGGAGGACTGCGTGGGCTCCATTTTACAGATGGGGAAGGAAAGCGGAAATGGCTGCCCAGTGGCACTCTGTCGGTAAGGGGCAGAACTAAAAACAGAAACCAGGGCTCCTGCGTCTCAGTCCAGTGTCCTCTCCTTAGTTGCACTGCCTAGAAGAAGGAACAAATTTCTGTTCCTCTTAGGATGGCCCACGTCCAGGCTGCTAGCCAAAGGCCAAGTCACCTCCCTGAGTAAGATAAGTGTTAGCACTTAGGTGGAAAGGCAAGGTAAAGAATGGAAAGATGACTGGAGGAGAGTAGTAAATGAACACAGAGTCCAGGGTCTTTTCTCTGTGGCACGCCCATGACTTTAGTTCCTTTTTAGAAGGGAGATAAAAAAAACAGAATTCAATTTTTGTGCAAATTTTTTAACCTTCCCCATAGCCCCCTCCCCCCCTTTTATTTTCAGTCAGAATGTTTAATGAATTTTTTAAATAATTGTATACAAAAACGTGAATGAAACACAAGTTGAAATCTAGATAAATTCAGGCTAGAAATAAGGTGCATATTTTTAACAGTAGGGTTAATTTACAATTGAAGCAACTTAAAAGGGTCATGGTAGGTTCTTCATCTCTTGAAAAATGTCTTTCTAAAATAGATGTTCTAGTTCAAGTTATGCTTTTATTGCAGTTTACTGGGTGAGGCCTGTGTGATGCAGGAGGTCAGACTGGATGATTATTGTCAAGCTGTTTTGAAGTGACTCAAAAACGTGAGTACCAACCTCAGGGCAGACTGTTAAGAAGTGGAGCACAAACCCAAATTGGCTGTGAGTCCTGTACTTAGACTTCACCAACCAAGTATCAAATGTAAACTCATCAGGTGCTACCAGACTAACCATGGAATCACAGACAACCCCTTGGGCACTTTAATCTATTTTGCTATCTGCCTTTGTTAGAGATGGTCCCGTACACCAAAAATCACAGCAGTATTTAGGTTACTCTCAGTCCCAAGCAG
The DNA here is from genome assembly GCA_007922195.1 of Podocnemis expansa. NCBI lineage: Eukaryota > Metazoa > Chordata > Testudines > Podocnemididae > Podocnemis > Podocnemis expansa. The sequence goes on along the minus strand of ML682310.1, from coordinate 16,134 downwards.
GGCTGTCACGGGGGGGGGGGGCAGGCGAATCGCCTTCTGCGGGGCCCCCACTTAACCCCCCTGGCACTGGGGAGCGTGACTGGCTGGCCCAGGGGAGGGGCAGGCTCTTGCTCTCGCCGTCCCCTCCTGGAGACCGGGCGAGCCAGCAAAAAGCCCCCTCCCCACCTGCGCTGCTTTGGGCTCTGTGCCGGAGCAGCAGGGAGGGGGTGAGAGGCAGTGCGGCCAGGCGGGGCGTAGTGAGAGGGGCCCTGCGCTGCCTCCAGCTCCGGCGTACAGCCGAAAACAGTGCGCGTGGCCGGGGGTGGCTGGCAGCACGGAACCGGGACGCTGCTTTTGGCCCACTTGCCCAGTCCCCGGCATGTGGGGGGCAGCGGTGTGAGCCCCGCGGAGACCCTCAAAGCGCAGGGCCCTGGGCAGCTGCCCCCTCGCCCTACCCTAGGGACGACCCTGGTCCCAAGGATCAGTCACTTACTCCAGGTCAGTTGCACTTTAGATTTGACATGAAAGGCAATACTTGTAACCTCTCCTATGATAAATGAACTACTTAATATCTCTTTAGGAGAAGGAATAAGAGAGTTATTTACAAGGTTAAAGCAAGTAATCATATATGCACCACTGAGTTACAGTCTAAAGTTTCAAAAGGTAATAGAAGCTTTGATAAGGAAGCTCATTTTTGCCTTTAGGACTAGCCCACGCTAAGTGCTGGGGATCTTTTACTTTTGCTTTGTAATTCTTGATGTTGAGAATACAAACAGTACTAAATCTCCTTGTTAGGGCCTTGCGTTCCTTTTGCTTCTTCATTCCTCTGCTTCAAGTTACAAGTTCAGGTGATGGGAACAATTCACTTGCAGACATATCTTCATGGGGATTGTGGAATAATCCACAAATCCTTTCATCTTCTTATCTTTTGCAGTGGTTTGACTGGTGTTGAGGGGTCTTCTTTTATTGGGCAAGAGATAACATCTCTTGCTGGAAACTACTATTCCACAGGTGTTAATGCTTCTCTCTTGCCTGTTGAATTACAGTTACAGAGCAAAGATTTTGCTAGTATTTTATAGAACATGGGACACAGATATCATAAATCAGATTAATGTGGGCAGCAATTTACAAGCATTTCATAAAGTCTAATCATGAAGCATATTTTTATAACTCTACTACCTGTTTTAACAACTCAGGTAAGATGGAAGGGTTTTGGCTATGTATCTGCCAGTGCTGAGTTGAGAACTAGGGGGTCTTGGCATAAACCGGCACCCGGTTTGCCAGCGTCACAAATGCAACAGTCCCTTCTGACCATCAAATGTATGAATCCTCAGGATTGTATTGATTGATGGATTAGTATTTCTGTGATGTTCATCACCGTACTATCTCTTAATTCACTCCTAGCACACCTGTGGCCAAGGGGCTATAAATTCTATACAAGAATGGCCCAGAGCACAGGATTCCCAATTCAGGGGGCAGTGCGGCATGGGAGAGGGTGTGGTCAATGCATTCCTATATCCCAGCTGTGCCCAAATTGCCATAAAACTTACAGGGGCCATGGAAGTGAAGGCAGATCCAGCACTGAGGGTTGAATTGGTGTCCACAGTAATTTTAGAATTAGGATGTTGCAAACTGCCTCCTCTATCCCTGGATGAAGTTCCTCTAGTCTTGAACCATACTGGGATTAATTCACCCTCGATTCCTGGCTGAGCAACATCACAGGTTTTTAAACCCTGGTTGGACTCAGCCACCCTTCAGGGAAGATAATTGAATCAATGAAGGTTCCACTCAGATGCTGAGAAGAACTGAGGTGTCAGCTGAGAGGGTACAAACTGTTCCCTAGTACGGTGGTTCCCAACATTTTCTCTGCTGTGGCACACCTTGCTACCATTAATTAATTTGAGGCATATCACCATATAGTTTCCAAATAAACTCATGAATATGCAGTGAGCCAATGCAGAGCTCTTTGAGCAGTTTTTAAAAAAATTTTGTGGCACACCTGCTCAGACCTGATGGCACATCTGTGTGCCGCGGCACACTGGTTGGGAAACACTGCCCTAGTATGTTAGCAAAGGGAAGTGCTGTTACACTGTGAGGTTCCACCACAACCCCATGTCTGATGCAGCCCAAACTTGGGTTACAATGGAGATCTGTACCCAGATCCAAATTCTGTGAGGAGGATTTATGAGGTTGGTCCTGTCCCATTCTATCCCAGGGAGCAGCCCACTGAGCCCAGTGGAGCCTTGTTTCTATAAGAGAATGGCTCTACTCATCTTGACTTAGTGGAGTGAATGCCACAACCTAGCCGGGATCTGAATGCCTTTGCCTTGGGTGGGGCTCATCTCTAATTTCTACTCTGCAGCCCTGTGCGTAGGAATCTCTTATTTTATTCCCAGAATGCCAAGACAGTCTACCTCTGCTCTGTTTACAAAAGCATTCTGGGTATCACCATGCAAAGTGAGCCTGTCACTGGGTTTGACTGTTAATTATTTCAAATTAAATGATACAAGTCAGGTTCACTGCACATCCTCTGCAAATAGGACACTTCTGGAGTGAGTGGGGAAGCATTTCAGCTCAGTTCCTAAGGCCTGGAGAGAACACAAGGTAATTCAGCCAGTGCAGCAATTTCAGACATCAACCTGAGCTTTCTAGGTAATGCAAAACTATCTGGACCTTGAATTTTTAGTTAAGGTGTTTAATTATCCCACTGTATTTTATTGGGTTTTAGGAAGACAGTTGCTTTTTAATGTTGTATCAACCAAATCGCAACTCTGAAGCACAACTTGTCCAAATCAGGGTTTTATCGTCAGCTGCCTTCATCTGTGAATGACTAGGTTATTTAATTTAAACTGCAATTTACCATTCGAGCTTGACTGAAACACCCAGGCTGGACTGTTGCGCACTAGGGGCAATGTTCCCATTATAGGATGCTGAGCTTGTTGCAGAAGGGAGTTAGTCACCTCCAAGGGGTAAGCACCATGTAACAACCTCCCTCCCTGCTCCTCTTTTTCCCCCTTTTTATCTATTTTTGTTTTGTCTTTGTTCACTGTAGTTGTGTCTAAGCTGTACTCCTAGATGTGCAATCTCTCACACATAGGGCGCATCCAAGCCCACATACAAATCCAAGTGTCAGAGCTGACTCAGCTCTCTGTAAGGGGAAGAATAGCATGCGGTACAGCCCTGTCCCCCACGCCCCAGTGGACACCCTGGGAGGACGGTGACATGTTGTTTCGGAACACTTTGGGCTGTTCAGACACGCAACGAGGTTTAAGCTATTTTGATAGAACCACGGCCATTTGTTGCTTGTTTCGAAATGGCCGGCGTTGTGTGGCCATGGCACTTCTTATTTCGAAACAACCTCTGTTGTTTCAAAAAAAGAAGTGTGTGTGGCCATACCCTTAGAGTCCATAGAAAGCAAGTCCTTGAAGAGTTTTGGAATTTTCAAGTTAGTCCAATTCCTCTGGTAGACACCCAGCAATTGGGTGTTGGTCAGTTCTTTGATCAGTTCCAGCAGAATAGTTCCAGAGGTAGGTTTTGGTTGCAGACTGAAGACAAAATGGAGATAGGGAGCTGCCTTTTATCATCTGTGTCCTTTCCTATGCTGTGCTGCCTTTTCAAAACCAAAATCGAGTTGAGACACATGGTCAGTCTAGCTGACTCACCAGAACAGGGTTGTCCCTGGGAGCTTCTTTAATGAGCCATTTAGAGGACAATGGTGGTTTGGTACCTGCCCAGTCTAGGTGTGCCCTAGCATCAAATAACTTTGAACACAAATAGAACAAGCATATTATCCTTCAAGCACTGCTCACATCATTCTGTTACAGTTGTCTATGTGCCACAGCACACAGTAGCTCGGAAAGTCTTTAGCCTCAGATCAGAGTGCACGGCCAACGCCCCCCCCCCCCCAATGGCATGGCTGTAGGTGACTGTGACCCTGACGCTCCCAGTTCCTTTTTCAGCCATCAGTGTCAGTCTGAATCAGCATTATCTTGCGAAACGCAATGGCCTGTCTTTTCAAATGAAACTCAAAATGCCAGGATTCAAACCATGCTTAGGATGCTGCAAGGCTTTCACGATGGACGAGCCGCATGAGAAGGGCCTTGCTTGCTTGGGTGAGTCCCACCTCACAGCGGCCTGCCCCATCTGCTGATCAAGCAGAGCACTTGGCTGGAAAGAGAGCATCGCGTCCACCCGCTGATCCCCTGTACCAGGCCCAAGATCTCGGCCTTGCACAGTACCTCCTAGGCACCAACCTCGTCGGTCTGCTGGTAGCCTTCCAGCTGCCCCAGGTAGGGCCCCTCCTCAGGCACTGGCTCGCCAAGGGCATTTAAAGGTAGTTTCAGGGCAGAACAAGAGGCAACCAGCCACAACAGTACTGCCTCCCTCGGTGCCACTGGACATGGCACCGTCCACAAGCCCAGCACCACCCACAAGTCTGGCACCGCCGGCAAGCCCAGTAACACTGGAGCCGGCACCGTCGGCAATAACACCGCTTCTGGTACCACCACATCCAGTACCATCAGATTCAGCACTGGCAACACCTGCACCGATGCTGGCAACATTGTGGGCCTCCTCACCGCTCTCTGACCCAGCACCATCAAACCCAGTACTGGGCCCAAGGTCTATGGCCCGGCCTCACCATTTGTCCGAGGAATTCTCGTTACCGGACTGCCGATTGTTGGCGGGAGGGTTGTCCTTGGATGATACCTTTCTTTCCTGCCAAGAGGAGTGCCCAAGAAAGTGAGCCTGGCAAAGCGCTGTGTCACTGAGCTCATGGTGAAGGCACCCATTGGGGCAAGCACCCACCGCACCCCCCATGATGCCTGTGCCGCCATCGAGGTCCCTGCACAACGAATGGACCCTCGACTGTCTGAATATGATGGCAGCTCCTTCCGCTACACCCGCTTGCCTGCTTCAGAGTCTTCAGATTTCTCCGATGACAAGCCAGACCCTGATTCTACACAACAAAGCAGTTCAAGGGCACCATCATCTTCATCACCTGATGAGTGATTAAGCGAGCTATCCGCCAAATGTGAAGGGGATCCTCGCATCGAGCAGGGCCTTCTCCGCTGCATGGCAGCAAACCTGAAGCTCAAGCTAGGGGGTGATACAGCTGGAGGATGATTCTCTCACTTTGATGCGTGTTGTTGAACCCCGCTGGTTAAGGGCAAAAATCCCTTTGCATGCAGGAGTCTTCTGCACTGTCCAGGAACGCTGGCAAATGCCTTCCTCGATTCTGCCAGTGTCCAAAGTTGCAGACAAGAAATATTCTGTCTCCCCAGAAGGATTTCCCTTCCTGTTTCATCACCTGGCCCCAGGGTCCCTGGTGGTCGACGCAGTCAACCAAAGGGAGAGACAGGGCCAACCTAGCACCATGCCCAGGAAAAAGAAGGCAAGGAGGCTAGACCTGCTGGGTAGGAAAGTTTACTCCTCTGCTGCCCTCCCTCTGCACATCTCAAACCATTCAGCCTTCATGAGGCGCTACATCTTCGACCTGTGGGAAGCTCTACAAAATCTCCAGCCTGTCATCCCTGAGGGTCTCCTGAGAGACTTTGAAGCGATGTTGGACTAGGGAGCGAGAGCGTCCAGGGATGCGCTTGTGGCAACCTGGGAAACGGTGGACACAGCAGCACGCACAATGGCATAGGCAGACTGGCCTGGCTCCAGAACTCCAGGCTTTCCATGCAGAAGCAACAAATTATTCAGGACTTTCCCTTCGAAGATCCTGACCTCTTTGCACCTTCCACAGAAGCAAAGTTGCATAGTATGAAGGACTCAAGGGCTATGTGACCTGGTATAACCTTCTGAATGTGCCAAAATCAGGGCAAGCTGCAAAACCAGAGGCCAAACACCCAAACCACTGACAGGTGATAATTAAACCTGTCTCCCAGTCAGTAACAAAAAATGCTGCTTATTGACCACTTCTCCAAGCATAATAAAATAGAAACAGCCCCCTTTCTGCACATAAGATCCTATGGTCATCTCTAGCCACTGGTTCTCTTTAAGAAATAGGTTCTCCTGACCGCAAAGGGCCAGCCGCATCCCCCAGAACAACACAGGCCTGGAGCTTACCGAAAACACTGCGCTGTCAGCCAATCTTATAGTAACTACAACTAAAGGTTTAATGTAATGGAAAACTAGCTACATATGAGAGCTGTTAAAGGGTCAAAGTGTATCACATACATACAAATGATTTAGAGTCCATAGAAAACAAATCCTGTAAGGGCCTGTAGTTCGCAGATTAGTCGCACATCCCTACTGTGCACCCAGCATCAGCAACAGCAGCAGCTGGGTGGATCTCAGTTCTTTGTTTCAGAGACAAGTGTTGGAGCATGGGTGATGGCCTTTTAGCTCAGCGTCCTTGCCAGATCAAAATGAAGGTGGGCCACATGGTCAGTCTGGGTCAAAAAGGTTGCCTCTTGGGTCCACTGTAGCTGGGCGTCCCTTCCTGATGGGTCATTAACAGGACAATAGTTTGCAGAGGCCCGGTCTGGGATTGCCAACAACTTGGAAAGTACATAAGACAAATAAGAGTTTAGATTCTATTACAAATATGATACCTATATATAAATCATATAATCATTCCTAGGCTATTACAACCTTTCTATTGATAGCAAATATGGCATCTCACATATGGATTATTGCAAATATTAACTATCAGTGTGAAAAAATCCTCATACACAGTCCCCTAGAGCCAGACAGGATCACAGGCTACTCTGAGGTCCCTCAGCAGCTACACCCCGCAACCTGTTAGGCTTGCCTCAAGGTAGCACCGGCAGCTACAGCAACTGAACCAACAGCTGCAACTGTAGACCCAGTTTCTGAGATCTCTCTAGTTTCCCCAGCAGCACCTCAGGGACCCGGAGAAGGGTAAAGGGAGAAAGCTGGGTGCCTCCCAGTCGGGGCGGCACAGACATGGGTCAGACCATTCATCAGGCCGCAAACAGCAATTTTGATGGTCCCCCTGAGGGCACCAATCCACAACCCCTTCCCCACCCCCCCCCCCCCCCCCCCACAGCCTCAGCTACTTCGCACCACGATGGACGCAGGTCACATCGGACCAGTCCCTGCTAGACACAGTGGCCAGAGGATACCGGATTCAGTTCCTCTCACCGCCCCCCCCCGGGGCAGGAAACTGCCCCTTCCTATGATCCCAGAGAACCCCGATCTGCTAGGCAAGCTTGAGGCTAAATGCCAGAAGTTAGTCTCCCATGGAGCTATCGAAAGGGTTCCGGGGGGACGGGGGGGACGGGACATGGCAAAGCATTCTTTTCCCGCTGCTTTCTGGTCCACAAACCCAACAGGGCCCTATGGCCCATCCTACATCTCAGAGCACGCAACAAAAACATAAAGAAAAATAAAATTCCACATGATCTCCCTATCACAGATCATCCCCTCCGTGTTCCCCAGGAGTATGGTTCATGGCCCTCGACCTAAAGAATGCTTACTTCCACATAGCCATTCATCCCACCACAGGAGGTTCCTCAGGTTCATAATACCATGACATCATTACCAGTTCACTGCCCTCCCCTTCGGGTTATCGCTAGCCCCCCAGGGTGTTCACAAATTGTGCCACACCAGCCTCAGCATTTCTACCCAGGAGGGGGGGTGTAAGGATTGACACCCTACCTAGATGACTAGTGCATAGCGGGCAAGTCAAGTCGACAAGAACAAAACTATGTCGATATGGTAATGAATCTCTGCTAGATCCTGGGCTTCCATATAAACTTGGAAAAGTCCAAGCTTTGCCCCACTCAGGACATTAAGTTCATTGGGGCATGCTTAAATGCCTGGCAAGGCATCACATCCTCGCCCCGTCAAGATTTTGGTCAATCAGCACCATCATCACAGAGCGCCAAGTGGCCACGCTGACCACAGTGCACAGAGGCATGCAGCTCCTGGTTCACATGGCGGTGGCCTCATTGGTAATCCAAACAGCCATCCTGCAGATGTGACCGGTCCAGCTCTGGTTTGCCACAAGCTTCTGACCAGAAAGGGATGGTCTAGACAAGATAATCTCGGTCCAGCAAACTGTCCTGGAGTTCCTCCAAATTTGGAGGGACCCTGACTTGGCAATGGGGGATATCCCATTTCAGGGAGTCCAAGCCTGCCGTGACCCTGATAATGGATGCCTCCAACTTGGAGTGGGGGTGCCCAGCTGTCTGGGGGGGGGGGGGCACCTCTCCATGCAAGGTGTCTGGAGCCCTGAGGACAGTTTCCTCCACAAACATGAAGGAGTTCAGGGCCATCAGACTGGCCTGCATGACCTTCCTGGACCAGAACCAGGGCAGAGTGAATCAAATCCTCTCAGACAACACAGCAGCCGTGTTCTACATGAAGTGCCAAGGCGGCATCTTCTCCTCAGCACTATGCAAGGAAGTGACCAAGCTTTGGCAAATAGCAATAGACCATCACTGCACACCAACTGTCACCCATCTTCCCAGGGTGGACAATGGAATAGCAGATTCACTCAGTAGAAAGCCACTGATGAATCACAAGTGGTCTC
>VOCP01029967.1:0-22076 GCA_007922195.1 Podocnemis expansa | reverse complement strand
CTGCTGCCTTTGGGGGTAAGCAGGGGAGGGGCAGGAGTTCAGGGGGCCTGGCCCACCATCAAGGTGGAACAGCCAGCCCAGAGTAGGGGCAGGGAAGCGGGGCCCAGCCTCTGGATCAGCTTGCCCCTTTCTCCACCCAGTACAGGGGGAATGGGACCCACAGAGGCCAACTGGCTCCAGTTCCCCCCACCCCCTGGGATGGCCCTGCAGAGCACTCCACAACAGTACCGTAGTATTTCGATTTATGGCATGTACAGCCCACTTGAAATACACATAAGTCACAACTGGCCTGCCACAGCAAGTGAGTTTGACACCCCTGCCTTAGACCTTTCTAGCACACTCTGCCCAGCTTCCCCATCCACAACCGCCTACTTGTTTGCAGTTCCATGTTCTTCCACTGGCTGGTACAGAGGGTGCTGTCTATAAATTAAGAGTTCATGGTTGCTTGCTTTCCAATTATTTGCTAATTAGCTTGTTGTCTAACTGGCCTAAATACTGCTGTGGAGCTGCACAAATTACAGCAGTTGTTTGGCTAGAAGCACTCAGCTAAAATCTAATAGCAGTGATGCTTTTCCCTCAAACAGGATTCCCAACTCCCAAGCCATCTGTGATCTCCAGAACAGAGGAATGGAGAGAGCTGTGTGTTCAAAGTCCCATTGCAGATGAGAATGAGAAGATCCCCGGAGGTGCTGATGCAGGTGAGGAACACATTAATGTGACTTGTAGGGATGAATGAGTTTAAAGCCACTGAAATCCTGTTATGTTTTGGCCAAAATAATGAGTGACTTCAAGGTCAGTGTGAGATGCTATAAAGTGGTCTGATTTCTTTCTTTCTTTCTTTTGCCTTCTGAAAGTCAGGCTCCAAAATTACCAGTTCCTGCTGAAAGATGTTGAAAATTTTTAACAGGGATGGGAGTTAGTCACCTGAGTAACTCTCTAAGGGACATGGGTGCCTTCAACATGTGAAAATGAGATGGGACATCACATTCTGACAAATCCATTCATTCCCTGTTCTGGTTTTGACATTTAAACACCACAAAAATGATCTGAGGGCTGGGGAAAAATTCTTGAGAAGTTTAAAGAGCTCAATCTGTTTAAAGAGCTCAATCTGTCTAGCCCATGCAAAAGTCTTGAAGTGACTTGATTACAGAATATAAATACCTTTAAGGGGGGAAAAGACCAGGCAGCAAAGGGCTCTTTTTAATGCAATGGATAAAGAGGTTAGCAAGATACAATAGCTCAAAGATAAAGGCAAATAAATTCAAACTAAAAATAAGGCAGAATTTTTTTTGTAATGAAGATGATTAACTGTTAGGACAAGCTACCAAGGGTAGTGATAGATTTTCCATTTTTTGGTATCTTCAAATCCAGACAGTTGTCAAAGAGTTAACTGTAGATGAACCATAGTGGCCATAATGGAATTACCCCTCTAAAAGCATGCTAAATTTAAATACCAAGAAACCTCACCATGGTAACAGGTAACTTAGTTTACTTTCAGTCATCACAGCAGCCTGTGGTAATGAGTTCCAGAGATTAACAAATCATGTTAATCTCTGAGGCTGCTAATTCTGTTGTTTGTGATCACTTCTACCAATCTGTCCAGTACTGAAGAATAGAGTACTTTTGTTAGATGGAAATTAAAAGGAGCTACCACAAGGGTTAAGTGCGTACGAACAGCATGGGCCCTATTTAAAAACAGCATAATAGAGGCTCAGATTAAATGTATATCCCAAATCAGAAAAGACAAGAACCAAAGAATGCCACCATGGCTACATAGCAGGGGGGAGGATTATCAGAATATGTTTTTTTTCTAGTAGAAGAGCTGTTTCTCTGGGGAAGTAGGGGCTGTGTAGATACCTGGACTATAAAGCAGAATAATGGAGACAATTAGAGGCTCTCCAAAAAATCATTTAACATTTGGAAGTCAAAACCTATTGAAGGTAATAGAAAGAAGCTTCCTTTTCACTCTTTTGTTCTTGTTGGAAACTTTCAGCAGATGAAGAGAGGTCAATTCCCATTTCATTTCCCAAAGAGCATCACCAGGTAAGGTACCCATGAGAACCTTATTCTCAAAACAGATTTTAACCAATTGCCATCCTTCCATTTCTGGAAAGGTGCCACAGAATGGCCTGGTCTACACTGGCTGTGGAATCCAGTGGCAGCTGAAGGGAGATACGCAAGCCATATAAAATAACTTTCTTTGGGCATAAGCTTTTGTGGGCTGCAACCCACTTCGTCAGATGTATCTGATGAAGTGGTTTGGAGTCCATGAAAGCTTATGCTCAAAGAAATCTGTTAGTCTAAGGTGCCACAGGACTCTCACTGTTTTTGCTGAACACAGACTAACACGGCTACCCCTCTGTAAAATAACTTGTATAGCTCCTTTTGACGTACTAACATCTATTTACCACAGCGTTTCCACTGCACTGAGTCAAAAGGAAGTGCCCTTCCTTCAACTCAGTGCTACCCTTTCTGAGGGGATGGGCTTTCTGTGTCAACTTCTGAATCGATTGAGCAGGTCTTTGCTGACTGCTCAATTGAACCAAAGAGATTGAACTGATGATGGCAAATAGACGTAATCAATGTGACTGTTGTAGTGGTTTCTTCCCCTGAGGGCAGAACAATTCATTCACTGTGAACTGATTAGTTACAAACCATTTTTCTCACCTGTACCGTATCTCTAAAGTGAAGTTCAACAGACTGAATTTGTAAGTCATCTTTCCTGGCACTGATTATAGAGTTATTAGTCATAATGAAATGCAAGCAATTAATTCATCCACTACTTCAGCCATCCAGATTTCTTGTTCAAATTTCAGAGATCCAGTCTAAACACCCAATTTAACCTCTCTTTGGAGGGATGTCCTTGTCTCAATTATTGTCTCCATCTGAGATGAGTTGGGCAGTTCAGTTTTAGACCCCTCAGTTCCTAGCATTTTTATAGTGACTGGTCTAATCACTCTAATGTTTGAGGCTGTGACACTTATCCCTATGTGTGTCAGAGGTCCTGTTACATGTTCAGTAACCCAACTTCCACTGTTAGTTAGCTGCACAGATCTAAACAAAATGTGGGACTGAGCCAAACATTTCACCTTCATCTGGGCATCCTCCTATTTTCCCAGCTAGGAGAGAAGTTTCATTAGACCCTGGGACAGTATGCATTGGCCTGCCATAAATGTATAACAATCCTTTTTGTTGCCAGTTGTGTCGCAGTATCCACATTTAACTGAAATATTTCCTTTAATTTTTGCATTGTGAGTTCCCTGGCTTTGCAACGACATGTATCAATCGTTCCAGTTGTTCAGTAAGGACGCAAATCAGATTTGAATCCCCTCTTTCATGCTAAACACAGCAAACCAGTGCAATGCTTCTGGGACATTTTTGCAGTATTTTGTGGGATAGTACTGACATGCCTCATGATCTTTGGTAACAAATGATTAAGTCCCCAGGATGCAATGTCTCCATCCCATAATGCCATCCATATTCCATAATTTTCATACCGTTTTTAAAATCCCACAAATTCAAATGGCACTGTTTGGTCTTTGCCATTTCTGATGAGAACATGGAGCCCACATATCTCTATGCTATTTGAATGTTGCAAATACATGACACAAGAGTGTTCTGCATTTGCTGACCCTCAGGAAGTTTGACAATAACAAGGAGCATAAGACGTTTTCTGAGGACAGTTTTCTGAGGGATGTGGCAAAAAATAATTCAAGGTTCATAAAAACCAAACAAGGAGTCCTGTGGCACATTTAAAGACTAACAAATTTATTTATTGCATGAGCTTTCATGGGAGAAAATCCCACTTCCTCAGATGCTTTGAAGATGGGGGAGCTTACGTGTAGTTTTGGGAGGCTTTGAAAGAGCACCTTACTGGGCAGCTACAGTGGTTGTTCTGTGCCTGGGGCTGTAGATCTGGGTGCTCCTGAGAATCATGTAGTACTTGCTGTACATTTATCAATATGGGCAGGTGGTTTCCTGAAACTGTGAATACCATGGTGCTTGGTGTACACTTATAAATATGATTAGGTGTTCTGCTGAAGCAAGAAATTACTGAGACATGTCACTAGTGAAGGGGAGAGTGCGGGCAGTCAGCTTCAGTGGTGTTATTGAACAGGGCAGGGCAGTCAGTGAAAGGGTGCAAAAGTAGAACTTTGAGTGGGAAAAAAGGGCAGAAAACTGAAATGCAAAATCCCTCCAGGCAATTTTATACACAAGTTTGTGACTCTTACATCAATTTCTTGCAGGCCCCACCCTGTGGCCGGGGACAGGATCCCTGGTGGGACACAGGGCCACCGCGACCACCGGTGGCCAGGCCCCAGATCCCTGGCTGGGGACGGGGCCACCGCGGATGCTGGCGGCTGGGCCCCAGATCTCCAGCCCAATTCGGCTGGAGATCCAGGGCACTGGAGCTGGGGCTCGGGGCACGTGCCGTGGTGTGCCCAGCCCCAGCGACGCCCCTGCCCAGTGCCCCGGGTCCTGCGGGGCCCCGCTTCTCCTGGTCTCCTGCCCAATTGGGCAAGACATGTGGGGCCCGGCCACCTGTGACAGTGATGGTCACTCTGGCCCTTTCCCTGGCTGGGGCAGTGATGCTCCTGTCCCACATGACACATCTGTAATGTTGCTTTTCCTCCTGGGCCAGGAGCAGCCAGTCTCCTGCGAGAAAAATATGGCCACATCCTCAAATGTCACTTACATCTGAAAGGACAAAACCAAACACAGCATAGGAAAGATTAGACACTGGAAGAGGAATAGCTGTTTCGGGTGATACACATGTATAGGGCAGTGGTTCCCAACATTTTCTATGCTGTGGCACACCTTGCTACCTTCAGTTGAATTGAGGCACACCACCATATAGTTTCCAAATGACCTCATGAATATTCATGAGCTAATGAGCCAAGCTAGAGTTCTTTGAGTAGTGTCTTAAAAATATTTGTGCCACACCTGCACAGACCTCATGGTATACCTGTCTGCCATGGCAAACTGGGTTGGGAAACATTGGTATAGGGGTCAACTTGGAGGTGACCAAATGTGTGTGATATTTTATCTGTGTCTCACCCCACTCCATAGTGATGGCTCCAGTTGCTCCTGGGACCTGGCCTCCTGTTCTGGAGGTTGTAACCTATTGTGCTGAAGCTTTGCCTTCCTGACACGGTTTGATGATGGGCAAGCAGGCCAAATGTAAGTGAGTCATGCTGTGACTTGGAGCACCGGGTTGCAGTGCCACGTCTATTTGAAGCAGCGCCAGGCACACAGTCTTCAGAGTGGAGGGCTGGGTGAACCAAACCTGAGCAGCACTGTAACCCCAACTGACGCAATGCAATGTCTAGAGCAGGACACTGGGCTAAGCCCCACAGAAGAAGGAATTTGCTGGAGCTGAAGTGCAAGGAGAGTAGAGGGCAGGTTGGTTTTTGTTTTCCAGCCACTTTTATTCCTGGCTCACTCTGATTAAGGCAGGCATTAAGGTAGTATAATTGTAGGCTTCTAGGTCTCAGGATCCTGGACTCAAAGTGGGGAGAATCTCTATTATTGGATGAACTTCTGTTGGTGAAAGAGAGATGCACTTGAACAACACAAAGGAGGGTCCAAGACCCCAGGGTCCAGCCCAACTCCATATGTTTACACCAGTGGTTCTCAATCTTCTGTGGGTCACAGCACTCTTGGCAGCATGTTATGACCCTACAGGACAAATCAGCCCCCCCCCCCCAAGTCAAATCCAGCCATTGCCCTGGCTCTTCATGACACACTTCCCATTGTGTGGTGACACAGTAATGTGTCCTGACACAGGGGTTCAGAACCACCATTCTACATTACTATTAACAGGTCTCATAGCCTGAGTTCCAGCAGCCAGAGTCGTCAGGCACCGACCAGCTGCAGGATTTTCTTTGCAGTATCCTGACAGACCACCCCACCTAGAGTGCTGCAGCTGAAGCAATACTATCACATGCTTCCCGCTCTGGAGCCCCTGATTTAAGGCAAGAACAAAAGGAATCCCACATGATGTATCCAGTCACACAGTCCAACCTTCCACAGCCCTTTGCACTGCCAGTGTGTTCAGCTGATGCAAAGTGGCCTATCCTGGTCTATTCACAGCACCAATAGCACAGGTCAGGGCCATAGGAGCCACCAGAATGGATCTGACCATCCAGTCCCGTCTCTAGCACCTCCTGTGTGTCCGCTCTGGAGCTGTAAGGAGCTCCCCTAGTACCGCCTCAGAGAAAGGTCCACCTTTTCCCGGCCCATTAGCCAGTGGATCACTCATGTCCTGGAGCAAGAGGTTTAGGTACCTGACCCTGGGCAGTGGCAGAGACCAACCCAAAGCTGGCTGGGGTCAAGGGGTGTGACCTGGTCCCTCTGGGATAACCTTTTGAATGTGTCAAAATCAGGCCAAGCTGCAAAAACAGGAGCCAAGTCCCCCAAACCACTGAAAGGTTGTACCTAAACCAGTCTCCCAGTCAGTAACAAAAAATAGAAACAGCCCCCTTTGCTGCACATCAGCTTCTCTGGTCCCCTTGCCCCAGCCACTGGGTCTCTTTAAGAAATAGATTCTCCTGACCCCAAAGGGCAAGCCACGTCACCCAGAATAATATAGGCTTGGATCTTACTCAAAATACAATGCTGATAGCCAATCCTTGCCAAATCATAATGGAGTCAAATGGTCTGCTTGGTGACTGGCCAAACAGGTTTCCTCCTAGGCCCACTTCAATTAGGATTTCCCCTGATGGGCCATCAGGAGCACAGTGTTTTTGCAGACACCCAGCTTGGTACTGTCCCAGCCACTGGGAGGGTCCAGGGGAAAACGGATCGCTGTTGGTGGCTCCCATTCCTGAGTCAAGGAGCAATTTTAGTAATTGTTCTGTGAGATCATGTCACCTCGGACATTTCATTATAACCAATGTGATGACACTTTAGAACAGCACATATCAATATAGTATTTAGCAACTCTATGTTCAAATCTGAAACTGGGATTTGAGTGGCTATAAGTGACAAAACACTTTTTGAGGAACCATAAGTGTCAAATATTGTACTCTGTTTCTACTTTATACCTGATTGGATAGTAGTCATACTACATGCATGAACAAATTGAGAGTCGAGCAAACTGTTTCATATCTATAAGTAATGTTTTGAATAAATTATATTAACATTTATAAATGAAGAAGGCTATGGGCTGACCCAAGTTCTCTGCACCCAGAGATGCAGCCTGCACCCCAGATGCTGGATGGGAGCAGTGTGGATGTCTTGTGTCAAGGAGGCACATTTCCCCACTAGATGACAGGTATTACAAGGATGCCCATTGGTAAAGGCTTAGGAATGTACTAAGAATAGCAAATATGGAAACTGAGGCAGGTGGCTGCATAACTTTGATCGCATGTTTTCAAGAGGACTTTAAGGGTTTTGCCCCCAGATTACTAAATGGCTAACTCTCTGCCAGTTTTGAGGGGGGGAGGGTGTCACAGGATGCACCTCCCACCCGTGAATATGATCTGTGTAACTTGTCTGTTCAGCTTTGCAATGTAATTGGATAGTTTGATGCCAAACAAGAGGTTTGCTTTTGAATGTGCACAACACACACTGCATTTCTGTTACGGTACCCTGTTTCCTATGTGAAACATCTCTCCATGATTCAGTGTCTCTGCACTCAGATATCCAGCTAATGGCTTGGATTCTGAGAGGAAGCTCTGGGGATGGCTTGCCAGAAGCAAGGTTGATTAACACAGGGGCTATAGGGGCTGAAGAATGGGGCCCCGCTGTTGTGGGGGCTGGGCCTGAGGCTGAGGGGAGGGCCCTTGTCAGTGGGCAGTCCCAGGCCTCAATGCCCCTTAATCCAGCCCTGGCTGGAAGGATGCAGACACACAATTGTCCTCTCAGGTGTAAAAGGGGAGGTGACGGTGCATTCTCAGACTCCTGTCCCTAGTCTTCAGGACATTCACCCTGATGTGCTGCTGGAAATTGGCTGTGGCTCGTTCAGACAGGGGGATCTGGTTCCAACAACAGCAGGTGTCTCGTGTCTGTGAGCATTGGAATCATCCTGCTATCGGAGGGGAAGGGGGTTTCCCCAGGCAGGTAATGCTAACACACAGGAGAGACCTGACCTGCTACATACACAAGTTGCAGATTTTCAGCCCAGAGAACACATGAGAACCTTTTAGAAAAAGGATGGGTGCATGGGAAGGAATGCAGTGCTGGGGTGAAGGCCACCAAGGGAGGCCACAAACACCTTAAACTCTTCAGCCCAGCACTCATGTAAACAAAGTCTAGGCTGAGGCTGGGCACTTCTTGTGCTTAGCAGTTAACGGGGATGGGAGGGCAAGCAATTTGCATGGGCTTTGTGTTTGCCTGAGTACAATTAGGTACTTAGCATAATTTCACTATATATGGATGAATCCGCCCAAGTCCTGGACATGATGAGAAATGGTATGTGACTGGTTTGGATCAGAGTTCTTCAATAGCTGTATTCCCCTGATGGGAAAAATGAAACATTGTCTTTTTCATGATATACTGCCCTTTTATTGTATAAACTCTGTTTAGGTGCTCTGGTGCAAAAGTCACTGTTGGTAACACAGAACTTGGAAGAGTGAGCTACTCTTTTTTCCACTCTTGTAAGAGGAAAGACAGAGCTGAAGAGCTGAGCCCTAGGCAATGCCTAATTTTCTTCTTGTTGTTAAAAGATAGATTTTATGATCCATTGTGGAGTCCTGTTGTTATTTTGGTTAGAGAATCAGCTTCTGGTCTCCCAAAGGCTACAATCTGTAGCTCAGGGGTCTCAAACACATGGCCCACAGGCTGCATGAGGCCCCTAAAGCTATTTCCTGCAGCTCATGATGACACAATTATTACTGATATTTGCAATATCATTCTATGATGAGGTTTCAGTGGTGCACCCTCTGGCTAATGTACTAGTCCTCATGCAGCCCTCAGGGTGATTTGAGTTTGAGACCCCTCCTATAGCTGAAATCGCTAGAGGGTTGAAATTCTCCCTAAGAGCTAGGAGAGCCTCTTGCAAGCAGAAAGAGGACACCAGCAGCTGTTGGCAGTGATGGTGTGAGTGGTAAGCGGAGTTGGCAGTGTGGGTGGACAGTGCTTGTGGAAGGCGTGAGTGAGCAGTGAGTGGTGCCAGTGGCCAGTAGGTGGTTTGAGAGGGTACTGAGAAGTCAGAAGACAAGTGGAGAGTGAGGGCCTTCCCCCCGAGAGTGGATGATAATACATTGTTGGTCAGATGTGGGGGTAGCAAAGAAGTAAAGGAGACACTCTGTACACTGGGGTAGAGTGAGATCTGCTTATTGGGTTTTATTCAAATCCTGCTCTGCACAGTCTCTAAATCAGAGCTAGTTTTGCTGCTATGTAATCTGTGTATGTTAATTTTAAAAGTTGTACATACTACCCTCAGACTTGTGCTTGGGAGCAGGGCAGCATTGTCCTCATGGACACCCAGGCAATGGTGCATGATTTTCCAGAAGATTGGGGGTGGGGGGCTCGAGCCATTTGGTATTGTAACATTGTTTGGGAATGCCTAGACAGAGAACTTGCTACTTTGCTGCTGCTGTCTTGGTCTGGCAGAGGGGTTACTCAAGTAAAGCAAGGCACACCTGGGCACACAACATGCGCTGGGTGCTGCCTCAAAACTTTCACGGGTATAGTCTAACCAAGTGGGCAGCTCCGATATCCCCTCTTTGCATATAGCATCCTCGTATGTGCAGCCAGCATGCTGGAATTTTGTACCCTGTGCTATAAGCGTAACCCATGGGCCTATATGTGGAGTGTCTCTTTTTTATAGATCTGCTGGGGTCTGGGTTGGTCTTGCTGTGTCATTGTTGCTGGGCAGATTTAGCTGCCTAGACCCAGAAGCCTCCAGCATATACTGTGTAGCTTTGGGCATGCTCTGAAATGTTCCCTGCTAGTGCAGTGGGCAGATGTGAGCTCAAGCAGCCAGCCCAGGGCAGCTGCATGGAGGAGACCACTTGTGCTCTGTGCAAGGGGAGAAGCTGAGGCAGGAGCAGGCAGTAGGCTGTTTTTCCCAACTCTGAGGCATTTTGTTTCAAGGTTTTTATATATGTGTGTATGTAAATGAGCATTGCCTGAGTAAGCCCAAGTGGACAGCGATGCTCCCAGCAGAGGAAGGAAAGTCTATTGGACTCATACTGAGGATTTCTGCTGCCAAGGAGGAGGGAGCTGCTGCTTCTAACACAGGCCTTTGGACTTGCTGATTTGAGACCATAACAGACTCATGTGGATATTGCTAAATAGCCACTATGTATTATAGATCTGTACACTAATTATTTTGTTTTGTTAATGTTTCATATAGTTCATTGCTTTTTTTTTTTTTTTTTTTTAATTAATTCTGGACAGCCTTCATTTGAGTCCCTTTAGGACGGAATCTTGGTCTCCAGGTGCTTCACTGTAGGAGTTTGGGTTTATTTCTGCTGGGACACTGGAGAAAGGCACTAGTGGTAAACTCTAGCCCTCCTGCAGGTTACCCAAAGTTGCACCCAAGATGCAGTTTCTGGATTCTCTCACCCAGACACCAAATGTGCCCAAGAAGGGCAGATCCCCATGTGGATTTCAGCTGTGTAGGCATCAGAGAGAAATCCCAGAGACTGAGAGACAGAGTGACAAAGCAGCTCTTTTTCATTTTGTGCAAAGAGTTCCCCAGAGGAAACGTGCAGGGAGAGAAAGGCAAAATAAAGGGCAGGACTTGAAGCTGCCCTTGTGTCAAAGACTGCAGTTGTTTCCAGTTCAGTTCTCAGATCTCCCCCAGCTCTGTGGAGGTCTCTTTGGACAAGTCAGTTCATTTCTGTTCCCTGTCTGTGTATTAATTCCCTCCCTCCCAAGCTGATGGCAGGATAATGCCATTGTCTGTGAGGGGCTCAGACACTCTGGGGCTAGACTGCACTGGGTGAGGGGAGGGCCTGCAAGTTTGGTCTTACAGCTAGGGGAGGGCAATGAAGATAGAAGGACAAGAAAACAGGAGAAGAGCAGGAGCTCCTGTCACAGAGGGAGCCCAGCCTGTCGATCAGTGCCAAGAGCTCCGTATCTGAATTGACCAAATCCTTTCCCACTTGCTCACTGTGGGTTGATCTGCAGTAAGAGAGGCAGCAGGGCATACAAGCTGGGTGGCAAACACCACTAGGCTGGTCAAGGTCATGTATTGTCTGTGCATGCAGGCTGCCCAGCCGTCATTTGAGAGTTTTGAGACCCAGAAGAGATGGGCTGTGGCTGTCAGGACTGTTCTGGATTCTGTGCAGAGCTCCCTGCACACATTCAAGCCCTGTGGTCTCAGCTCCAGGGTCACACTGCCTGCGCTAACAGACAGCAGCGATGGAGGTCTCTCCACAGGCTTGGCTAGGTAGAAGCAGAAGGGACCAGGGCCGTCTCTGCAGGGGGCTGCTCTGCCGGCTGCCTGCTCCTGCCTTGAGGTCACTGCCCTGTGGGTACCACTAAGTGCCATGAGGCCAAGCAAAAAGCTAATGGTGCCAGGATGGGCTCCGTGCAAAGGTGGTTCCTCAGGCACTGCCCACTCCAAACTCGCTGTGGAATCACTGACACCCATCCTGACAGACCTGGGCATCGATCAGTGGTGTGTTCACACAGCTCTGAACTGGGGCAGCTTGGGAGGGGCTGGGTAGAGGGGCACAGAGCTGGCTGGTTTTTGGAGAAGGGCAGGAGAGTCTGTGCTGTTAATGGAAAAGAACAGGATCAAAAATAGGAAAAGCCTGAAGAGGACAAATTCATCTTCCTACCTGGTAAATAATCTAGAAACTAATGAAGGGCTCTTCGGGTTCATTACCCTTCAGTATCTTTATAACCTGGGAATCATGACTCGGACACAGAGCTGAACTGAAACGAATTGAACAGTTTATTAAAGAACAAAAAACAAGGAGGGTATAACACAGATAAGAGCTGTCATAAAGGAGCCAGGGACTACAACTGCAACATATTGGAAGAACAAATGAAATAGTTTAATGTGTAACAAAGAAGAAAAAGGGGTAACAAAACAAAGTGATCCCGAAGACCAGGAACAATGACAGCAACACGGTGGGATGGTGACAGGGTCATGATGACAGCAGACGGTGGAGCAGAGTTGGACGGGAGACAGGAACGACCGACGCAGACACAGGAGCCCATGGACAGGTCCGTCTCAAGATCTTCTGTCTTCTACCTGGACCTGTGGTCACAAGGAAAGCAGGGACTGTCATCCTTGTAAATGAAGTGCCCATGGGGGGCTTCCTCAATACTTTTGTAGTCACAATCTGACCAGTGAAGAAGGTAGATATTCATGTGGCAAGCTGGAGGGTGCACTCAGCATCCTGGCTCTTTGCACCTGGCACTAAAAGGTTACACACAAGGTGCATCTTCTGGAATCTTTGACCCACACTGCAGAGGTGGCCAGGAGGGGCAGGGCCCACACAGCACCCAGCCAGGGCCAGAAGTTTCCGACCTGGGAGCCTAGCCCAGCTCCCCTCACACTTCCCCACGGGGGGGGGGAAGGAGAGGAAATTGGAAGCACAGGCCTAGCACTGATGCTACTGCTCTGTTGGTTCCCTGCAGCCACAGGTGCCAGCAGCTGTCAGAAGCAGCTTGGCTGTGCCAGGGAAGAGGAGCTGAGGCTAGAGGGCACTTACGTCAAATCCTAGGAGGTGGATGGTGACTGGTGGCAGGTCAGGGTTGCTCCTCATGGCCTTGACCCTCTGGGCTCTGGGGTGGCTTTGGAAGCTGATGCGCTGTAGGGAAAAAAGGCTGGTCAAGAACAATGAGCAACTGCCTCCTCTGTCTTGATGTGTCCCTCCCCCACCTGCTCCATGTGCAGGTGATCCTCAGGGCCAAGGTTGATTGTGGTATTCAGGGGAGGTGGGGATAGAAAAGAGCTTCAGAAAGCTGTTTCTGCACTCAGGATTTGCCCCCTGTCCCTTTGGTTATCTCCCAGAATTGCCCCACTAGCTCAGAGACTGTGAGGCCTGTGGTCACATAGTTCTGACCATCTTTGCCTCCTTCTCAATGCCCTGGGCAGGGCTCAGAGTTTCCTTGTCCCCGCCCATATCTGCAGCTCTGAGGGTAAAGTGAGGGAGTCAGAACCATCCCCTTCCCTACTCCAGTGATGGTGTCTGTGGGAGAGAAGTGTTGTCAAAGGGCCAGATCTTGGGGGCCCAGAACTCAGGGTCACCTTCCCACCCCTGTCTCCAGCAAGAGTGATCCTTGCCGATGATGGACAGACATCAGCTCCCTTTGACCACCAGTGTGGTAGCTACTCACGCACTCTCTACTAGGCGATGCCAGCCCTTTCTGTGCCTTGGAGATTAACTGTAGACGAAGCCCAGTGTTTGAGTCCCTTTTGTACATTCCCCTTGGAATCCAGCTCCCGACACTGGCTACTCACAGCAATCTCAGCTCCTCTGCCGCCAAAGGAGCAGTGCACCCCACTTCACCAATTTTACCTGAATCTGCTGCTCCTCTGTCCCACAAAGCGCTTGCAGTAAACCTAGGGTAAATTTCATTGAGAGATAAGAGAAGCAGCTAAAAACAGGAGAGAGTGGTGGGCAATCAGGGTTATAATACAAATCAACCTCAGAAAATGCCAGTAAGTCAGAGAATCATAGAGTATTAGGGCTGTAAGGGGCCTCAGGAGATCAGCTAGTCCCACTGCTTGCTAAAAGCAGGACCACTCCCACTAAACCATCCCAGCCAGGGTTTTGTCTAATCAGATCTTAAAAAGTTTCCAAAGATGGAGATTCCGTCACTGCTGCAGGTAACCCATTGCAGTGGTTCACCACCCATCTAGCGAGAAAGTTTTTCCTCATATCCAGCTTAGACCTCCTAAGCTGCAAGAAGAAACCATTGCTCCATATTCTGTCTTCTGTCACCACTAAGAACAGTCTAGCTCCCTCCTATTGCGAGTGCCCCTTCAAGCAGTTGAAGGTTGCTGACAAATCCTCTCTCCCTCACCCATTCTCCTCTCCTGTAGACTAAATAAGCCTTGGTCCTTCAGAGTCTCTTTGTAAGTCATGTACCCAAGCCCCCTAATCGTTTTCACTGACCTCCACTGGACTCTTTCTAATTTGTCCACATTCTTTCTGTAGTGGGGGGCCCAAACTGGACACTCTATGCTGGATCTGGCCGCACCAGCACTGACTAGAAGGGAATAGTCACATCCCTTGATTTGCTGACAACACTCTTACTGATGTAGCCCAATATGCCATCGGTCTTTTTGGCACCAAGGGCACACTTTTGATACATATCCAGCTTCCCATGCACCATAAATCCCAGGTCCTTTTCTACCTTCACTGGTCGGTCCCTAGCTTGTAGCAGTACATGCAATTTTTCCCTCCTTAGTGCAGGGCTCTGCACATCGTGTGATTTTGTTTGGCCTAATGCCCCAATTTGTCTAGGTCTCCTTGAATCCTATTTCTACCCTTCAGTGTATCTACCATTCCCCCTAACTTGGTGTCATCCTCAAACTTACTGAGCATGCACTCCTATCTATTTTGCTAGCTAGCTAGGTACCTAGACAACTAGCTAGCTAGCCTTCCAGCTTGCATGCTAACAAAGTCGGATTCCCACAAAATTCAGTCTTTTGAGGAGCCAGCTGGCTTCACAGGAAGCAGGATCCAAAAAAGTCACCACAATCCCCTGGCTCCACAAGATGGTTCCTCAGTGATGGGTTCCAGGGAGCCTCTTCTCACTTGGTCGGAATCAGATCCCGTCTCTAGCTCTGTTCACAGACATGGCAATTCCCTGACTGCTCTAGTGAAGTGGTTGTCAAACTTTTTCATTGGGACCCAGCTCCAGACCCCTCTGCCATGTGGCGACCATCCACTGAAAAAAAGCTGCTGCCACCAGAAAATTGAACAGTGACCATGGCTGCAAGGGGTGAGATAGCAGTGGGAATGCCTCCTGGCTTTCATTCTTTCTCTTGAGGCTTCTTTTGCATCCATCTACACATCTAATTGAGATCACCTACATGGAACACACAGAAGGTGATCCCACATACCATACTCCTGTCTCAAATCAGGAAGTATGTCAAGTCTCTAAAATTGCATGTAGTATCCTGGAGTGTGCCTGTGGGGCTCCTTGCAAATAAGGATGGTGACATGGGTGGAGAAAGGAGATGGAAGTGCTGAGACAGGGGAAGGAGAAGACAGCCAATGCCAGCTGGAAAGAAAGGTCCTGGAAGTCCCTGTCTACTGTTGAGCCTGTCCAAATTTCCCCAGGTCCTGCTCCCTTCTCCACTGCCAAATCCCAAGAACTGAAGCAGCCCCTCTGGGTTCCACTTTCACCTCTGCTCTTTGTCTGCTCCCTGAGTCTGCATGAGTTACTATGAACACACAACTGTCCACAACATTGTGCTGGAAGGGGTGCTAGCCCTCTCTGCTTGGGCTGGTGACCCCTGCCACTGTTAGTGAGCACAAGGTAGGAACACAATGGGGCTATCCACTACCCTTCAGACTGGGACCTTGTTATAACTTGTCCTTCCAGCAGATACATCCCTGAGTTGGATTTAATTCTGTTACTTAGGCTTTCTAACTGTAGAAAAATACCATACTTTCTATCATAGGCTCCTACTAGATAAGCTTGCTTTTCTCTTCCCTTTTTAATTACCAGTGAAAAAAATCTCTGGAAAGAAATCTCTGGAAAGAGTTTTTCTTAAAATCTATAAGTTTTGTTGGAAGCAGGGGAATTCTAAACCCACTGAAAAAAGAGGCAAGTTCTGCAAAAATAACTGCAATCCCCATATCACAGAAATGGTTGAATAAGGGGGTGGTCAAAGTTTTTTTTCTTTTCTTCCTTGGGTCTATTGAAAAAAACCAAAAAACAAAAAGGTTGCCTGGCAGTGACCTCATTCCTTTTTATATGAATGAGAGAAGCCCAAAGAGATCCTGACTGGGAGAGGAGGCATAGAAATTGTTTGATTAAAAATTAGCACCTCATTGTTAATCCTAATGGCTCACATTCCTGTTTGTGTCAATGCTCTCTACTGAAGGCTGATGCTCTGTTATAACAGGGTGCAGATCAGCGAGAGGGAGCCACCTCCCTCCCTCCTCTTCCCCCACATCTCCCCTGCCGGGGACCCAATTCCTGTGGCTCTGTGACCCAGTACTGGGTCACAATCCAAACTTTGACAAACATTGCTCTGGTGTACTTTTCCCGTTCCTCAAAGCAATTTCAATCCTTTGCACTCAGCTCTAAAGATTTCCATGAGGGTCTAGGGATGACTCAAGTCCAGACAAGGGCACTGTGTCTGACATCCCCAGCTAACAAGGGTAGGGGGACAAGAGGACTGGAACAGCCCATCACCACAACACTTTGCCCCTGTGACTGTTATACCAGAACCATAAAGCCGCCAATACAATGGGCTGAAGGTAGTGCAGATGGGGCACCACAGCCCCTTTCCAGCACCAGGTGGAGAATGAGAGCCCCATTGGCAGACACAGGTCATGGCCCTGACATCTGGCACCTACAAACTGCACTGGCCCAGAGCACTATCCCTGTTAGCTGATGGGGTGAGGTCAGAGGGTCAGGCCCAGGACAGGCGAGAGGATGATAAAGCAACTGAGGCCAAAAGGGAAGTGCTCTGAGAGCAGAGGAATCACCCTGGCTACCAAGAAAGAAGAGGTTGTTCATCAGTGTCCAGGGATCTCTCCATTCCCACTTGCCCTGGGCCCCCATGGACAGGGAGACACAACTGTACCTGTAGGCAGGAGTGTAGGATCTAGGAGACGGAGAGGTTCCTTTGGGGATGTCAGGGTCATCCAGGACATTCTGCCCCTCAGGCATCTGTTTGAAGCTCCTCAGGGTGTAGAGCTGCTGCCTGATCTTGTCCAATATATCCTCCAGCTGCCAGGGAACAGAAACCCTCAGAGACTCTGCTGCCCTGAGCATGCAGGGAGTCACACCCCTGAGTCTAGCAGAATTTACCATGAAGACCCTTCCACATCTAAGGGATGGAGTCACCCAACCATCCACAAAACAGCCTTCCCCCTCCCTTCCTAGTGACCTCCAAAAATCCTTGAGGAGTGAGCACGTGGCCTCAGGCTCCTCAGTCTCAATCTCAAACTCTCCTTCCACATCCCCCTTGCTGCTTACAGGCCCCCAAATGGTGGCAGAGTGGCTGTGATGTTACATAGCCCAGGGGTGAATGAATCTGACCTGACTCCAATCCTTGCAGTGCGCCAGCTGCTCACCTTGTCCCCTAGCAGCTTGTCGGCTTCACCCTGGAGGGCGTAGGCAAGCAGCAGTCCTGCCTCACTGATGTGCTCGATGGGATGGTGGGTGGCCTGCAGCGCTGTCTGCAGGCATGATCTCCTTTGCTCCTTGGAGAAGATCTTTCCAAAGATCTACAACCAAGAAGGCACAAAGCTGGCGCAGACATCCAGAGGCAGCTCCATGGCCTGGGCGGGAAGGTCTCAGGCCCCCTCTCATGGAGTCTGGGCCATGCTGCAGAAAATCCATCCATGGCACCAGCCTCAGCCATTAGCCAGGCTGCAAAGTGGGACCCTTCGTGCCCCCCTCCCCTGGGGATGAAGGAGAATCTCCCCAGGCTCGCAATGAGCCGTAGGCTCCTATCTGGGAGCTAAGACCCAGTTGCTGCAGGTAACCCTGTGCTGGCTTAGTGCAGTGCCCTGGCTGAGTGCCCTCACCTGCCTAACCCTGGCTGTGTTGACGAAGGTCAGGAGCCGTCTGTCCTGGTGCTGGTCCCGGCTCCACAGCTCCTCTGCCTCAAAGATGTCCATTCCTGGGGACAGAAAGATGTGGCTCAGGTTTGTCATCCCTGGTTTGGGGCCGGTTTCCATTGATCCCCAGAGTTGGCTGCACAGGAGGCTGGGACCTTGCTGTTTTGGAGTCCCCATGAAAGAGCCAGACTCCCTCCAGTGGGGCTCTCTGGAGCTATATTGTGTCCATCCTGGGAATCATATGATTCCTGCCATGGTGTCTAGGCTGCGGGATCAGCTTCCTGGTCCTGAGAGGGCTGAATTTTGGGCCCTCGTGCTCCCACTGAGGTCAGGCTCTGTCCTGGGTATCCAGCTGGCATCACCCCAGTCTGGCTGGCCTGGCCTGTGCCCTGTGCTACTGCCCCTCCCCTCACTGAGCTCCTCTCCCACAAGGGCTCCCAGCAGCTCCTCTCCTCCCCCTCCCAGCTGGCAGAACGAGGGGGGATTTATTCCCCCTGGCATAGGGAGACAGAGCTGGCTCCACTGGTACTTTTCCTCTTTTGCCCCAGTACTGTGGGAGATGATAGACTCATCATCTCACCGAGTCGGCCTTTGAGGAGGAACTTGCTCCTAATGGGCTCTAGTCTCCAGCTGACTCAATCTGAGATGATGGGCACATTTTTCTGAGGTTCCAGGGTCTCATGGGCATCACTTACTCCTGTGTCGTAGCAGCAGTTCATAGAGGCGGTAAATTCCCTCCTTAGCCGGTTGGCTGACATCTTCTTCTGGGTCGGTGATAGTGAGGCTCAGCTGCGCCACCAGGCATCCCAGCCGGGGGAACTCCGATGTCTTCTGGTTTGAGGAAGAGGAAATGGATCCATCAGCATTTCCCCTTTTGCTCCCCCAGTGTCCACGGCTAGGGATTAGGGCAGGGCCCTGTACAAGGACTTTCTTCCCCTGCTGCTTCAGGTGACAAGAAAGGCCCAGGGTCAGGCACAAGTGGGCTGCAGAGGCTGTGGGGCGGAGTACCCCATATCCCCTGGGGACATCACTTGGCCAGGAGAAGAGGAACTGACTCACAGCTATCATTGCACCTATACACAGCCTGTCCCAAGCCTGGGCCCTGGCACCCCATATTCCACGGGCTCTGGGGAGAGCCATATCTATGTCTGGCATCAGAGACAGGGAATCAAAGGTCGCTTACATCAAACTGTGGGTGGAGGGCGGCATATCGCAGTAGGGTGGCACTGGTCCTTGCGGCCCTGGCTCTCTCCCTGGAGTTTCTGGACTGGATCCAGAAGATGATGTGCTGTAGCAGAAGTAGGCAGGTTACAGGAACAGAGCAGGTGAACATCAGTCTGCTTCTCAAACAGTGTTGCTGAGCCAGGCTGGCAGGCCCAGCTCTGTGTCTATGTCCCCAGAAGGAAGACATCAATTTTGGGGCTTGCATGCACAAGACAAACTGACCCCAGGGGGTCCCAGCAAGAAGGAAATTGATCTTTCTATCTCTCCTTTGCAGCCCCTGGGGTTTTGAACAGAACTCCCCACATGCTGTGACCCAGCCCTACCAGGCTCACCTCCAAGATGTGCTGGAGAGTGTCGATGTTCGGGGATGCTGTTAGCAGAGTCCTCAGCATCTCGTCCAGCTTCTTCTCTAAAATCATTAAGTGGGCCTGCAAATGGGAAGAAGAGTCAGGAGTCAGGAACCCCATTGGAGCGTGGGGATCCCTGCCACAGGGTGAGTGGGGTGGGTGTATAGAAAGCCCTGGCGAGACCCACATACAGCTGGCCTCTCCCATCCCAATCCCTCATTCTGGAGTTAGCCAGAGGTTGGCGCAGGGTGACAACTGGTCCTTAAACTTATCTTAGGGCTTCTCTGCTGGGACCTGGAAGAGCTGAGAAGGACACAGCAAACCTTCTGTGGCTGGGAGTAGCCTTGTGGGTGGTATCCAGGCTCTAGAGCACTGAATGAGGAAGGAAGGAACAACTGCGCCATGTAGAGAAGGATGGTCTGGTCCTGGGTTTTCCTCAGGCTCTTCTTATTTCTCCCACCCCCATCCCTCCTCCACAGCTCCAGAAAAGGGAGGGAGCAGGGACCACACTCCACTCCTGGCCTGGAATGAGGAAGCAGGATGAGGATCTACCTGGGCGTAGGGGTACTTGACGGTGTCCGTTGGAAAGATTCGGGACATGGAAGCTCGCAGGAGGCGTGATTCCAGCTCTCTGTCCAGAGCTGGGCACAGTTTGCTGGAAGGAGGGAGAAGCCAGCATTAGACTTTCCAGTGGGGTGGGGATGGGCCCTGAAACAGGTGTCAACCCAGGAGGAACTACACACTGCACAGGAAGGATGGAAGTTGGGTGCCAGGCAGGACAGAGATCTGGTTGGGATCACCCAATCAGTCAATGCAGGGCTGGGACAGAGGTTGTTCCCTTACCATCCCCGTGGACCATGCTGCCCTTCCACACCCCTGGCAGCACCCCTCTTTTTGAGGCAGAGCTGCCCTGTGGCCATGAGATCCCAGCACAGCTGAGAGTGTGGCACCATCCCTGACAAAGGTGGGCAAAGCCACAGATGGGAGAAGCCTGGGGTTCAGGTACACCTGGCAGTGGCTGGTGGAGCAGGGCATGGGTCAGCTGGGCAGTGCATTGGTACCTGAGCTTGGCCATGGCTACCAAGGAGCAGGACAGGATGGTGCTGGGCCCAGATTCTAAGGGCAGCGCCTCAAGCATATCCTGGGAGTGTCAGAGAAGACAAAACCATGTGTGAGATCCAGAAGGCTGAGCAGGGCCCAGACTTGGCCAGTGGGATCCCCTAGCACAGCCGGGCCCCATCCTCCCTATTCTTCCCTATCTTCGATCTTACTCCCCCACCGCACCTACTAACCCTCACAGCCCTCCCCCTCTCAGTCTCACTTGACCCATCCCACCCCTCCCCTAGTGATGCCACCCACAATTTCCCTCCTACTGCTGCCCAGTTCTCATCCCCAGGGGTCCCTGCCACCTGATGCCTCTGACCCCCACAGCACTGATCTGCCTAAAGCCCATGCAACTCCCCTTCTTCTTTCAGCTCTACAGCCCTCCCACCACGTACCAGAACCAAATCTCACTCACGGTGATCTTCTCTGCCATTGCAATTTTGGAGCTGGGGGGCTCCAGAGTGTCCCTCCCCATCTTCTCTGCATAATAGCACATAAGAGGGATGGTGTGCAGAAACCGGATCTGCTTGCCCATGGTCTGGATCCCACAGGGAGATAGGACAGAGACAGACTGTTAGCCGTAGACCCCCTGCACCATCCAATGTGGCTTATGGGTTTAGGCCTATGGGAGGAGGCTGAAACCACCTGCTCTCATGCCATACCCAGATCCTCCAGACAGGATCAGGGACTGGGACTTCTAGGGTGAGACAATGTCACAGTTTTGAGCTGTGTCTGGTTCTCATGTGACCCATATGTCAGTCATGTGTATGTGTGATGCGTGATCATTTCAGAGAGCACAGGAGGAGGTGTAAGGCTTCCCCAAACACAGGTACAGAAACACTGGCTGTGAATAGCTCCTGCCTGCAGAGTGACTGCCTGGCCCTTTTAGGGTGTGCGGGGCTCCCCCAAGATCAGAAAGACAGCTCATGGGGTCAATCTGGGTAAAGCAGGGGGAATGAATGCTGCAATGCCAGGGTATGGAAGCAGCTGTGCACTTTTACAGAGACCAGAGAGTGGCAGAATGTGAAGCACTATAATCCTGACTGGCTGCCTCTTGGTGGGTTTCAGAGCACTCTCTTGGGGGCTCCAAAAGAGAGACAAATACTGCTTCTGGAGTCCCAGGCCCTCAGGGATCAACATTGCTTTAAGATACTGTGGATTCTCTGGGACTCGCCCTCACCCACCAGGGACCTGGAATAGGAGGTGGGGAGGATGCACTGGTTTGCCACTCAGCTGGACAATGTTTGTACCATGTCTCCAGCCTGGAGGTATTCCATGACGGTTCTCCCGGTAGCTTCCTCCCTGGCGATATCTTCATCATAGTCATCCTCCTCATCGTCATCATCCAAGTCTTCTAAGGCCAGATCTTCATTGTTCCCTGCTTCATCATTTGTGGTCAGATCCTCTTCCAGGGACAGATCCTCTTCTACAGGCAGATGCTCACCTGGGGACAGATCCTCTCCTTCCAGTTGTTTGCTGAGGGCCTCTACAGGGGGGAGAAAAAGAGAGAGGCTGATTCCTGATGAAATTGGGAGGGGAAGGACTGGACACAGCAGAGAGAGAAGGGTTATTGCTCCCTTGTTCCAGACACAGGACCCGCTCTGCCCCTTACACAGACACTACAGCCCCAGGCATCGTTCACATAGGGCCCCACACTGCTCTGGCCTCCATGGGACATGCTGCCCCCAGAGCATCAGGGACGCCCCTAATCCTCTAATTTTAAGGGATTGAATGCCTT
>VOCP01029963.1:0-17362 GCA_007922195.1 Podocnemis expansa | reverse complement strand
GACAGAAGGTGGGAAGGGAAGATGCTGAAAGCTAAAGCAGCAGAGGATCTTCTGGAGTGAAGGTGGAGAAAAGGCAGAACTACTTTGGCTGTCCTGGTGTAGGTTTGGGGGGCTCAATGGCAGGGTTTCTGCAGACAGATGGAGTGGGAAAGTTTGCAGTGCTGTTCCCTCCCCTGTGGAGAAATAGAAGACTCTGGTCCATGGAGTTGTCAAACCCCCCTAGAGCTGCCCTGGAATTGCTAAACTGAAGCACTGCTGAGGAGAACAGTGCAGTCCTCTTACCTGTCCCAAGGCAAAGCAGTCCTATGAGGAAGGATGTTCTCTCCAGGGCTGACACTTTGTTCATCCTGGGTGTGTGCTCTTGCCACAGCAGGTTCTTTGTTGAAGGAGGGCTCTGGGAAATTGTGAATTTTACAGCCCCAGACTCTCAGTTCTCTTCACTGGTGCCTTTCTCTGTGGCCGGAGCTTTAGGGAACGAGATGAGTATTGTACAATGATTATGTTTTCCTCCTTCTGCTTCTCTCTGGTTTGTGATGTCTTTAACAAAACACAGCTTCTTGAAAGGCTGTGCCTTGTTCTTGTGTGTTTCTGATTCTGTCATTTTGCCACGATGGCGTGAGGTGACCATTCTCCATATACCTCTAGCAGTGGGTGTGTATCTTTAGATATAGCCCTTGTTAGATGTTAGATAAACAAACAGGTTGTCCCAGAGGTGGATAAGGTTGAACGCTACTCTTTCTTGCCTGCTCATTCCTCTCGATGTCTTGAGTGAGTGAGGAAGGGCTGCCTTTCAATTCTTTTATCCAAAACGGCATGAAATACATACATGATTGACAGCATTTCAAGGACCCTTATATGGTTAAATTAACACCTATACAATGAATATGGAAGATTATGTGGTGCATATAATTATCCCTGCCTCTGTTTACTGTTTACAGGTTTTGCATATATTGGACAGACACTTTACCTTCACACTCATCATTTTCTACAACAGAAATTATTTCACAGTCCTTAATAAGCAGGATGAAGGGGGAAGAAAGGTGATAAGCAATGTTCCTATCCAGCACTCTATGTAGGAGGGGAAGATAGAGAGAAAAAGGAAGAGAACACATTTAACTAGAATGTTATCTACAGGGCAGCATTGCTTGCCCATAGTAAACCCTTTACCATAACAGCTGTGATTCAGACCAGATGTTCAATATAACTCTTTCCTACAGCCCTGTGGTTAGAGTCTCTGGGTGTCATGAGCTTCACTGGATGAGACGAGACTTAATCAAGGAATAGAACCTCAGTGATCTCTACTAACAAGAAGCAGTAGAGGAGAGGTCATTTGGGTTTGCAGTTATGGTTTTGGGCGCTGACCCGGCAGATCTCGGCGCTAACACAGTAGAGCCCTGAGCTACAGTTCCCAGCATGTTGTGCTTTACATTCATTCCAACAGAACCTGGATGAAGATGGAACACTGCATGCTGGGAACAGAAATCCTGAAGACCCCTGTTATGTGGGCAGCAATTAGGTCTGCTCTCAGTCGTGGCATAACTCTGGAATAGCGAAGTAGAAGGCAATACAGCACTGTGACATGCTGTACCTCATGTACAACTTTCTGGTGTGCTCTGTGTACAATTGATAGTCACTCTTATTTTGCATCAGGCAATCTAGCACCTCTGCTTAACATGCAGAAGGTCCTGGGTTCAATTCCCAGGGGGTTGGACTTGATGATCTCATGAGGTCCCTTCCAGCCCTATGCTGTGATTTGATTTGAATACACAGTTATGCTGTATGTCATGTCAGGTATTTCTTGGAATGCTCATGACATACTGAACATTACTGTCATGGTGGTCTGTTTCCTGAAATGTCATACATTATGTACAGATATGAAACTCTGCCAGGTCACATCCCCAGATGTGTGTCTCACCTGGTTTGAATAGATGCAGACAAACACAAAGGTGTGTTTCCACACCCAGCAGAGGCATGCACATCTGGGAGGACTTTGACTTAAGTAGAAAGAAATATACCCATTTCTGGAAAGAGATGATCACCAGACCCCCGGGAACTGTCAAAGAAATGTTTAAAAAGAAAGGGGCTCCCGTCTTTAGGAGTATCCTCTGGACTCCATCTTCTAAGCAACACCAGAGACTGAGAACTTGCCCACAGGAATGGAGGGGCCTGGTTTCAGAATACAACACAACCAGCCTGTGGGAAAAGCCAACATCATAGAAAGAGACTGGAATATAAATCTTAGTATAGCATCTAAATTATCTTTTTAGTGGGCTCTTTGACTTATTATTTCTCTTTGGATTTTTATCATTGTGACTTAGAATCACTTAAAACCTTCCTGTAGCCAATGAACTTATTTGTTTGTTTTATCTAAAGCATTGTATGTGGACTGCATGCATGCAGAGACTTCACTTGAAGTGACAGAGCTGGTGCATATCAATTTTTATGATAAATTGAAAGGCTCAGTGTAAATGAGCTTGTGGGGTGCAGTGGGCAGCTCTGAAGTCTGCAAGATGGTAGGTCACAGTGTTGCATCTGGTTCTGGGGGTGTTTGCTGGTGGTTTACCCAATGAGCAATTTGTTGGAGGGCTCCTTCTCTGGATGAGGAGCCAATTTTACCCAGGAGGCCGCAGGTGAGCTGATCTCAGAGTGGGGGTTCACAAAACAGTACACCACTCCTGATTCCAGGAGGGGGGACATCACAGCCACATTTAATCCACATTTAATGTGTGTCCTATCTGAAGCTCACCTAGAGACAGGCTGACATTTCCGGTGATGCATGTTATTGCTGCAGTATTAG
The DNA here is from genome assembly GCA_007922195.1 of Podocnemis expansa. Taxonomy (NCBI): domain Eukaryota; kingdom Metazoa; phylum Chordata; order Testudines; family Podocnemididae; genus Podocnemis; species Podocnemis expansa. Next base: position 14,565 of record VOCP01029963.1, on the reverse strand, counting down.
GATTCTGTGCCTGGAATCTCTGCTGCTCCCTACTGTTTCCTTTCATTCTAATTTAGGCTTTGAGGAACCCTTGGCTGACCATTGGGTGCCAGATTTTTTGGGTGGAACTGCCTTAGAGATTCCTGAGGTGGTGTAAAAAGAAGCAAGGAGTCTTGTGGCACTTAAAGACTAACAGATTTATTTATCATATGTGCTTTCATGGAAGAAAATCCCACTTCAGCAGATGTTTGTGCTCCTACAGCAGCTCATGTGATAAATAAATCTGTTAGTCTTTAAGTGACACAAGACTCCTTGCTTTTTTTGCTTTACTAGACTAACAGGGCTGCCCCCTTTGGAACTGAGGTGGTATCTTTCAGTTTGGTGAAATGGCTAACTAAACTGGGATTCTGACTCAGACTTAAGTCAAACTCTGCTTCATCCACATTGAGATTAGTCTGAGTTGGGTCAGAAACTGCTCTGTCCTTGGGTGTGCAGACCTGCCGGGGAGGTGTCAGGGCCTGAGGTGGGTGAAAGCCCAGGGGACATTGTACAGTGTGGATGGTTGCAAAACTGTGCTGTGCAGAGTCCCCCCAGTGCTATGTGTGTTGACAAGTTCCAGAGGGGTAGCTGTGATAGTCTAGTTCATCAAAACAGACAAGGAGTCTGGTGGTACTTTTAAAAACTAACAAACTTATTTCTCACATGAGCTTTCATGGGAGAGAATCCCACTTCAGGCATCTGGTAAAGTGGGATATTCTCCCACGAAAACTCATGCAATAAATAAATTTGTTAGTCTTTAAAAGTACCACAGGACTCCTCATTTGTTTTCCCAGTGCTATGCCATGCTACCCTGAAGCTGTGTTTCCTAGGCCTTCAATTACAAAACCTGAGAGCATGGACCAGATCCTCTACTGGTGTGAGCTGATGCATCTCCATGGAGGCTGTGAAATCCTACCAGTTTACATCTCCTGAGGATTTTGCCCCAAATCCTTTGTCTTCATTACCTCAGTTTTCCCATACACTTAAAACTCTGTCACCCTCTGGCAGAGAATCAGAATAAAGCAGTTTTACCAACCTTATGCCTGTGTGATTCTGTAGTTACCCAAGAGTGTGTTTGGTGTAACAGGAGAATTAGATGCTTAAGAAAAGACCCTCAGTGAGGGCAAAATGTCAGGAGCTGACTGACTTCAGTTTTCTTTGCTGACCCAACCCTTAGTCATTATATTCCTTAGAGCTTTGGCAATGGAAGCCAATAGCTCACAGGTGTGAACTCTGCTGGGGTGAAGACAGTTCTGTGTGAGGTTTGAGTAAACCCAGCCACCAGTAAGGTTGCAGTCTGACAGTGCAGTGAGCCAAGGCCTAGACGTGCTGGTGATCTAAGCTTTGATGCTTTAAACATGGACATAAACGGATGAAGAAATACCTTTGTTTCTGTAGAAGGCAGAGCTGTATAGATGTGGAAGGAGAAGAACCCAGTTATTTTGAGCACTTGTGAGCTGGTGGTTTGTGGTGAAATGCAGCTGCTGGTGTGGGTTTACAGAATTAGCTCCCAGCTCACTAAGGTCAGGTAGCTCAAAGTGCAAAAACTGCAAATGGCTAGACAGGGATGTAGTAAAATGCAGAGCGCTGTGAGCTTGCAATGTCCTTTAGGAAAGTCCCTTCTTCAATAAAGCAGCCCAGCTGCCAGGAGAGACCACTGACCTTTCTGCTGGAGACGCAAGAAGGAGAGAGACAACTAGAGCTACTCCATATCGAACTTTGCCAGCTGATGGGATACTAGCCTTTCACCACTGGGAGACTGAGACAGAGTTATCCAGAAGAGGAAAAGGACCAGTGGCTGGCAGCACATGGGTTGCAGGGAGAAGCCAGTGGGAAGACTGGGTTGGAGTGCTTCTATGTTGTTATTCAAAGTCTTAGGGATCTCCAAAGAAGGTTGGGTTGTAGGAATTACTGAAGGATCAGAGGTAGATTAAGGGGCAATGCATACTTTTACGAGACCAGGGACTGAGATACAGAGTTCTAGTGATTTGCCCATGGTTAAGTGGTTTAGCTGATGTTGACAATATGGAAGACTTCTGCATTCTCTTAATGAAATATTAATGGACTCAATGTACTTCCTTCCCATATGTTCCTTGTTATGTGATCTCAGATAATTATCTTCTTTCCAAAGAAATTTGCTGGGATTGGAGCTTCTCTAATGTGTGTGTGTGTGCGCGCGCGCGTTCCTGCGTGCGTGCGTGCGTGCGTGCACGTGTGCAGATATGTGCATATGTGAGAGATATTGATAATAGAAGATTAAAGTTAGAGGGGACCTCAGGAGGTTCTAGTTCAACCCCCATGTCTGGGTTTGGTGAGGAGACAAAACGCTTTCAAATTTGAATGGGGACTATCAACAGGTCTGTGTGGACAATACAGTTGATATGGTAAAGATGATGACCAAATCCACATAACTGGGCAGAAAACCTTTCTTGGAAATTTAAAGAACAGATCAGTAGGTAAAGAACTTTGATCATGTGACAAGGGGACTTGGATGGAAGTTATAAAAGGGTCTCTCCAGGCCAGCAGTCATTTTAGAGAGAGTAGAAGAATGCTGAGTGTGGCGGGGGGGAGACGGTGGTCAGAGGAAGAGGCTCCATAATTTATTGGATGAGGAACCTGGACACCCTGGAGGACTGACCAAATTCTAAAGAGAGCTGAGGAAACAGAGACAGGGAGCGATGAATGTGTGTTGTTTAGATCTGTCTCTTTCTAGTGGTCTCTACAGTAGGGAGTGACTGGGCTGGGGGATCTTCTGATGAAGTCTCTATGTGCTTCAGCCAGCAAGGTTCTCTGGAGAGGTGAAGTGCAAGCAGAGTGCCCACAAGGCTGGGGCTCTGGGCAAGGATTTTCTTAAGCTAGAGTCTGAGGCAGCTAGCAGGAGTTTCAGGGTCTATGCAGTTATACTGTAGGGTCTGATCTTTCAGAAGGGGGTGCTAGGCAGAAGGAACTGTAACCTAAGAGTGTGGCTAGAAGCCCAGAGCCAGAGCCAGAGCCAGAGCCTGAGCTGTTAAGTTTTAGAACTCCTGGGTCTGGTGTCATGGGGCTCAAACCCAGCAGCCTGATGAGTATCAAGCAGGATGCATGAAAGCGGGGCTGTGGTAGCTAAGAATAGAACCCTAGTGTCCTGACACCAATGTCCTGCGCTAACCACCACACCACGCATTCCCCTACTGCTCTCTGTGTCTACGTCTTCTGAGTTAGATGCTTCTTAGGTCCCAAAATTCATCAGCAAAACACAGATCACTTACACCTCCTTATCATGCTTCTTTGATAGTCAGTGTTGTCTTAGTTAGGCTCTGATCCAAAAAACAAGGCAAATTAACTCATCCTGAAGCAGTCTGTGATTTATTCATCAAAGAAAATCTGTAGAGTGATAGCTTTTTACTCTAATGTATGCGTTTCCTGCTGTGTATGTTTTGAATACTTTTTCTAAAAACAAACAAGATCTGATCACACGCATAACTCTTACAGTACTCTCTGGGGACTGGAGGGAGGATTTAGGGCAATATGTTAAAACCAAATAGTCAACGCAGACACAGTTGGGATCGACCAGTGAGAACCTTCCCCAGCTCCTGTGTACATGATGGTAGGGTGGGCAAAGAATCACTCCACTTATATCTAGCTCAGAAGGGCAAGCTTTGGTACCTATGTCTGTTGTTTGATCAGGTTAATTGTACATTAGAACTGAAAGGTATGTAATTAAGTCATAATCCATATTCATGTAGGACCCTGAAAATGTGAAGTGCTACATAAGTGCTAAGTTATTTTGTTTTGGAATGAACTATTATTCTAAGGAAATGGTCTCTGTGTGTTGGTGCCATCACCCTCTCCCAGATTGATTCTGAACTGTGAAACTGGTTATCAAGGATCTTATACTGCTGACAGTGGAGAGTTACTACCTTTAGTTCATGTGGTGTTTGCCTGTGCTTTTGGTGCAGGGAGAACTGGGCTCTTAAATTCTGAGCCAAGAGGCAGTTCTGAAAAGTTGTAATTAGCATCAAACTGATACCCATGAAGTTCCTCCACAGCCACTGTGATCTTACATGATTCATCACAAATTAGTCATCTTGAGCCTCAAAGAGTTAATCTTTTAATGCATACACTTGGGTGTTCCTTATTTGCACTGAAACATACTGGGTCAGGTCCTCTTGCAGACAGAAATGGGTATAACTTATCTGTGGACATGGTGTCTGCTTTTATAGTGATGAGCATAAGAGAAAAACAGATGCACAGATAGGGTTAGGTATTTTGTTACTGCTGCTTGGATTTTCTTTAATCCTCTGATTCCAGCTTTTTAGGGAACACACCCACTCCTGCTGTGTGAAGGGGAATCAGGTGGGTCTGTAACTCCTGGCATTAACAATGAAAGATGCAACAGGAAATCGGGGGATACAGCAGGATATACAACAGGAAGTCTGGAGGGGGCTGGGGGAAGAGAGACCGGCAGGCAGGAATATTAAGAGATGAGGAGATATGTTCCCTCTAAGCTGTGCGCATGTGTGCACGCACACAGGTTGTGGAACCCACGCACACAACAAAATAAAGCGTGCACAATAAAAATTCAACAGTGAGAATATTTTTATGCTACTCTAAGAAAGCTGTTTCAAGTAGCATGTTTCAAATAAGGTTTTGTAAATTATAAAATCATTTCCATCACCAAATCAAAATAAAACTAATATATCATTTGCATCATACACACTTGCTTTGTTGCACTTGCAAGTTTGACCACACTCATTGGAATGTGCACAAATTTGGACACTAGTTCTGAAAATTTGCAGAAAAGAAACTTTTTGCACACAGCCTACAAAAAATTAGGGGGAACATTGATGAGGAGTATTGTGTGGGTTCTGCTGTTTTGTCTGGCAAAAATGGCAAAAAAGACGAGTTGTGATCGAGATAATGAAAACAGGGAAAAACATGGGAAGTAGGTTACAGGGTTTCTGAGCTGCTCTCAAAACCAAGGAGACATGTTGCTGTGTATGGAAAGTTTATAAGTTATGTCCCATGTGAAATAACTTTGACTGGTTACTAGACTGACCTTGCACACAGCCATTAAATACAAGAGAAACATGCCCTCTGCAGACCAAGAGAGGTGTCTTCTCCTTGCTAGTTGTGGCAGAGGAAGACTATAAAGGGATCATTATATCCTCTCCAGGATGGAAACAGTCACACTCAGTGGACCAAAGTCCCATCAAAATCTATGGAAGAGTTCTAGTAAGATGCTGTTAATTTTAGCAAGGCTGGGTCACAAAGAGACACAGTTCATAAGTTTTCCTCATCATGATACTTCGAGAAGATCTGGTGTCTTCAAGCCTCCATTATGATCTGGAAAACAAGGAAAATAGACAATGACTCAAACCCCATTTTGGATCTAGGGTGGCCCTCTGTGATTACTCTCTGCTGTGTCCAGCCAGCTTTCCTTGCCAGGCCAGGTCCTTAGATCCTCTAAATCTGTCCCTCTCCACTAAATCACCAACTGAGGATCCAGGCCTTCAGGCTGAGGAGCTGTCAGAACATGACTGAAGGATAGTAGTCAAGGTCTAGCCGTTTTCTTAGTTAGCTCTCTGAGTGAGGCTTGGAGGTTGAATTCCAGCTTCCACTCAAGTTACGTTCCTTAGTGCTTCCCTAACAATCAAATCCATTTTTAGGACAGTGCTGGATCTGCTCTTCAGGCAACTGGACTCGGCCTTCTCTTGGTGCCCTGGACTCTGAATCTTCATGTAGTTCCTGTTGTGGAGGCAACTGAGGAAAAGATGGAGCTGCTAGCTGGAGGTTTGCCTCTCTTGCTGGGCATTCCTCCCCCGAGAGGAGTGGGGCTGTAGGAGTTAGCAATACCTTTGGATATTAGAAGACCTTGCCCCTGGACACCCTTTGCTCAAGAATCTCAAAGATCTTTGCAGAACTGAGTCTCTCAAGCCCTTGGGGAGATAGGTGAGTCTGATCTGCATTGTGCTCAGAGGAAATTGAGGTACAGACTTGAAAGTCACTAGCCCAGTTGGTGACAGAACCAGGAGCAGAACTCAGATGTGTTGACTAAGAATGTTTTGCTGTTGCCACTAGCCCTCGTTCCTTCCCCTCAAGCCTCTTGCTTTCTCCTGCACTATCTTGTGTCAGTGAGGGCAATGGAGAAAGCAGCTTTAGCCCTGTTAGAAGGAAGCAGCCTACACCTAGTAAAAGCTACTATTTGAATTGGTTTTTATACCATTATTAGACTCAGGACCCATTGAAGCTAGGACTGCTTTCCTTTGGAAAAGACTTTCCAATGTGTACCTCCTTACGTGGAATACTACCCTATAATGATAAGATGCGCACATTGTGTGGATTTACTTATCTGTAACACCCACGTAACTAGATTGAGTCTGCCTTGCAGGCAGCTCTGACCCGAGAAAGGGTGTGCACGGGAACACAGCAAGGAGAGCCTCTTTGCCCCAGGGGCACCTGTTCCAAACCCCCAGAGTGACCACACACACACTGGGATAGCGCAGGGATTATGGGAATGGGGAAGGTTTATTTACAGAGGTGCAAAGGGGAAACCAACAGGGGAGATGGGGCAGCAGTAACACAGAGTAACAGCTAACACAGGGCCTTGCAAGGCCCAACAATGCAGCAGGCTGGAGGCAGACGTGAGCTCTGCTTCTGCACCATGAGTTCAGGAGTCCCAGCACAGTTCCAGTCCAGAGTTCAGTCCAGCAACTCCTAGTCTTCAGTGCCAGCACTTTCCCAGCAAAAGAAAATCTTCTCATGCCTCTTCTGCCCCTCTCTGCGAACCCAGAGTGGCCCCCTCCCCACTTAACTAACTACAACTTTCCCCCTGAGTGCCAGGTGCTGTACTCACAGCCCCACAGCTCCAGATGGCCAGTCACTGGATGCTGCTCTGTCCTTGGGCGACTCTCCCCAGCACAGTGTCCTTCTGTGGGTGCTGGCCTGGCATCCCAGGTCAGCCGCTCTGTCTTCCCTGGCTTCAGCCAGGGCCTCCCTCCCTCTTCCTCCTTCCCAGGCCTCCGGCTCCAGCCCCAGCCCCCTCCTCAGCTCCACAACCTCTCCCACAGGGCAAAGATTTAAAGGGACCACACTCCTTAAAACCCCAGGGGGGTTACATATCCATGAGAAATGACTACTCCGATGTACTGTACCTGACAGATAGTGTACCACGCTGACCACAAGCACCAGTGCCAGGAAGAGGAGCCCTCCAATGAGATGTCTGACTAACAGGAAAACACTGCGGACAACTGGGACTTGCAAAAGATGGAAAGAAGTTGTTAATCTCTGACTGCTGACAGAGTGAGCAAAATACACAAAACCCCTACAATTTATTGAGCAAATTATTGGGGGAGCTGATCCCTGAGTCTTCATATGACAACACTGTACAACTGAGCAGATGCCACTGGATCAAAATAAAGACAGCCATTATGTCCCTCCTCCCTGTTTGTTTGTGGGTCAGAAGGATGAGAGTTCAAATTCTCTCCCTCCCTAAACTGGGGGATGCTTCCCTAAAGAGTCCCCCTGTTAGTCTTATATCCCAGTCTTGGTTTTCACCTTCTCTCTTTGCTCTCCTTATGGAAGTTAAAGATCCCATGGTATTTGAAATCTAGGAAGTGAGTGGGTTGAGGCTTTCACTAAATGTAGATTATGTGTCATGTTTCCCTGTAGTTCCAATACTGAACTTCATTCCAGGGATATAGAAATGGTCTAAGAACACAGAATTCATGGACAGTCTCCTTAGGGATGGCTCTCCTGGAGGTAAAGGTCTCCTCACTGGGATAGTTCAGTCTGGAGTGACAGAGGTGAAACACCAGGAGGAAGATTTCTGACCAAAAGTATGCTAGCCTCATGAGAAAATGTTAAACTAAAGGCACCTCCTCAGGTATGAAAATGTTCCATAGAACTAGTTCATCTACCCAGCCATCCTCTTAGTACCTGAATGATTAGTATTTGCATAAAAATTAATGAAGTGTGAATTTTTTGATCTGTTGACCTATTTCACTTTCTCAGAAGCAAATTTTAGGTTTCTGGAGGTGGAGGAGCTCTGAATCCAAAGGATGGAGGGAGAAATTGACTGCACATGCTGGACTCACAGCTGATGTAAATGGATGTAGCTATATTGACATGAATGGAACAACATCAGATTACACCAGCTGTGGAGATTATTCTGGGCCTGTGTTAAGCTATGTTCAGTGAAGAAATGTTAACTGTTCCATACGATTAATCCAGCTCATCTTAAAAGTAGCCCTGGGGGCTGATGTACAGACAGCGTAGATATTCAACTGCACCTGAAAAAATTGCAAGTAACTGTCTGTGGCTGCAGATGTAGAATGAGTAATTGGATGCACAAAATAGTTACATGGTTGTGCAAAATCAGATCAGGCACCAAATATGCCTGAAAATCAGAAGCTCAATTGTGTCCTCTTGTTGTTCATTATTTTCTAAAACCGATCTTATAAGTGAAGAGTTAGGTGCCACCCCTGTGTCCAGCAGGAATTACCATTGTCTTCATGGGGCACAGTAACATGAACGCACCCTTCTGTCACAGTGTGATTGTCCTCTGTCTGACCCGAACCTGGAACATAAATCAATAACATAGAATGTCTCAATGGGGCAGATGTAGGATGCTTGGAGGAATCTTTGTGGGTTCTGCAGTAGTCAGAAACTGGCAGGAAGCAGATGGAGCAGCCAAACCCTCCAGCCAGGAAGCAATGGGAGGAGCTTTTCTGGCAGCAGCGTAGAGGTGGATGAAGGTGGGAAGTAGCACAGGGAGTTTGCAGATAGTCTGAGGTAGCAGCACACCTTAGCTGTGCAATAGAGGGTCCCTAGGCTGGCTTGGTATTTACTGCTGACCCCAAGGAAAGGCATGTATAAGCCTCTTGTTGAACCCTGGGTTTGCGATGTGACTGGGATGGACCAGTGACACCCACCAATGAGACGGACACCAGTTCAAGTAAACATAAGCTACTTTTATAGTGACACCTTAAACACCTCTAACCACTTAACAGTATAAAACAAGGAAATCTATGCAACACCACTTGTAATCAACTAACAATATGAAGCAAAGGTCTATATAGGACACTTATAACCAACTAACAGCATAAAGCCAACAACCAAAATGAACACTTATAACTAAATAACAATATAAAGGTGAAAATCTATGCAAAGCACTTATAGCCAAATGACGGTGTGGAGCAATGACCTACTAGAGGGTGGCCATAATAAGTCAAGGACTTTTCTGGCCTCTTACTGCCTCAACATCGGTATAGGCACTGACCAGCCCACCCGACGCATATTTACCAATGGCAGGAAGCCATTCCTCCTTGCTAGCCAAGAAGGGGGGGGGCGGCAGAATGAGAAAGTCAAATGAGAGAAAAATAAGCCCCCACACTCCCCCCATGTACACTGGGGAAGTTTGGGGCCAGCAGTTTAGAGGAGAAGCAGAGTAATGAACAATATACAGTAAAAAGGATGCAAAATACAAATGACTAATAAAACACCCAGTAGATTAACATCACAAACTATGCTAGACCATAAACAACTATATCATGAAGGATTATACAGGATACAGAGAAAATAATAACAACTACACAAACTATGCAAAACTCAAGTAAAGAAACTACAATCACAGACTATATATAAATGGTACCAAGTAGAATGATTAAGAAAAAATAGGAGGCCTATATCGATTTATAATACCTATCCCAGGACCGCGGTAGAACCCAAAGCGAGGAGGTAGACCAGCTGCAGCATCTCAGCACTTAATCGTTAGGCCGGCAATCTGTGTACACCCCCAAAGAAAAAAGGTCTCGTGGGTGGGTGCTCCTTGTCTCAGTCGGGTGGGGGGGCCAATCTGACCTGGTCGCGATGTGCCCTTTAGCATCCGAGGTTGGGAGAACAACAAGCTAGCTGAGACAGGGGGTTTTAATAGAATTTTGCCAAGCCAGAGTAAAAATAGCCAATTAGGAGTGGGATTCTGGTCAGGACCAATGATAAAACTGGGACCCCAGCTGATGACCCCTCCTTCGTGGTGACAGGGGTGCCAAGAAACTGTTGGAGGGGGGATAGAAACTCACCCCCCTTGTTGTTGACAGAAACTAGGGAGGAAAAAACTCACACAGGAGATTGAGAGCCATCAGGGGAGACTGATACTTAGCATTCTTCCCCCTTGTGCTGGATGGCCCGGAGATGGAGGCCCATCAGGGAGATTGATACTTAACATTTCTCCTTGAGAGCAGCATGATCCAGGGGGGCTACGTGTTGGGCAGGGTGGCCATCATGGCTGCTACCTCCGCAGACACCTCTCTGCTGCAAAAAAGGGCAAGGCCATTGAGCAATGGGTGTGGCTAAAGGCCTGACATACAGTAGTCACCCTTGTTTGGCTGGGCTTTTTACTGCCCTGGTGGGACCATCAGCGTCCTGGTTGGAGGGCTGAACTATGAGATGGGACATACAAGTAGAGGGGCCATCAACATTTACCCCACATGTGAAGGGGCTGTTGCACTATGCTTGGCCAAATGGAGGTGGACAGACCACTGAGTGATCTCTTCACATCTGCCCTGAGGGACATTTGTTCATAACTCCTACCTGTGAGCTGTGAGTGTGACCTAGACCTCCTGATATAACCTCCTGAATGTGTAAAAATGAGGGCAAGCTGCACAACCAGGAGACAGGCTCCCAAAATACTGACAGATGGTACCAAAACCAGTCTCCCAATCAATCACAAAACATACTTCTGATTCCCCACATCGGTCATCGCTTAGCATAAGAAAATGAGAACAGCCCCCTTTATTGCACATCAGTTCCTCTGGTTCCTGACTAGCCACTGGGTCTCTTAAAGAAATAGGTCCTTCTGAACATAAAGGGCTAGCAACATTACTCAGAACAACATAGGCTTGGATCTTAGCCAAATACCATGCTGCTGACCAATCCTTTAGTAGCTACAGCTAAAGATTTAATATAAAAGAAAAGAAACGAACTATGAGAGATGTTAATGGGTCAAAGTGAATCACATACACACAAATGATTTAGAGTCCACGTAAAGCAAGTCCATGGTAGAATTTGGAGTTTGGAGGCTTGTTCCTCTGGGAGACACCCAGCACCTGGGTGGGCCTCAGTCCTCTGTCCAGTCACAGAGGAATACTTCAGAGATGGGTGTTGCTTGTAGACTGAAGACAAAATGAAGTTGGGGCTGCTGCCTTTTAGCACCTCTGTCCTTCCTCATGTTTGCTTAGTCCAAACTAATTTGTTAGTGTAGACAGCCAAATAGAACAAACCAGTTCTTAGCTTCTAATACAGATATGACACCTTCGCATAAACCATAGAATCATTCTTAGCCAATTTCAACCTTTCTATTGGTACCAAACATGGCATATCACATATGGATCATTGCAAATGTGAAATATTCTTAATATTAAAATAATAATAAATGATTCTCTAAAGCCAGACAGCATCATAGGGAGCTCTGGAGTTACCTGAATTTTTGGACAGTGGAGAGGGAGGGAAGGAAATTGCCTGCTTCCAAGTAGATGATGTTTTGGCTGCTTTTCTTGGTCCTCAGATAATTAAAGAGCTTATATGGATGTGTTCTGGCATGCGGCCACTGTTCACATGAATAGCACCAGTTTTCCAGAATCAAACATTGCCCTGGATGAGACCTTCATAGGGACAAGAGCTTCTGATGTGACATACGAACTCTGGCTCAGAAATAAGTCCATAATAGAAATGGAAAAAACAGGTGGCACTTGTTCCTGACTTGCCTTCAGCAGTACTCCCTGCTAGCCAGCATTTGGAATTAGTTTTTAATTACCTTTCCCCATGCAAAGAATTAAGCTATGATGCCTGGTTTGTGGTTTTTACTTTTGATCTGCAGGTTGGTCCCATTCTGAGCTGAGGAGGATTTGGCTCGGGTCTTATTTTCAGCCTTTTTAATTGGTGCAGAATGAGCCTGACTCCCTCAGTGTGCCCCTAATACCTGTGTTGGCTAATTTGGGCTCAATTTTTTAAATTGGCTGCCTAGTATTAGCCACCAAATTGAGCATCGGATGCACCTAAATGAGACTAAATCAACACTAAGGCTATGTTTAAGCTGGGGGGGGGTATTTGTAGTCGACTTATAAAGGTTGACTTTAAGTCAACTTAAAGTCAATCATGTTAAACAAACATAAGGGTATTTCTACACTGTCACCAGTATAGACACACCCTGCCCAATGCCCCAGCTCAGGTCATGATCCAGCTCTGGGTGCCTGATCTGGCCCTAGCTGCCTCTGGCAGCCAGATCCTGCTCCTGCCCTTGCCACAAGCAGTAAGGGGTTGGAACCAGCTCCCAGCTGCCTGGAGTAAGTGGTATGGAGCCCAGTCTGGCCCCAAGCCACCAGCCCCAGGTGTCAGGAGGCTCAGAGTTAACTCCTGCTGCCTGTGGCTAGTGGCACAGACTCTGATGTGGCCCTGAGCCTCCTGCCACAAGTGGCAGAGGTCTTGGAGCCCAATCTGGCCCCAAGCTGCATCTCCGAGCTCCCTGCCTCGAGCAGCACAGAGCCTGATCCAGCCCCGAGCTGCCTGCTGCAAGATGCAAGGGACTTGGAGCCAGTTTCCAAGCGCCTGTGGCAAGCGGTGCAGAATGAGATTAGACCCTGAGCCAGATCTGGTCCCGAGCCATGCACCGCAGGTGGCACGGGGCTAACAGATAGCTCTTGCTGCCAGCAACAAGTGGCATGGAGCATTATCCAGCCCCGAGCCACCTATTGCAAATGGCAGGGAGCTTGGGGTTGGATTTGGCTCTGAGCCCCCTGCCGCCTGAACAGGAGCTAGCTCTGAGCCTCTTACTGCTTGCACAGGCAGCTTGGGTCTGGATCAGGTTCCCAGCAGTCTGCTGGCTGCAGCAGGAGCCTGTTCCCAGCTCCTTGCTGCAACAGAAAGAGCCAGATCTGGTTCTCAACAGCTTGCTGGCAGTGGCTGGGGCCTGATTGGGGCTCTAACCCTCAGTCTGGCCCCCAGAGCCCTAGTGGGACATGGGGTGGGGCAGAGGGCAGGGCCTGGGCCTGGGATCTGGCCCATCCTGCCCTGTAAAGTCGACTTAAAAGCTTAAGTTGACTTTCAGGGCAGGTTTTATTAAGGTGACTTAAGCAAGTGCTTAAGTCTACTTAATACATTCTGAATTTGGCTATGGAGTTCCTTAGGTTGACTTAAGGCAAGTTAAGTCAACCTAAAGCTCCTGTGTAGACATAGTCTAAGAGCTTGTCTTCACTAGAGCAGTCAATCAGTTGTGTTTCAAACAGTGCTGCGGTATCAACCATTCTGTGTCCACAATCTCAGCTGGGATAAAATTGCCTGTTATGTCTACACTTGGGGGCCAGAGACTGCCTGAGGTGGGAAGCTCTCTGGATTGGGACAATCATTTGTAATGTTATTGATATCAATATTGCAAAATTACCACAAATGTTGTAAAATATACCATGAAAGGTATCATTGGAAAATCATGATTGTGAACATGATAATCTCTCCTTATCTATGTGTACCATCTTTGTATTGTAAGCTGTGAATATGTCTGATATTTCTGTATCTATACTTCTGACACCCCCAACAAATTAGTGTCAGCACTGATTGAGGGCCTATGAAAGGCATTTAGTTATAAAACAGCTTCTTGATAACCAGCATGTAGCATGAGGAGCTCTTTTTGTGACTGGCTGGTCTGCTCTCCTTTTGAAGCATACCTTTGGCATTTTCAGCTGGGGTATCCTAGGCATGGGTGGGTCAAATGAGCATTGGACTGGGACCTTGGACAGCTGTCACTTTATATCTGTCAGAGCATGTGGCTTCTTAGATTGCTTCTTGGGTGTCTTCTCTGACCCCCACCACACATCCTTCAGGCACCTGTCAATATTCTAATTTCTCCAGAAAACCCCCAATCTTAGTTCCCCCATTACCATAGCGCTTGTCTCTGCCTGTCATCAGCTGGCAAGCAGACGTGAGTAAAAGAGTGCTCGTGGCTCAGGCCAGGACCCACTTACCATGAACTTCCAGTTTTGTTCCATTCCCTTTTAAGTTGCAAGTGATGTTTCCCACCTCGCAGATATAAACTCCAGCATCCTGAGTCTGCACATGGGGTATTCAGAGAGAAGCAGACCCTTCTTGGAGGTTTTCAGACCGTTTGAAGTGTTTATTTGAGGGGAGTAGTTCCTCCTCTGCTCTGTACCATGAAATATATGCTATTGCATTTGCCTCAAAGGGAGAGAATCTGCATTGCATAATGATCTCTGCCCCCACAGCCACAGAGATACAGGGTGGGGTCTGATACACCAGGGCAGCAGCATCCACAGAGCCTAGGAGAGGAAGAGAAAAAATCCTGAAACCTATTCTCTTCTGTGCCCTGTGACGTTTTTCTAAATCTCCATCTATGAGTTGATGAGCTATAGCCCTTAGCTGGGGCAGGAATGATGTGGCCAGTGAGGAGCGCGGAGCTGTCTCCAGAATAGAATACATTTGTCCTGGTGCAGTGGTGGGGGAAGATTGATAGACCCAGAGAAAATTAGAGCAGTGGCTCTCTGCCTTCCCAGAGCACAGTGT
>ML682308.1:1036123-1097239 GCA_007922195.1 Podocnemis expansa | reverse complement strand
AAGAAGGCTCTGTCCCTCCCCAGCACTTTAGATGGGGAGGAGGCCCCCCGGAAGTCTTTGCGGGGGGCTGATGCTACCGCATCCGTTAGTACCATCAATGATACTGAGCCACTTGCTGCGCCCTCTGGTGAGGTCCAGCAGGAGGCTCCGGCTGAGGAGATGGGCGCAGTAGAGGAGGGGTGCAGCGCTGCCCCCGTACAGGAGGCCCCTGTTGATCCCTCTCCCGGGGAGGCCGCGGATGGAGCCACCCCTGTCCCTCCAGAACCATCAGTAGCTGAGGCGGGGGGAGAAATGGGCTCCATCTTTGCGGAGATCGAGGCCCTGGGTCTGACCTTGGTAGCCCCAAGGGAGGACGACCCTCTACCAGCGGGCCTTGATCTGGGTGGCAATGACATCTTGTCACCCCCTCCCTTGCCCCAGACCCCACCTGAATGTGAAACCCCGTCTGCTGTCCCTGCTTCTATTCTGGGGACGCCCCCGGGTTGCTTCACCTGCCCGGCTGCTATAGATCTATCTATGGCGGCCGCCGAGCCCCTCGAGGCGACGGCCAGCCCTGAGCAGCCGGGTCCCGGGGTGTTGTCCCTGGGGGGACAGCTGTCCCTTCCCTCACTTGTCTATTTCCCCGTGTCTGATGCTGAGGATGTGGTGAACCAAACACATTCAACTCCCACACCCAGCATCAGCACGGATCCCGTTCCTCACTCCCTGTTGGAAAATCCCGTGCCCTGTCAAGGGGAGCCGCACCCTGGTGGTCTGACTACCGGGGCCCCTGTTCCCACAACCACTCCTCCCTTTCTTTCCGTCACTTCTTTTCCTAGCCTCAATCCCATCCCTCCTTTTACTCTCGCCCCCTTACCTACCCTAGCCCCAACCCCATCCCCTATTACTGCCACCCCCGGGATGGTGGCTTTCCCCATTCCATCAACCACTTCCCGGGAGGTGGTATTTGTGGCCCCCTCCATCTCTGGGGCTGCTGTCTTCCCTCCACCGCCACCCTTCCTGGTGCCGGGGGTTCAGCCGGGAGCTATGGTGCCCACACCAACGGCACCGAGACGGGGCTCTGCGCCCTGTCTTATGCTCCCGGCTGACCGTAGGGCCAACCCTGGGACCCGACCGGAGGACGGCCGGGAGCCCCCAACCCCGGACCCCCAGGCGCTGCAGGAAGAGCTGCGCACGTTCCTGGAAAACACTCGTGGGGCCAGGAGCCGGGTGCAGCTCGCCCTGCAGCGCTGGGGAAATTTCCATCTCGTCCTCCGGACCGTGCGGGCCATACTGAAGGAGGGCAAAGGGACTGGGAAACGGGATGCCGCGGCCTACCAAAGGGCCCGCAGCTTCCGTGACTCCCTCATGGCATTTGGGGTCAGTCACGGATTGCTGCGTGGCCCGACGGAGGCTGCTGGCGTTCCCATCACCTTTGAGGATCCTCCCCAGCCCTCCTCATGGCACCCGTCACCTTTGCCACACTAAATGCTAGAGGCTGTAGGTGGGGTCTCCGCAGGACCCAGGTGCTCTCCTTCCTTCGGGAGGGGGGGTACTCTGTGGTTTTCCTGCAGGAGACCCACACGGATCCAGCCGCCGAGGCCAGTTGGCGGCTGGAGTGGGGGAACGGGGTGTACCTAAGCCACCTGTCCACCCGCTCCGGCAGTGTGGCCACCCTGTTCTCCCCCGGCCTACAGCCTGAGGTGCTGGGGGTCGCCGAGGTTGTGCCGGGCCGCCTGCTGCACCTCCGGGTCCGGATGGAGGGGCTGGCGTTGAACTTGGTCAACGTCTACGCCCCGACATCGGGCCCGGAGCGGCTGCAATTCTATCGTCAGGCGGCCGCCTTCCTCGGCACCTTGGATCCTCGAGAGTGCCTGGTCCTCGGCGGGGACTTTAACGCCACCCTTGAGGAACGGGACCGTACGGGGACCGAGCCGTGCCAGGCCGCCGCAGACATCCTCCGGGAGGTGATTGACAATCACTCCCTGGTGGACGTCTGGCGCGACCACCACCCGGACGATGAGGTGACCTTCACCTATGTCCGGGTGGGGGACCATCGGTCGTGCCACTCCCGGTTGGACCGTATTTATCTGTCTCGACACCATCTGGCACGGGCCCACTCCTCCAGCGTTCGGCCGGCCCCCTTCACGGATCACCACCTGGTGACCGTGACGGCCTCTCTCTCGGCGGAGAGGCCGGGGCCGGCCTATTGGCATTTTAATAATAGCCTGCTGGAGGATGTGGGCTTCGTAGCGTCCTTCCGGGAGTTTTGGCTGGCCTGGAGGTGGCAGAGGGCTGCCTTTCCCTCGGCGCGGCGCTGGTGGGATGTGGGGAAGGTGCGTGCTCGGCTCTTTTGCCGTGACTACACTCGGGGGGCCAGCCGCCGGAGGGATGCGGGGATAGAGCAGCTGGAGCGGGAGGTTTTGGAGCTTGAGAGGCGCCTGGCCACCAGCCCCAGGGATCCATCCCTCTGCGAGGCGCACCGGGAGAAGCGGGAGGAGCTGCGGGCCCTCGAGGACCTTCGGGCCCGGGGTGCCTTTGTTCGCTCTCGCATCCATCTCCTTCGGGAGATGGATCGCGGCTCCCGCTTCTTCTATGCCCTGGAGAAACGGAGGGGGGCGAAAAAGCACGTCACCTGCCTTTTGGCGGAGGACGGCACCCCCCTCACGGATCCGGAGGAGATGCGTGGAAGGGCCAGGGCCTTCTACGCTAGTCTTTTCTCCCCGGATCCGACCGACCCTAACGCCTGCAGGGTGCTCTGGAATGAACTTCCCACGGTCAGCGAGGGCACCCGAGACCGGCTGGAGTCGCCTCTCACTCTGGCCGAGTTCTCGGAGGCCCTACGTCTCATGCCCAACAACAAATCTCCGGGCATGGACGGGCTGACCGTGGAGTTCTACCGCGTCTTCTGGGACGTCCTCGGCCCGGACCTCGCCATCGTCTGGGCCGAGTCCGAGGAGAGCGGAGAGCTCCCCCTTTCCTGCCGGCGGGCGGTGCTGGCCCTGCTGCCCAAGAAGGGGGACCTCCGCGACCTCCGGAATTGGCGTCCCGTCTCGCTCCTCAGCACGGACTATAAAATAGTAGCCAAGGCCATCTCGCTGCGCCTGGGGTCCGTGCTGCAGGACGTGATTCATCCCGACCAGACCTACACCGTCCCGGGCCGTTCCATCTTCGACAATCTCTACTTGGTCCGGGATCTCCTCGAGCTTGGGTGTAGGGATGGTCTGTCGTTCGCCCTCCTGGCCCTGGACCAGGAGAAAGCGTTCGACAGGATGGATCACGGGTATCTCCTGGGCACCCTGCGGGCGTTTGGCTTCGGGCCCCGGTTTGTGGGGTTTCTCCAGGTGCTGTACGCCTCCGCAGAGTGTCTGGTCAAGCTCAACTGGACCCTGACCGAGCCGGTCAGCTTCGGGCGAGGAGTGCGTCAAGGCTGTCCGCTGTCAGGCCAGCTGTACGCTCTGGCCATCGAGCCCTTCCTTTGTCTCCTCCGTCGGAGGTTGACGGGGTTGGTGCTCGCTGAGTCGGGGCTGCGGCTGGTCTTGTCGGCGTACGCTGATGACGTACTCCTCGTGGTCCAGGACCCGGGTGACCTGGAGCGGTTGGAGGTTTGCCAGGCCACCTACTCGGCAGCCTCCTCCGCCCGGGTCAACTGGGTCAAGAGCTCTGGCCTGATGGTAGGGGCCGGGTGGCCGGTCAGCTCCCTCCCACCCGCGCTTCAGGCCATCCGGTGGGGCGCGGGTCCGCTGCTCTATCTGGGCGTTTACCTCTCTGCCACCCATCCTTCCCCGGAGGACAACTGGCGTGAATTAGAGGGCAGGGTTGTTGACCGGCTCCGGAGGTGGACAGGACTGCTGCGGTGCCTCTCCCTTCGGGGACGGGCACTGGTCATCAACCAGCTCGTCCTGTCCATGCTCTGGCACCGGCTCAACACCCTGAGCCCACCCCCGGGTTTTCTGGCCAGCCTCCAGGAGACAATCCTGCGGTGGTTCTGGCCAGGACTGCACTGGGTCTCTGCAGGGGTTCTGAGCCTACCCCTGGAGGAAGGGGGGCAGGGCCTGTGCTGCCTCCGCAGCCAGGTCCACACCTTCCGCCTCCAGGCCCTGCAGAGACTCCTTTATGGTGCAGGTAGTCCGGCATGGAGCCACTTGGCGTGCATCTTCCTCCGCCGCTACCAAGGGCTCCGATATGACCGGCAGCTTTTTTATCTCCACCTGAGACGTGTTCCGCGAGACGTCTCCGAGCTGCCGGCCTTCTACCATGACCTCCTCCGGACCTGGAGGCTCTTTGTAGCCTCCAGGTCAGTTATACCCACCGAGGGGGAGGACCTCCTCGCGGAGCCCCTGCTACACAATCGCTATCTCCGTGTGCAGGCGGCGGAGGCCCCCTCTGTGAGGCGGAGGTTGGTCATGGCAGGTATCACCCGGGTCGGAGACCTCCTGGACTATGCCCGGGGGGACTGGGTGGATCTCCATGAGCTACGTCGGCTCATGGGGCTCTCCACCCTTCGTACCCCCCGGCGCCTACTCCAGGAGGTGAGGGCAGCCTTGCCTCCCACTGCTCGGGTTTACCTCGAGCGGGTCCTGCGAGAGGGTACTCCCCGCCCCCCTCCCAGTTCTGGCCCGCCGGAACTCTCGGTTGGTCCTCGGCCCCATCTGCCCCCCCGGCCATCCCCGCCCTATGCCCCGAGCCGGCTGCTAGACTTGCAGCCGGTATCTTTTCGAACCGCGCCTCGTAAATATCTGTACACGCTCGTGCTACATACCATCCATTTCCTCGCCCTTGTGTCCCGCCCAGATACAAAGTGGCGGGACCTTATTCCACCTAGAGAGGGCGAGGACCCCCGGTGGGCCAGTCTTTATGCCCCCCTCACACCAAGGCCCGCCGGGGACATCAGTTGGCGGCTCCTACATGGAGCCGTGAGCACGGGCGTGTACCTGGCGCGGTTCACCCCTTGTCCCGATACCTGCCCCTTTTGCAGTGAGAGGGAGACCCTGGTGCATGTCTATCTAGACTGTGCCAGGCTGCAGCCCCTCTTCCGGCTCCTCCAGAACCTCCTCTTGAGGTTCTGGTTGCACTTCTCCCCACACCTGTATCTCTTCGCACTCCCCATCCGTGGCCCCACAAAGTCGCGGGACCTCCTCGCCAACCTCCTCCTGGCTTACGCAAAAGTAGCCACTTACAAAACTCGGGAGAGGAGGTTGGCAGAGGGAGGGGCCTGCGACTGTGGGGCCTATTTCCGGAACCTTGTTCGTGCACGTCTCCGGGCAGAGTTCCTCTGGGCGGCGTCCGCTGGCTCCCTGGACACCTTTCGGGAGCAGTGGGCGCTGTCCGGGGTTCTCTGCTCGGTGACCCCTTCTGAGACCCTTGTTGTAAACCTATGACCCTCACACCCATTCCTGTTATCTCTTGATTTGTCCCCCGTATTCACTTGAAACCCAGTTTAGTCCCATCTCCCCATAGGCTGGGGGAGGGGCTTTAGAAGTGGGTGGGCTTAAGCCCACCCACCACCCTGGGTATTTCAATAGGTGCTTCTATCAGCTAGGGGATTGCCTTCGCCTCCTTCTCGGGGCTTCACAAACTACTTCCCTCTCAAACTCCCCTGTTTGCTGTCCCCTGTTCGCAAGCATCTGAGCACCTAACCTGTATTAATCAACTCAGTCTCACATATTAAATATCAGATGCCTACTTTTTACAAAGGAGAAGCTGAGGCACTTAAAAGCCAAAATCCCATTTGTAGTAATTCTTGGGGCAGAAAGGGTTAACATTCTGGTCAGTGAGTCCCAGGACAGCCAATAGGAACGAAGCACAGCTTTTTGAATTGAAGCAGCAGCCTTGTCTGTTTGTGTTTTGGGTGCAGCAGAGCTCCTGGAAGGATCAGGAGGAGGCCAGAGGAAGGATCCAGCAACATCCTTACCAAAGATAAGCTCAAGTTTACTACTGACCAGATGTGAGTAGAACAGGGAATGTTTATTTAGATGCGGTCAGGTATTTCTTTGTTTTTGGATTTCTCTGTTCTGAGAACATGTACCCCTTCCCCCTCCCTTGTAACTACCTAGGTCAAATCCCAGAGAAGCAACTGTGTGTTTATCTGTTCTTTTTAATTAAAGATTTTACCTTTTAAGTAAGCTCTGGTTCTGTGTCCTGAAAGGCAACAGGTTTGTATGTATGTGCCTCAGGCTGGACAGCCAGCTACTAAAGGGGATTCTGTTCCATTTCCACCTGATATCCCAGCTGGGGTTCAATCCCTCTCCTGAGAGGGGAATAAAAGTGATTGAGGATACCTCACAGAAAGGAATGCCCAAGTGTGCCTTCCTGGGTATCAAGAGGATTTTGCATTTGGGTGGTGGCAGCGATACCACTCCAAGGCCAGGAATTGGAGGCCTTGGTGAGTTTTAAGACCAGGCTTTAAGGCCTGCTGCAGGCCCCCATTTTCTGCGCTCAGAGCGCCAGAGTGGGGAAACAGCCTTGATACCATTGACAGTCCCAAATGCTTAAATGTCTTTTGAAAATCAAACTTAGGCCCTAAAGTGCTAGATCTTGTGGCACTAAAGCACAGTAACACCTAGTTTTAAGAACCTGGGCCTGAATGATTTATGAAAGATCACACAGGAAGTCTCTGGGACAGATATGAGCAGAACCTGCATCACCTGTCTTTTAGTATTGTTTCTTAGCCATAAGATTATCTTTCCTCTTCCTAGGAAGTGCTAACTATTGATAGTGCAGGAGCATGCTCTGGAGCACATAGGACATGTAGTCATGCATAGTTTTTTGTGACAGTCTGTACTCTCATGTTCGCTCTTCAACAAGTGTGTGATAAATTTTGTATAAAGCATGCCTTAGGTTTAGGGGATATCATTTGAAAACTCACAATATGACAAACATTACTATCCTGTTATAACATGTGTAGCATCATTGGACGTAGTTGGAAGATTCTATTGTATGGTTATACTGAAATGTTGCAGTTCTGGGGAATGCTCACAGACTAGTTCCTCAAAGCAAATTGGTGCCTTGGACAGATGTCAGTGAGATCAAATGGACTGGCACCTGGGTGAATTGCTATTCTCCAGCAGTGTGGAGGGTGTGAGCAAGAAATCTGCACCCCCTGAAAGGAACAGCTTGAAGCTCCCTCCAAACAGACATTTCTGTCACACAAAACTCAGTTGGAAATGGGTGTTTCCCAAGTTTGTGTGATACTTCTTGGACAAGAAATTCAATTATAAGAGAGGAGAAGAAATACCTTAGTCTACATCTACATTAGAAGGCTCAGGTAAGTCAATTAATAAGGTTGACTTCAAGTCAATTTTATTAAGTTGACTTAGAAAGGCCCCATTTGTTTATGTTGACTTTATAAAGTTGACGTAAGCCAGGGAACCCATTTAAAGTTGATTTAACAAAATTGACTGTAAAAGAGTCCCCTGGCTTAAGTCGACTTTATAAAGTCAACTTAAATGGCTCTCCTGCCTTAAGTCAATTTTATTAAGTCAATTTAATGGCCACATTTTGTTAAGTCAAGTCCACCTAACCCTTAAAGTCAATTTAAAGGGTGAGAGTTAAGTCAACTTAAGCAAGTGCTTAAGTTGACTTAATGAACTCAAAATGTGTCTCTGGCTTGGTTACGTTGACTTAACCCTGGTTAAACAAGTCCTCTGGCAGATAAAGACTAACAAATATATTTGTTGCATGAGCTTTTGTTGGAGAAGATCCCACTTTGTCGACACTTTAAACCTCCACTGTAGACATGCCCCTAAAGCACTACTCCCTTTTCCTCTGATCACGACATCAACAATCCCTGAAGAACTGGACTGGGAAAAGGAAAAGTCCTGACTGAGAAACATCTAGCCAGCAAGCCTGCAAAAGCATATGGTAAGAAAAATCATTGCTCTGAATTCTTATATATTACATCCATTTTATCTTTTATTGACTTTGTAACACCTTCTGACCTTCATGCCTTAGTACTTTTAACCACTTAAAATCTTTCTGTAGTTAATCAATTTGTTTTATTATTTTTTAAATTTGTTTTTACCAGTGTGTTTGGATTAAAGTATGCAGGGAACCCTATGATTGTGTCCACACCTTTTGGGGGTAATGGGGTGCATTTCAATTCTTTTCTTACTTGGAGAATTGGTAAACAAATTTTGGATAGATAAGGAATAGAAAATTTAAATGGTCAAAAATAAACACAGGTTTACAAACCCAGTTTGGGTCTGTAAGAACATAATCTTACATTTCATACCTAAACATAATGCTCAGCTAATATCCATGCTCTCTACAGCAACCTTTAGATGAGTGTCACATTCACAAATGTACATGACAAGTTTTCACCAGTTAATTAAACCACATTTTGTGAAAACTTAAACATGGCTTCCCTTCTTTGTTTTTGAGGAAGCACAAGTATCAGGGAAGCCAGGCAGAGCAAGGGGAAGCAGGAGTGGCCATGTGCCATGGCAGTGGAGAGCATGGGGAACCGAGGCAGGGCCGGGGTTCAGGTGGGAGGGGAGGATGGTTGGGAAGGTCTGGGGTAGCAGCAAGGGATAGGGGAAGACAGGGGCATAGGTGGGGTGGGAAGACAGGGGAGAAGGGCCAGGACTGGGCCTGGGCCATATAGTGCAGGTCAGGGAAGGTGCCAGCAGGCATTACAGGGCAGTGCAGGCTGGGATTGAGATCAGGGAGGCATCATGGGATGGGATCAGACCGGGTAGTGGGTTCAAGGCAGTAGGGAGGGGCAGCACAAGGCTGGGATCAGGCCCCAGGTGCAGGGCAGGGTGGAGGGTGTGACATGGGCTCAAGGCCAGAGTGGTGGTGTGAAGCCAGGAAAGGGGTCAGGGAGTGGCCTGGGGGCAGAGGATAGCACGAGGCTGGGACTGGGGCGAGGCTGGGATTGGGGCCAAGGGAACAATGCAAGGGCCTAGAGGTGGTGCAAGGCCAGTATTGGGGCATGGAGTTAATACAAGGCTGGGATTGGGATGGGGCAGTGCAGGGTGGGGAGAGAAGCATAAGATTGGGATCAGGATGTGGAGGAAGCATGGAGCTGAGCTCAGGGTTGGGAGCTGGTGCAGTATTGGGACTGTAGCCAGAAAAGGGGTGGTGCAGTTGTCCGGTGGGTCACATGCTGAGAGCTGTTACAGAGACAAAACATCAATATTGATATAGAAGACATCCTTCCTGAGTCTTCTGAAGCAAAAATTAAGACCTTTTCTAGCAACAATAAGTCCTCCACTGATTTCTCCAAGCATATCACCAGGAAAAGAACCAAGAGTTAAAGTAGGCCGGAATATCCCGGAACTCCATTCCATGTCCCACTACGTTTAGGGGCTCAGCATTCTTCAGCTGCACCATGGTTGCACTTCTACTTCAGACCTGCCCTGAGTGCCTTAGGTACATCTCTGCCGCACACTCACACCCAGACCAGCCCTTCAGTCCTGGGGCAGCATTTCTAAAGGCTTTTCCCTTTTGTGTAGCAGATTTACTAGTTTAGCTCCAGCCCAGTGGGAGCTCTGTTTCCATCTCCTGGTGAGCAGGGGAAATGACTGATGGGCTAGACCTCATTTGCATTTCAGCTGTGGGGCGATTGGGGGCATTTTGGCCAAAATCCAGTTAAGATTAATGTTCAGGGGTGCTCAGTTGTTACCCTGTCAGGTAACACAAGGGCAACAGAATTGCACCAAAGATGCATAGGGCAAGGGGTGACCCTAACCATTCCCCAGTCTGCTGTACTTGGGTAGCACAGTATGAAACCAAAATAAACCCAGAGACAAAGAAAAAGGGTGGGTTTTGTTTGTTTTTCTTGGGCTGTACATCTTTAATGATTGCCCTAAATACTTTGTAAAGATATGGCTTTGTTTAAGTCACAGAACCTGTGAGGGGGTGCAGCTGGGATGGGATGCGGCTATTTCAGGAGTGAAGAGCCTTACTAGACGCTCGCCCATGAGAGAGAGGTTGATTTTGACCACTAACAAAACAACTTCCCTGCTTGCAGAGTGGGAGGGAGTCTGACTTATCTGATGTGCAGAGATATTGTTGATTTATTACTCCTGGATGATCAAGTTTATTGTGTGTCCTTGTGTGTCCCTCCTGCTGCCAGTAATGTCTTTGTTCCATGCAGTGGACTCAGTGCATGTGAAGGGAGTGTTGCCTAGCTTGGGTACCCAGAGGGCTATTTAATCTTCTCCAGTATTCAGGTGGAGACTCAAGCCCGTGTTAAGTTTTCAGAAGGAACCCCATGACATCTGAACTCAGCCTCCATTGTTGCTGACAACACCTGGCTCAAGGGTTACAGAAGAAACTCCATTTTGTACCTACAGCGAGATACTTTAGGAGATTAGGTGGCTCAGAAGCTGTGGCCCATGATGGGGTTCATTTCAGTCTAGTCTTTCTTCCCTCTGGCTAAGGATGCACTGGCTAGCCAGGCAGTGGTTTGGGGCACTGGGCCTTCATTTGCGGCTGGGTCTCTTGGGCTTCGTCTTTACTTGGAAGAGATGTATATATACCAGGGAGGGAGAGGAATTATTTATTCAATGCCAATGTGGACACAAGAACAAATGACTATTTACTAGCCATCAGGAAGTTTAGACTTGAAAGTAGATGCAAGACTCTAACCATCAGAGGCGTGAAGTTCTGCAATAGTTTTCCAAGGTGAGCAGTGGGGGTAGAAAATGTAGCTAGCTTCAAAACAGAGCTGTATAAATTTTTGGTGGGGATGGTATGATGGGACAGTCTAGCTTGGCAATTAACTGATCTTTGACTAATAATTCCAGCAGAGGAGCAGTGCCACTCTAGTTCAGCAAAACAAACAAGGAGACCTGCAGCACTTTTAAAGACTAACACATTTATTTATCACATGACCATTCGTGGCAGAAAATCGCACTTCATCATGCGCTTGAAGATGGAAAACTTAAGAATATGGGAGAGAAAAATAAATACAGTGAAATTTAATTCACGGGATACGGTCAGACTATTACAGCAAGTCAAACAAGTTGTATTGAGTCAAATGATGTGGAACAACAGAGAAGAAGGTGGGGAAGTTAAGAGGGGGGGAATCACTGTTTGTAATGAGAAAGCCAGCCTCTCTCTCTATTCAAACCCAAATTAATGCTATCAAATTTGCACATGAAATCTAACTCTGTAGTTTCTCTTTGAAGCTTTGACTTAAACTTGACTGTTTAAGTACTGTAAAAGACAAACATTTAAGGGAGTGGCTAGGGAGACTGAAGTGTTCCCATATCGGTTTTTGAACGTTGCCATTTCTGACATCAGATTTCTGTCCATTTATTCTTGTGCACAGAGATAGTTCAGTCTGGCCAATATATAAGGCAGAGAGGCATTTCTGGCACATGATGCATAAATCACATCAGTGGGTGAGCAGGTGACTGAGCTCTTGATGGAGTAGCTGGTCTGATTACGTCCTATGATGCTGTCATTTGTGCAGATACGTGAGCAGAGTTGGCAATGGGTCTGTTGCAGGGACTGGTACTTGGGTTAGAGTTTATATTGGATGGTCTGTGGTTGCTGGTGAGTATCTGTTTAAGGTTTGGGGGCTGTCTGTAAGCGAGGAGAGGTCTGTCCCCCAAGGCTTGAGAGACGGAGGGATAGTCCTGTAGAACAGGCTGTAGATCCTTGATGATGTGCTGTAGGACTCTGATGAGGGGATTGCAGATGATGACCAATGGCGTTCTGTTGTTTTCCTTCTTGGGCTTTTCCTGTAGTAGTTGACTTGTGAGTGCTCATCTGGCTCTGTCCACCTGTTTCCTCACTTCTCCAGGTGATTACTGTAGTTTTAAGAACACTTGATAGATATCCTAAAGATGTCGGTCTAAGGGGGTGAAGCAACTGTGGTTGTGTCTTAGGACTTGGCTGTAGACAATGGATTGTGTGGTGTGTCCTGGATGAAAACTGAGGGGATGTAGGTAACTATAGCGATCAGTAGGATGGTGTTTGTGATTCAGTGAAAGCAGAAAATCTACAAGGAGTGAAAGATAGGAGGGATCTACAAATCTGGAGGTCAAAACATGTAGAGATAAAGTGAGAAATGCCACAAGTCAAGTCCATTGAACCTTACAAAGGGAATGAAAACCAATAGTAAAAGGTTCTATCACCATACAAATACTAAGAAAACAAAGAAAGCAGTGGGACTGATGATCACAGAGGTTGGTGTGGAGGTTAAGGACTGTCTGGGCATGGATGAATAGATAAACAAATACTTCGCCTGTTTTCACTAAGGGCAATGATGAGCTGGAGATAGTGGCAGGGTAGTTAATGAGATTGAGGATATGGAGGTAGAAAGCACCACATCCGAGGTAGAGGCCAAAGTCAAACAGCGTGATGGGACTAAATCAGGGGACGGGGGACAGATAATCTTGACCCAAGGATATTAAAGGAACTAGCATATAAAATTGTGAGCCCATTAGCATTTTTTTTTAAAGAATCTGTAAACTCAGGGGCTGTATTGCATGACTGGTGAATTGCCAGTGTAGTTCAAGGACAAAAAGTGATCTGAGTAACTATAGGCCTGTTAGTTTGACCTGAGTAGCATACAGGGTCTTGGAAAAAAAATTGAAAAGGAAGTAGTTAAGGACATCAAGGTTAATGGAAATTAGGACAAAATACAACATGGCTTTCCAAAAGGAGATTGTGCCGGACCAACCTGATCTCTTTTTTAGAAGACAACAGATTTATTTTCAGGCAAAGAGAATTAGATCTAACTTACCTAGGTTTCAGTGAGGCTTTTGATATTGTTCCACATGAGGAATTATTAGTTTAGTTGGAGAAGATGGGGATTAATATGAAAATCTACAGGTGATAAGGAATGGGTTAAAGGGGAGACTCCACAAGGTCATGCTGAAAGGTGACCTGTCAGGTTACAGCAGGGGTGGGCAATGGTTTTGGTCAGCTGGACACATGGCATGTATGGCCACTCACAGTGGATATGGGGGGCAATGGAGGGGTAGGACTTGGAAAGGAGTGACCACACCACCCATACGGTGGGAGGGGGTTGTGGCTAGGAAGGGGAGTTTTGGGGGGAGTAGCCACATTACCCATCTGGTGGGAGGGGGCATGGCTAGGAGGTAGAGATTTGGAGAGAAAGTGGGGAGCCGAGAGGGTGAGTGGTGGAGCTTTGCGGCACTAGAGGGCTCTGGACGGCGGCAACAAAAGTTGATCAGAGCTGATCAGCTGTTGCTGTGCTCCGGCCTGGCCCTCCAGTGCCGTGTGGAAGGGGCGGAACTGAGAGCGGGAGCCGTGCAGCGCCGATCAGCTGAGCTCAGCGGCTCAGTGCACTGGTGCGTCCCCTCTGCTCTCCTCCCCTTACGGCAACACTAGAGGGCCTGGCCGAAGCCAGAAGCTCAGCAACAGCTGATCAGGTGTGAACAGCCCTTGCTGAGTTCTCAAAAGCTTTTCACATCTAAAGTGTTTGCAAAGTTTCCTCCATCAACGTTTCAGAAAAACTAAAGTGCACATAGTGGGGTTAAAAACAATCAGTTAGCCCTTTGAGATCATTGTAAAACACAGACTAACAGCACCAACATTTCTTAACATGCCAACCATGGCTTTAACCCGTAACTCTCCAAACACAGGGAAAACAGTGGAGAAAGAAGAGGAGAGAGAGAGGAGCAGCAGCAGAGGAAGCAGGAAAATAGAAGAAAAATATAGTTAGGAAGAACACATCTGGAAATCAGGCTTCCTCAGCCAGAGCACTTGGAAAGCCATACCCCAGACCCTATCCTAGCTTAAATGACAATGCCTTGGGCCACGGGATTTCCCTAACACCCCCACTACACCCCTCCCAGTTGTCAGCTAGTTAACAGTGTTATACCAATTTAGTCAGCACCCCAACACCCCCCTACACCAACCCCTACCCCCCAATTTCAAGCCCTGGGGAAGATGAGTCAGGTAGAAGTGAACCTCTGCAAAATCTGTTCAAAAGCTGTAATTTCGTGAACAAAGGATCTTGTGGTTTGAGAGCCTCTCCAGGGCTATTTCTGAGCTGCCTTTTCTTCAACATGTTTTCTTGAACCAGTTTATGGCAAAACCCTATGTCCTTCAGGATCTAACAGAGAAACACTATAGACAAAACTCCTTCCGAGGTTTAACAAAAAGAGAGATTTAACCCCATATTCTTCCAAGTTAGTTGCAAAAGTAATAACAACAAAACTCCTCTGCCCTCCAGAGTTTTTCTGGTTAATTAATAAAATGAAAAATCTTTCCCTACTGTTCCAGGCTAATTAAAGCCAGCAGTGTGCACCTCAGTTTTTACAACATTCATGTGCTACCACTATGCACCACCTTTCACACTCTCTGTCAGAATGTTATATTTATAAATGGAAAGGCTAGCAGGATATTATTTGAGAGGCACAAGGCAATACACCGCATGAATTGGAAACATAAGAATATCAAGAAAGTTGTCTCTCTCTCTCTCTCTCTCTCTCACACACACACACACACACACACACACACACACACACAAGCAAACACTCGTGCAGTTCGGCAAGTTGGTGTCATACAATTACCTGTTCTTTTATGTATTGCTTGAGCCAGCCTAGTCGCTGAATTGGCTGAGCATAAGGGAGCCAGACTCTGTCAGTCATGAATCCGATGCTCCAAGATTATGATCACAGAACGAAACTCAAACTTTCCATGTTCTTACCCCCCCCCTTATAGGAACTGGCTCTCATGTAAGTCTATGGGCCTTGCTGTGCCACACTCTCTCCAGGCTCCCTATGGTTGTTAATCACCAACCAATTGCAAGCATGACTGTTCTCCTATTTCTGTGTCTTGGATGGCTGTGGTCACACAGCACTCTTATTTCAAAACAACAGAGGTTGTTTCAAAATAAGAAATAGCCTGTTCACACGACGCATGGTTGTTTCAAACAATGGCACCCGTTGTTTCGAAACAACGGCGTTGTTTTGAAACAACTTAAACCCCATGTGGGGCCGAAACAACGTTGTTTCGAAATGATTGTTTTGAAACAATGTCATCCGAACATGTTGTTTCAAAACAACAGTGACTTGTTTAGAAATAACTGTTGCCTGAAACTGCTATTTCGCTTTGAGCTTTTTTCCTTAATTCGAATTAACAAACTGTTAATTCGAATTAAGTTATTTCGAAATAAGGCATTATTTCGATACAAGTTCTTTCGACACAACTTGTATCGAAATAATGCCTGTGTGTGAACACAGCCGATATTCCTAGCGTGGATCTTTCTGCACTTCGGGTTGTTTAGTCGCATTCTTGGGCCTTCAAGGTCAGGATGGCAGCGTAATCTTCACTCCCATTTTTGTTGTCAGAGCCAGTGTAAGTTGGCATCTTTTTATGGCCTGTACGTGCCTCATTCGCACACCCAAAGAGAATTCATCAAGATATCTTTTTTTTAGGCACACATAACAGCACTACACCTTTATCCTAGCAGTAAAGATTTATAGCTATCTCTATCTCCCTTACTCAATCAAACACGGAGGTTATCACAAAAAAGCAAGGAGTCTTGTGGCACTTAAAGACTAACAGATTTATTTATCGCATGAGCTTTCATGGGAGAAAACCCCACTTCATCAGACACTTTGAAGAGGGGCAACTTACAGAGTGGGATGAAAATAAATGCTGGGGAGTGTAAGACATGGGATCAGGTCATACTGCAACAGCAAATCAGAGCATTTGTCAGGATGCAAACTCTAGGAAACAGCACACAGAGGGAGGGTAAGTCAAATTACCTGTTATAATGGGAAAAGAATCTACAGTCACAATTATGTCCTGCTTTCACAGAATCTAATCTGCATATTAGTTCAATTTTGGCTGTTTTTCTTTGAAGTCTTGATGTCCCATTGATTTTCTTGAGGACCATCGTTAAAAAATCATCAGTGGAATGATTAGGAAGCCCGTAGTGCTCAGCAACTTTTTTTGTGTGTGTGTTGTGATTTCTGATGTCAGTTTTGTGCCCATTTATTCTTCTGCATAGGGACTATCATGTTTGTCCATGTATAAGGTGCGGAGTCATTTCCAGCACATGATGGCATAAATCACATTAGTGGATGAGCAGGTGAAGGATCCTTTGATGGAGTCGCTGGCTTGATTAGGTCCTATGATGGTGTCTTTTGTGCAGATATGTGGACAAAAAAGTTGCCAGTGTGGTTTGTTGCAGGGATATGTGCCTGCTTTAATGGTTCTGTTGTTAGGTCAGTAGTTGCTGGAGAGTATCTGTTTAAGCTTCAGGGGTTGTGTGTAGGTGAGGAGAGGTCTGCTCCCAGGGCTAGAGAGAGTGAGGGGTCGTCTTTTAAAATAGGCTGGAGGTCCTTAATGATCTGTTTGTAGGGGTCTGACTTGAGGGTTGTATGTGGTGACCAGTGGCGTTCTGTTGTTTTCTTTTTCGGGCCTTTCTTGCAGTAGTTGACTGCGGGGTACCTGTCTGGCTCTGTCAATTTGTTTCTTTACTTCCCCAGGTGGGTTCTGTAGTTTTAAGAAAGCTTAGTAGAGATCCTCGAGATGTCTGTCTCTGTCTGAGGGATCAGAGCAAGTGCGGTTCTATCCTAGGGCTTGCCTGTAGACAATGGATCGTGTGGTGTCTTTTGGATGAAAGCTCGAGGGATGTAGGTAACTATACTGATCAGCAGGTTTTTCGTATAGGGTGGTGCTTATGCGTCCATCCCTAGTTTGTACTGTAGAGTCCAGAAAGTGGATCTTCTATGTCTCGTGTTCCAAGCTAAGTTTAATAGTGGAGTAGAAACTGTTGAATTCTCTGTGCAAATCTTTAACAGCATCCCTGCCATGGGTCCAGATGATGTAGATGTCATCAGTGCAGCATAAGTAAAGGAGAGGTGCTTTAGGATGAGACTTAAGGAAACGTTGTTCTAAGTCGCCCATAAAAATGTTGACATATTGTGGGGCCAGGCAGGTACTCACAGCAGTGCTGCTGACTTGGAGTTATAAATTATCCTCAAATCTGAAACAGCTGTGGGTGAGCACAAAATCATAAAGTTCAGCTACGAGGTGCACTGTGGCATCATCTGGGATGGTTCTTCTAATAGCTTGTAATCCATCCTTATGTGGGATGTTGGTGTACAGAGCTTCTACGTCCATAACAGCCAGGATGGTGTTTTCTGGAAGCTCACCAATGGATTGGATTTTTCTCAGTAAGTCCGTGGTGTCTTGAAGATAACTAACAATGTTGATCACATAGGGTCTGAGGAGGGAGTCCACACAGCCAGTTAAGCCTGCTGTAAGAGTGCCAATGCCTGAGATGACAGGGTGCCCAGGGTTTCCTCTGTATAGTTTTTTGGTGGTAGATAGAATATCTCTGGTTGGGTTTCTGGTGATATGTCTGTCTTTATTGGTTCCTGTACTGCCTCGGGGAGTATCTTGAGTAGGTGGAGTAGTTCCTTTTCATATTCCTCAATGGGACTGAGAAAAGTGTTTTGCAGAATGTCGTGTTGGAGAGTTGTTTATAGGCCTCCTGATCATAATCCGATTTATTCATGATGACACCACCTGCTTCGTCAGTCTCCTTAATAATGTTTTTGAGGCTGTAAATGGCATTGCATTTTGCAACAATGCGGTTATGCTGTAAAGGATATTGTTTGTCCATGATAGCCTTCTTGGTGTCTTTTACAATCTATTTTTCCATGACATCACCTATTCACACATCTTTTCAGTAATCTTTACTAACATAGCATTATTTGTAGGTCACCCAGTCATGTCAAGGCTCCTAAGCCAAGGCCTACGCCGGCTATGGTAAAAATCTTGCAGGCCTCAAGTCTGTAGATCTTGCATCCCAAACATGCTTTACTTCTCTCTCTTTTTCTCTGTCTCTCAAACACACACGCATGCACACACACCTCCTAAATATGGGTTAATCTTATACTTCTATAATTCAACCATTTAAACCTCCTACCATACATTAATTACATAAGAAATAGCAAACACATTACCCATAATGCTAAATAACACAATAATAAATGGCTGATCAAATGAACTAATTGGCTAGATAGTGAGGCCTGGCCCATTAATGGTCCCATTTTACAGGGAGGGTTCTGTACTGAAATTACAGCTGTTTCAGCTCAGAGATTGCAGCCTCCTTTGTAAATACCTCCCACTCTGGAGGGATTTCTCCTTTGCCCTCAAATTTTGCACAATAGTCTTTTTCCAATATTGACCTGAAGTGGCATATGAACCATTTCC
Organism: Podocnemis expansa; assembly: GCA_007922195.1. Taxonomy (NCBI): domain Eukaryota; kingdom Metazoa; phylum Chordata; order Testudines; family Podocnemididae; genus Podocnemis; species Podocnemis expansa. The sequence goes on along the minus strand of ML682308.1, from coordinate 1,079,098 downwards.
AATAAGACTGTGCCGAGCTGTCCGCTGTGATGCTCCAATTGGCGTAAGCAGGTCCCGCTTTCCTATAATTTTTATATGGAATTTGATTGTTTTCACAAAGCACCATGAAGCAGTCACTTGCTATGAGGCTAGAACAGATCTCAATGACAAACTGGTCTGTTCCATACCACTGGGTGCCATTCAGGGCTTGAGGACGATGGAAATGAACACTGTGGTCTCCATCATGGCCAGGGATTGTATTTGTGCAAAGAGCTTTACAAAAGGGACATTGCTCCCAGCACCCACAGAGTTGTTTAACTAGTGTTTTATGAGGTTTTGGTGTAAGCGGTTCCATATCACTCACAGCAAATTCCTTTTTCAGGTTTTCCAGGACAGGAAGCAAAGCTTTACTGATTGCCTCTTTAAGAAACTCTATGTCCTTTATTTCCTGATGTTCAATGCTTTTCAGATTGCTTCTGGAAAGGTCTAAGTCATCTCCAAGTCTGCTGCAAAATTCATCCAGCCATAAGGACACATTACCATGTTTATCTTTGACAACTCTAGTGGCGTCATGAATAGCTGAAAGAACTAGGGTTTGGAAAAAATCAAGGGAATTATTTAAGAAACTAGTCAGTCTTGGATTTTTCTTGTCTAAACAATAATCATCAACACATTTCTTGCAAAAGCTCTCTAAGAAGTCCTTTGGGAAATGAATGTATTGTCTGTACTTCTCAAAGTTTTCCTCCTCTGCCAGGGATATCAGAATATTGGTTTCCAGTTTGGATCTATTGCCACTGAATGCTGAACAGTTAGACCTCATCTCACGGACTATGTCAATAGCGGTCCTGTCATAGACTGCCTGGCGGAGAGCTGCAGAAAGCTTGTTGCATAAGAAATCAGCAAATGTTGTGATGGAGGTCGCTCCTTGGCAGGAAATTTGAAAACATTGAAAGAAATCATCCCTTTTGTTTTCAAGGTAGACAATAGGATCATTTGCTTTCTTAAATGCTCTGTGCATGTCTTCAAACCTTTCTACTGCCAATTTGCACAGGTACAATGATAACTCAATTTTGTACTCATTATTAAATGTGTATTTTGAGCTATTGGCTGCAGAGTCCACCTCTCTTCTTATTTCATTTAATATTTCATGAACATAACTTTGATTATAATCCAGTCTCTGCTGCTCCTTCCTATCAATCTTCATCTTGACAAGCTGTACAATGTGATCTGTAACCTGCTCTATGTTTTTTAGATCACAGTGATTTAAAGTTTTACTGAAGAGGCGTAGTGTTTTCTTTACGATAATATGCTTGGAAACATCGACAGAAAATGTCATCTTCTGAAAGGAATTTTTAATTTTCTCTGCTATATTGGGTTCTTGTTTAAAATGCTCCAGAAGAATGTCTTCTACATCCACCCTAATGTTAGGCTCCTGAGCAGGAGGGGCATCTGAAGATACTTCATAAACCCATCGTTTCCAGAGGAGGTCAAAGTTTTCTTTCAGTTCTCCTTCACTTAGTTCCTTGCCCTTTAATCTCAGAGCCAACTCTTTACTTCTTTTGAAGAGCTCATTTTCATATTCTGACTTCTTTTCAACAAGTTTGTTTTGGTTCTTCTTCAGTTTGATGAGTTCTTCAGACTTCCTCTTAGTTTCTTCAATTAGGAACTCTTTCAGATCTTTCAGTTTATTTTCTATAGTTGCCTTCCACTGAACTAATATTTCACAGTCTTGATCCTCGGTGAAGTATCTTTCTGTCTCATTCATAATGGCGTGGTATTTTTCTCTGATTTCTTCTTCAATGTTTCTTCTGGTGACCTGATGAATTTCCTTGTTCTTAATTCGATTGTTCAGTTTTGTCTGCAGTTCCAGCATGTGACTTCTCAACTGCCAGGTCCATTGGTTAAACATTGTTTCTAACTTGTTGTACGTTGCAATCTCCAGCGTGTTCTTGAAGCTAAAAACAAAGTTCTCATTTAATAAAGCCTCCCACAAGTTGCTGATTCGGACTTTTAACTCCGACAGCCTTAAAATACAGCCCCGGGATTCCTTTTTGGCAGCTGTGAGAATCTTTCTCTTAAGCTCCTGCACGTTTTGGCTATAGCTGGGATTGGGAGGCGCCATGGGTGGGTCTCCTTCCCAAAGGTGAGAGAAGTAATGAACGTGGGTGTTCACATCAAATCGGATAACATCACTAAAGCGGTTTACCTCACAGAACTCTTGCTGGGCAGCAGTAACTGTCATTTCATCTAATTTTTGCTGCAGGCGTCTTCGTCCTTCCATATTCTGTTCTTTTGCAGTTATTTCTCCAACATTTTGGTGCACAAACAAACAGCTTGGGGAGAGCTTTACCTGCTTCATCCTCAGAAATGCCTGGACAGCAATCTGCAGGATGTCTTGGATTTCAGAAGGATTCTCTCCGAAAATATTGATTAGAGTCATGTTGCCAAGACCAATGACAAAGGTGGCCAGTTCATTATCATGATTGAGTGTTGATTTATTGGTCAGTTCCATGGCCCGAAGCCCTTCAGTATCGATGACGAGAATGTAATCAAGATTCTGACTATGCTGGAGATTCTCACCCACTTTAATGAGTTGCATAAATGCTCCCCTGGTGCATCTTCCAGCACTGACGCTAAACTGAAGACCAAACATTGCATTGAGCAGTGTCGACTTTCCTGTGCTCTGTATGCCAAGAACTGAAAGGACAAACACCTTTTTGTCTCCTAACTTCTCAGTCAACTTGTCAAGAACCGCTCTCACCCACTTCAGTGGCACATATGAAGCATCACCGTCCATGAGCTCAATGGGATACCCTGAAGCCATCAGGTCAGCTGCAATGAGTGGTAGTTCAAGAAAAGGTTGTTCTTCTTGGGGTAATGTACTCCGTGCTTCATAAATCTGAGCAACCTCTCTCAAAATGTGTTCAAGGCCAATTGTAGAAGCATTTATCTCCGCTGAGACTCTTTCCAAGTCACTTTTCAATTCATTTTCAGAGTCACGATTTTCTCCGTGATGTCCTGCTTCCAGCATTTGTGACCATAAGACATGGTAATTCTGGCGCAGTTCTGCAAGGCACTCAGAGCTCAAGTCATCCATAAATATTTTCAACCACTGCAGGAAATATTTTTTGGTGGTCTCTGAAGGGGACTGAAGAATTTCCAGCACTGACCTCATTAAATCATTGAGGGGGGATGCTCTTTGTATCTGATCACGTCGTATGGCATGTTTTTCTGATTCAATCTGGCTCCGGTGCTGCTCAATGCTTCTGTTCCCTTTATCTTGTAAGCGGGTAAGTTCCTTGTCTTTCTTACACCACTTGTACCACAGGGTTCCTTGAAGAGGCAATAGCTCCTCCTTCACACTTGATAAGTTATTCTCCTTGAGGAGGACCATCAGTATCTGTGCCATTGCCTTGGCTTGCTTGCACTCTTCTTTGTATTCATCAATGAGGAAACCATGCTGGCGAGCAATTTCTACACAGGCTTCAAGGCTACAAGTGGGGTTTGAGCCACCTAATAACTCTTTGATTGTTGTTGCCAGTTCATCAATTAATTCTGCTTCATTTCTGTTCTTCATGGCTATTCTTCTGTTCAGCTTGGATTTGCCAGCTGCAATACTCTCTTTTTCAGTGAAAAGACATATAAAAGGTTTTGGAGATTTCAGGAGATCACTTACAATTTCCTTGCCTATTCTGCTCTCATCAGAAGTTGTGAAGAGAACCACATTTATGGAAGCTATTTCCTGTAAAAAACTGACTTGTTGTGCATGCTCTCTTGCATCCCCATGAAGATTAGTGAAGGCAATGCAGGTGTCAAATCTGTCATCATCCTTTCCACCTGGACAGTACCAAGAGATTTCCACAACCCCTTTCATTAGGAGACCATCTTTGCTGCTGCCTCTACAATCTCGATGGAAAAAAATGTCATGTTTGTGCTTACTAAGCAGAGCATTCAGGATTTTTGACTTGGAAGACTGAGGTGAATTACCAATCCGTGTGAAGGACACCACCGGTGTATCTGCTTGATAAATCAGTTTGTTTTTATAATTTTTAATGATAGGCTCCACTCCTGATTTGTCAACGTGTTGCCAACTCTTTTGAACTTGGCAAAAGGACCAAAGAGGGAATTCAATTTGTGAAGTACAAGGATTTGGCACCAGAAGGGGGAGAGCAAACTGGCAGAAAGCAAGCTTTGTTGAAAGATACTGTCTCATAAAATCATCTGCACAATGAAAAATTGCCATCTGGATGTCCATTGGGTGCATGTGCACCTGATTTGGTGTGGCAGACTCATTAGTTTTCTCCTCATCATCATTTAAAAAGTCATCATACATATCTGAGGTTTCATCTGAGGATTTGGTCACCTTGCTCGATGCGTTCAATGCTTTTGTTATTTCTTGTTGTGGTTTACAGTCATCTTTGCAAACTAAATACCGCACCCGATAGTCCAGCATCAACAGCTTTTGCAAAAAAGAAAAAGGCAGTTCACTCTTGCAGCTGGGCTGATTGTCATGTAAAGAGGTCTTGTCAATCACATGGAAATCTGCCATGCCCATTTTCCTTGGATAGTAGTTTTCAAGTCCAAGTCGTTTGATCAAATTGAGAAAGTCCTTAGTTTTGAGTCCTTCAGACATCTTAACATCCCCTGACGGCACTTGAGGCTGCAGCCTTGGTAGGTTTGTCAGCTGAGCCTTTGGGCAGACCTTACTTACTTCTTTTACTATATTTTGTTTCTGCAGATTGCTACTGGAAGTTTCATATTCTCCTTTTACAAGGCTACCGAGGTCTCTTTCCAGTGCCTTCCAGTCATCGCATGCATTAAACTTCATCAGGATATTAGCCACTTCACCAGACAATGAGGGTCCCAAATGATGTTTCATAGAAGTCAAACGTTTGCTCTTCTCCTCTGGAGACACACCTCTGAATTCAGCTGTCACTGTCAGACCTGTCAACAGCAGGAAAGCCTGAGCTTTGGAGACATCCCCTTCCCTAAGAGTCAAATACTCCTCATGTGCTCTTTGCATTTCCTTTAGCATGAAGTTAATTTCCAGGCATCCGAGGAGATACAGAAAAATGTCACTTTCCACATGATACCCTGCACTGGCTGCAACCGAGACAACCAACAGCTCTATGTCTAGCTGCTCTCTGCCTCGGAGAGACTTTATCAAGGAAGACAAAGCTAAGCTGATATTCAAACTGGCCTTTATTTTTGCTTCTTCCACTGCAGCTGGAGAGGATGAAGGCTCATTGATAACTTCTTGTATGTGACTCTTCATTTCTTGTAGGACTTGGATAAATTCAGCAAACTCAGAAACACAGATATGTTTTGGGGGCTTTTCTTCCTCATGGAAGATCCATTGCATAATGGAAGAAGATTTGGGGAAATTCTTAACTGAAGAGATGTGAGGATCCAGAAGGCAGCGCAGAAGAAATTTGATGGATATCGTATTTTCTTCACGGAGATCTTTGCACAGTAAAACTGTGTTTTCTAGGAAATCCTGCATCACTTTATCTGACAGGCAAATGTTAACCCAGATCATGTTGTGCTTTGTGTTTTCTTTTAGTTTCTGTTTGAATCTGAGCAGACTCACCAGCTGTTCTTCATTCCCAGTGACCTCCCAAGTCTTCATCTCTTCTAATAATGAACCGGCTTCCTCTACTGCACTCGCTAATTCCTCTCCAATTAACGGACTCGCAGAGAGGTTTGTTAAGGTTTCATAGGCTCTCATGAGACTGCTGCTCATCCTACAAACATCTTTAAAATCTTGTCTGTGATTAGCCAGTATTATGTCCCACACTGGAATCAGCTGAGAGCCTCTATCAATAACAGCCCAGGTTTTGTTACTAGTCAGTAGTCCAGATTTCCATGCTGTGAGGGAATCCACACCAGGTGGGCCACCTGTCTTGGTGACAAACAGCTGAATCTCTGTTTGGCTTTGTTTTGTGTCTCTGCCCTGAAAGGATGCTTGAGAACCCGATTTTCCTACAGTAGCACTAGCTGCAATGCTCCAACCAAAGCCACTGTAGCTACCCCCAACATAAGAGCTGAGTGCAAAAGATGTTTGTTTCTTGACCTCATCCAGCTGCTCTGCCCTGAATCCTTCAGAAGATGCTTTCCACCAGAATATCCCACCAAAGTGAAGTGGTCCCTGATTTACATGAGACCCGAATCTTTCGAAGAAACACCCGGCCCTGCTCTTCAGCATCTTCAGCTCGTCCAGTTCTGGGGTGTGACTCAAAAGCTGCTCCATCACCTTCAACTCTTGCAGTGCCGAATTGGAAAGTCGGAGCTGATCCTTTGGGAAGTGGCAGGAGGCCAGTGGGATGTAGCTGTACTGGGTGGTGCAAATGTAAGTGTGCTCTGAGCGGGACTTGTGTGTTTCCTTGCATTCTTCAGATTGGCTGTAATCTGAGCTGGCTTCAGCACTAAACCCCCCAAACCCACCTTTGGCTTTGACGCTGATACTGAGACCCAGCATTTCCACGCTCCTTGTGAATGTGGACTCTGCTTCAGAGGATGAAAACTCCTTCTTTTCAAACACTGGCCCTTGTTGTGGCCCAAAGAGCTCAAGCCCCTCTGGGATGTTAATGAGCTGCTCTCGCTTCTCCACCATATCTGCAAGCTGCTTGGTTTTGTAAATGCCCTGCAGAGCCAGGCCTCCTGACGCCCATCTCAGAACTTCCTTATCAGGGAGATTCTCACTCTGGGAGAGTGACTCCTCCATAAGGTGTAATTGTTTGTGCATGTTCTCCATCACCTCTATCAACGGCTTCTCAGCCGGTGACCAGTACTCTGGGGCTATGTCCATAGCTTCTCGCAGCTCCTCCTCTTTCCTTCTTACAGCTTCCTCATGGCGGCTTCTACCTTTCTCCTGCATGTCTTTTAAGTCCTTCAGTGCTGACTTAGCCTGCTCCTGCTTCTTCTTTAGCACCTCCAACCGTTCCTCCTGCAGCTCTTTCATTCTTGCCTTGCTGGCTATCTGAAGTAATTCTTGGAGAGCCTGCTTTTCCCACGTATGTTGCACATCACATTCTAGCTTTCGGTAGTCTTCGTTTTGCAGGTGTTTCAAGGCTTGAGTGGATGTAACTCCAAGTCGTTTGTGCAGTTTAGGGAGCCAGTACTCCATGCTCAGACCCACTGCTTCCAGTCTCTTGGCCAGTTCATCCTTTGCAGCATCTTCCTGAGCTGAATTACTGGGGTTTTCCTTTTTCGTAGACATGGCTGTGAAATGGTGTAGAAAAATAACGTCATACTTAGAATAGAATAGAATAGAATAGAATAGGTCATTCCTTCCCTGCCTGCATCTCCCAGATCCACTCCCAGTCTTATCTATATTAATACATGGGGCTAGATTGTGGCACTTAGCCACGGTGAGGGTAGATAAAAGATTATGATTTTTTTAAAATAAGATTATTGCAATATATGTTAAGACCTCAACTTAGTACAATGTGTTAAAATAATTTAAATTAAATAAAATTAATGTTAAGAAATACATTTGCTGCCTAATTTTTAAAGACAGTCAAACCACTGAACTGCCAAAAGTCATTATCTAAGTACCTGGAACCAGTTTATAGAAAGACTAAACCAGCTTTTAACAGCAGTTGCTTCCTCTTTGAACACACGTCTTCATCTCATTTTATTTGGCCGGGTCATTTCATTCAGAGGTACAAAACCAGTTGGGAGTTGATGAAGCAGGAGATCTTGATTTCCTCTTGAATGAATAAAATCTAGGTGTGAGAAAATAAGTGGTTTTAAAACCTTGACGGTTCAAATGAATGGAAACGATTTTTCAATTCACAAATGACAAATACTTTTTTTGACAAATCAGTTAGTTTTAAATATGCTATGAACTTTTTTCTTTTATGGAGCACATTTAAGATGGTTTATGTAACTAATAAGAATAAAAATTTTAATGATTTTTCCACATTTTCACTTGAATTCCAGTTTACATTAAAATAGAAATTGACACAATACATGACTAAAAAACCCAGACAATATCAGAAATAAGAAATGCACTGTTCACCATTTTTCTAATGAAGAAATGTAAAAATAAAGACTCCAAATACATGTTTGTTAAGCTGTGCAATTGGTTAAGTAGATTTATATAATTCGAGTGTATTTTCCTTGTTAGCAAACAATACCACCAAATTTAGAGTGATAGCTCCAATTAGTAGCAAAGCAACATGTTTTTAGTTGTTGGCAACTACTGAGAAACATTTCTTCAGATAATTATCCAAAGCAGTGGTTCCCAGACTGTGTTTTGAGGGCCAAAAGTGGCCCTCGGGGCTTTCAAAGTGGCCTCGGCTCCACTCCTGCTGGCTGCAGCATGGAGTCACTTCCGAAAGACCCAGATGGAGCGTGTGTTCACTGGGCTAAAAGACCAATGCAGGTTCCTTGCTGCTGCCAAAGGGATAAGAGATTAGCGCTCCCATCCCCCTGTCTGTAGCAGGGAACGTAGCAAAGTGCTCTGCCTAGGTCCATGGATGCTGGGGTCACTGCTGGAGAGGAGCACTGATCTTCTGTCCCCCGGGCTGCAGAAGGGAGCCACTGCCTTGGGACACAGGGGTATGTCTACACTTATAAGTTATTTCAGAAGAAGGAGGCTTATTTCAAAATAACTTTTTCCTGTCCACATGTCCATTTTGTTAGTTCAAAATAAGTATTTCGTTATTTCAAAACATTGAAGTTTTATTTTGAAATAACAAAACCTGCATTTATTTCACAATAGTAATTATTTTGAAGTTATTATTTCAGAATAAGCCATTCCAAGCCATGGAACTGGCTTATTTTGAAATAATGGCCCTATATTTTTCCCTGCCTTCTCCTATTTTGAAAGAGAGTCAAGTCTAAATAATAAATTCAAAATAATACTATTTTGAAATAATTATTTTGAATTAAATTAGAAATAGTTATTTCAAAATAACTATTTCAAAGTAACTTTGACAGTAGAGACCCAGCCATTGTGTGCAGAGCTGCAGGATCTGTGTGGTTTCCCTGCTGCAGCCAGGGAGTCGGGAGATCCATGAGCAAGGAGGCAAACTGCTTTTTATTTTTGATGTGGGGGAGTAGGTGGGGAGTCTCCTGGCAGAAGCTGCTGGCCATTCAGAGCTGTAAAAGGTACACATGTAATACAAGATTAAAATGATTTACATAAATAATTCCGTCTTGCTGGTTTAAAGCATGATTTAAATCAGTTATTTAAATGGATTTGATTTAGACAAGTCCACCTTGGCTACGGTGCTGGGCAGGCTGTGATACGCTACTGCTGAGGTGCTCTGGAAGAGACTGTGTCTGGGGTGGGGAAAAATTGCATGACATCATGTAACATGTAAAGTCTGTTTCATTCAGGCTTCCTGAGCAACCTTATATCTGCCTTTTCCAAATGTCAGAGGGCTTAACTTTGCCCCCTGAATAATGTTCTTCTTACACCTCTCGTGTGTGTGCATGCCTGTGATTTCTAAGGCCAGGTTGGGAAACTGTGCTGGCCCCTGTGGTAGACCTACCTCTTGCACACTCAGCAGCTGCTGGGGGTGAAGCAGCAGGTGCCAGGGGCGAGGCTGTGGCCAGTAAGACTCGTGTGCACTGATTCCTGCTGCCCCCCCCCATGGTCTGCTGGTGGCAGGGCAAATACCCAGGAGAGTGGGAGCCCTGCGTGCCGCTCTGAATGGGTGTGCCTGTCATGTTTGGCACGTGTGCCCTAGGTTGCTGACCCCCTGTCCTAAGGTTTTAAAAAGGGAAACTAAAAACCAGCAATTCCATCCCGTGACATCGCACCGACATCAGCCACGTGGGTCATCGGCAGGGTTCGAACCTTTGGCTCCGCCCCACAGACCTCTGCTATGTGAGGTGACTGACAGCGGTAGCAGGTTGTTACCTCCTCTCCTGGGTCACTGAATCCTTGTCTCACCTCTCTGGATTCCTGCACTTGAGCCTCTCAGCACCTGCCCCCTTACATTTATCCCATCCATTCTGATCCTGAAATTGAATTTTCCCTCCTCGCCTGACTCTGAGCCCAGCCCCCACCCAGTATTTCTCCCCCCAATCTGCGTCCGAAACCCACCACCGTCCACTAAGCTGCTCCCACTCACTCCCCCGCGTCAGCCCTGCTGACCTGCCCCAACCCCAGGCCTCCAGTTTTAGCCTCAACAGCGGGCTTGTGGGCACAAGATCCCACCCCACCCTGGCTCTGCCACTGCTGCTTGTGCCCCTCTTTCCCCAGCCAACCTGCCCCATGATCTCAGGCACCTTTGGCCCATGCAGCCTGTCCCTGGCACTCTGTCCTGAACCATTTATCTCCCTGCGCTGCTCCTGGCCTATCCCAGTCTGTTACTGAACCCTGCCCATGCCCAGCATCTGCCCCCGTTACGCCTTCCCCTGGATCCTTCCTGCGTTTGCTTTGCTGAGCTCCTCTGTCCAGTTTTCAACACTGAATTTGAACACCTATTTTCTCCTGTCTCAACTGCAGTGGGAAGGTCCTGGCTCCTGCTTCACCTTCCTTAACCCCACCGAGAACTGTGCCTTGGAGCAGTGAAGCAGGGGGGTGCAGCTCCCCCACTGCACAGCCCCATATTCCTGGCCTGGGAAAAGGGAGGGTCCTGGACTGGGGAGCGGCCCGGCTCTCTTTGGACGTGGCGAGCCAGAGACGGCCGAGAAGCTGAAGCAGCAGCCACTTGGCAGGCAGGGAGCTGGAGAAAAGCAGAGCTCAGAGCAGACTCCCCAGGACCCATGTGCTGAGCTGGATGTGGGACAGGCGGTGAGAGCCGGACATCACAGCTGGGGTTAAGGCTGTGGCCAAGCTACAGGGCAGCAGCAAAGTGTGGCAGGGAGCCCCAGGGAGACACACTGAACCTGGCCCGTAAACCCGCTGGCTCCTGCTTGCTGGAATAGAGGCTGGACAGGGACAGCCCCCATGTCTGAAGAGCCCTGACTCTTTTACTGCCCCACGGACCCAGATAGGAACCAGTGTTACTCACCTTGAACCAGATGTGTTGAAGCCTCCATACCTGGGGTGCCTGCAGCCTTCCCCTTCCCTTCCTGCCCCAGGGTCTGAGGGCTGGTGGGGGACCCACCAGATCTAGCACCCCAAGGCCTACCTGCTAAATCACCTGCAGAGCCTGCTTCCAACTCATGGTACACGGGGCATGCTCCTGGTGCCCGAGGGGCTGGCATGCTGAGCAGCCCCAGTAAATACTGTATATTAAACAAAGGGGGGGGCAGATTCCCAGAGGGCTACAAAGACTCAGCCACAGACACCCCCTCCTCCCTCAGGGACAATCACTAGTGTTCAAAGACGTTCTCCGACGCTTGTCAGCTCCCTGCATGGCTCCTGCACCCCGCTCTTTCTCTCCACACAGAAACCTTCTTTCCTCAGCCTGTTGCCTCCTGCCTATCACATCTGGCTCTTGCTTATGCTGAAACCCCTCTCGTTGTCCACAAAGTCTGAGCTTTCCTGTGTGATGTTAACAGATTCCCACATCCGTGCACACAATTCACAGCAAACATTTGGGTACTGGAGATGCTGGCAGGACTGAGGTGATGGGCAACAGTCACTCCTAAGCCTCATTCACACACAAACCAAAAATGAGATGCTACGTGCAGCACATTGTGGAAATCTGCTGCACAGACACATGTTGTTGCCATTAGGTTCCAGAGTTAATAGCTCACTGCTGAATGGGTCGCTATTTCTAGAGCTGGCGGGTGCTGTTGCTGCAGGCCAAGGCGATGAAAAACTCAAATGGCACATTAGTGGTGGGGAGTGCCGTGCTGCCCCACAACCAGTGTGAGTGTCACTGGAGGGACCCCTTGCCCTACAGCTGCTGCCCTTTCCCTAACAGGGAACTGCTGTAACCAGGCTTGGAGTTTTACCAGGTCACTGGCAGAGCGGCTTAGCAGAGACACTCTGTCATATCAAACCAGCTGGGGACGTGGCATTTCTCCATTTGCTAAAGCTCCTAATTTTGTTTGCTGTGTGGCTGCTGCGCCCAAGGCAGCCTGGGGTAAGTGGACATCTCCAGGCCTGACTCCACACAGCAATGAATGATTGTCATGGTTAAAAGCTGGGTGGCTGCTGGTCAGAAACCAGGTGTAAATGGTCTAGAATCAGTGCACTGGCCACAAGATCTCAGGGATGACCCTGGCCCCCAAAATCCAAGACAACGGCCAGCAGTGGGTCTGAGAATTCATCCACAGACCCCCCGTGTCCCTAGGGGAGCTGCGCAAGTCACCAGAGGAGAGGACTAAAAAAGCTGCACCTTGTCCTAGGCAAAGTCCTGGTCCATAGAAACCAGGGTTGAGGACCCTCTTAGCCTGCCTCTGGACTCCCAGCTCTCATATTTCCCTGACCCACTCTTTAACCCACAGATACTGGATTTATTTTGCCCAACCTGCTCCTGAACCTGAGACCCCTTGTTCCCCCTGCCCACATCTTGCTTCTGAACCTGCCTCCTCATATTTATCCCCCCACTTGCTCCAGACATCTTACCTCCAGCCTGCTCCAAATGCACATCCTGACCCAGGCCCACTAACCTGCTCCCAGACCCACCTCACCTCCCAGCTCTGCCAGCCAGCTGCCTTTTCCGCCGGTCAGCCCAGGGTGCCAGGGCCATTTGCCACCAGCCCAGCCAGACTGTCCCAGTATTGCCAGCCCCGAATGCTCAGAAATGTGCCAGACTCACCAAAAATCACAGGATTGGCTTTAAAACACAAGATGATGTAAAAACAATTGCTCTGGGTTTTTTTTTTATTAGCCTTCTGCTTTTAAAGCCTGTAAGGTGCATTTGGGGTACGTTTTGAAGGCATTTGAGGGCTAGAAACTGAGTTTTTCTTTAGAACAAAGGCTGAAATCCTCACATTGCCACTTTGCTCCAGGAATGGGGGTTTCAAGGAAGACAATCACTGCACCTTTTCCCACGGCTTTAATTCCCTTCAGCCGCCCCCCATCTTCTCCTGACCCCTGACCGCCCCCTCACCCCACCAGCCTGCTCCAGCATCTGCCCTGAGCCCTGATTTGTGTCCTGCATCTGAAGAGCTTTTCCCTGGCCTTTTCTTCCAGCTCTAAACTGCAGCAGAAAAGCAGGGATCCCCCCAGCACCCACGGACCCGGCAGAGAAGATGGGGGGGTTCAAATAAACCCCCCAGAGGCACAGACACAGCTCAGGGGAGAAGGGACCCCCAGCCCAGGGGAAATATCAGCCCCACCTTTGGGGGTTTCACCTGTTTTCTGGCCGGCTCCGGCCTCTCCCGCTGGCTCCGTTTGCTCCCGGGGCAGCTTTTCCCTTTCACTTTCAGTCTCGCTCCCTTTTCTCACCTGCAGCTTCCAGCTCGGCCCCTGGCTGCTTTTCCCCTAGAGACAGACAAGCCTCTGCTTTCTGCATCCTGCTGGGGGGACTCCTCCACTTGGTCCAACCCCAGACCCGGCAGGGCTGGAGATTGCAGCTGGGAGCCAAAGAGCCGGGCTTGGCCAGACACATCCGGGGAGGAGGAAAGATTTAACTCGAGCAGCAACCTGCACACAAGAGCAATGGATACAAACTGCCTGACATGACGTTTAGACTTGAAATTGGACACAGTTATTGTTATATTTTGGTGGATTAAAATCCAGCAATAAGAGGCAGCCACTCCCAGCTCCCTATAGCATCTTTATGGGAAGAGAGCTGGGAGCCCAGATGTTCAGCTTTCCCTAGCACTAAAACAACCCACCCATCTAGCGCTGTGACAACCCCAGTGACCTAAGGCAGTGGTTTACACACTTTTTTCCTTGGCACCCAACTGAAAAAAAAAATGTTTATGCCACAACCCCAGAATTACATCTCACAGCAATGCAGTCCAGCCTTTTGGTGGTGGTGGCTGAGGGAGTCATGACCCAGAAGCTGAGGGTCTGCAACCCAGTCCTGGATCCCAACCCATGGTTTGCAACCCACTGCCCTAAGGTAATCCAACCATCACAGGCTTCTACCTGCCAGAGCGGTGAATTTCTGGACCAGCCTGCCAACGGGAACAGCAGGGAGAAGAGACCTAGCAGGTTTAAAAAACTGCACTAGATATATTTGTGGAGGGCAAGGGCATAACTACAGCAGGATGAGCAGGGCTTTGCCTCCGGCACGCCAGGGCACCTTCATTGAGCCACTCCATTAAAGGGCACGATCCTCACCGCTTGCTCCAGGCACCGGCCACTGAAAGGGGTGCTCAATTCTTTAGTCACGGCCCTAGCGGAGGGGATGATATCATGGGACAGGCTAGTCCAGTGATTGACCCGTCTTTGACTACTGGTGGTAAATATGCCAATGGCCAGTGCTGGGACTTTTGATGGGCTGGGTTCTGAGTTATTACAGAGAACGCTTTCCTGGAGTCTGGCAGGTGAGTCTTGCCCACATGCCGAGGGGTTGGTTGATCACCAGAGTTGGGAAGAAATTTTCCCACAGGGTAGATTGGCAGAGACCCTGTTGTTTGTTTGTTTGCTTTTCCCTTACTCTGTAGCATGGTGCCTGGGTCACTTGCTGGTGGATTCTTTGTACCTTGAAGTCTTTAAATCATTATTTGAGGACTTCCATAACTCAGCCCTAGGTTAGGTGTTTATTACAGGTGTGAGTGGGTGAGATTTTGTGACCTCCAGGGTGCAGGAGGTCAGACTAGGTGATCCCATTGTTTCCTTCTGACCTCCCTTCCTTCTTGAGAGCAGGGATCTCAAACTCAAATGACCATGAGGGCCACATGAGGACTAATCCCTTTTCATACAACAATATTGCAAATATTGGTAACAATAGTGTTATTGCAGGCTGCAGGAAATAGCTTTAGCAGTCACATGCTGCTTGTGGGCCACATGTTTGAGACCCCTGCCTCAGAGCCTATGAATCAGCTTGGGGGCATAGGGAGTACACTTAGTTTCTATGCCCTGTCCACATGTGAATCCAAAATGAGATGCCATGCACTGCAGACTGTGGAGACCTTCATAAAAGGATCATCCTTTTCTCTCTTAACTGCTTGGATCAGCAGAACTAGTCAGAAATAGTCAACAGTGCAGACATTTATGTTATCATTAGGTTTCAGAGTCAATGGTTCATTCAAATAAATCACGGTGCAGTTCCAAGCTGTCTGAAGGCTCAAGGAGACATCCTGCATTGGTTACAGTGGGCCACTTCTAAAGGGAATGGGGTTTTGGGGGGGGGAAGTAGGTTAATTTTTCCTTTTGCTGGGTGAGGGAAGGGTTGCAACTGTAGGAGTTTGAGATTTAATTTTGTTTTGACTTGGAACTTAGATTCTGGAGCATAAGCTGCAGCCACCAGCATCTTCTGTTCATAGATGCTGCAGCATCTTCTGTTCATAGAGTGCCCTGGAATGCTTCCCTCTAAAAATAGGGTGTTCTGGGGCATTCCAGCACATTTTTAACCCTATAAGTAAAAAGCCAGACAAAATTATGTATTTTTAAAATGCCTGCCAGAGACAGGACGTGAAGGTGAGAAGGAGGACCCCTAGCCATGGGTCACCACTTTGAAGGTGTTTCCAGAGTTGTTAAGGAAGGAAAACTAAACTGGAGTACACGTTGTGTCCACCTCTTGGGCCTGCCCACTGAAGGAGTGAATGTCACACAGCTGGAACCACTGACCTCACAGCCATAGCTATTTCTCTCTCCAGGAATTATCTACAAATGGACTTGTAGTTTCCCAAGTGTATTGGCAGTGGACAACTATCTGGGACACATTATTTCATCTACTGCCCCAGCTCCACGTGCACTTTACACCCTCCTTTGTAGCAACTTCTTCCAAACCTGTGCACTGCTGGGACAGATGCAGCATGTGAAAGCAAGTGCGATTGCAGTGCTTTTCTATGCTTTAAGCACCTGATTTTGTTTTCTGTGTAGCCATTGGACCCAGCATAGCCTGGGGTAAATGGATGTCTTTGGCCCAGACTCAGTATGGTGGTAAAGGTTACTGTGTGGGTGGCTACTGGTCAGGAGCCAGGTGTCTGGAATTAATGGAACTTGCATCATTCTGGCAGCCAGGAGATGTGCACAAAGCACCCAGACCTGTTCCTGGTGTAACTTCACTGACACCAGTGGGCGACTAGGAGCACAGGGATGATTTTGGCCTGCAAAATCCAAGTCTGTTGCAGCCACTGAGAGAATAGTAATAAAAAGACAGTATTTTGTATTAGGCAATATCCTGGTTCACTGAAACCAAAAGCTAAGCCCTCACATGGATGGCTAGATTTCAGTAGCTCTGAGCTGATGGGAAAGGGGAAGGAAGTCTGCTCGCAGTGCAAGGCCTGTCCTCATTATACCTGTTAACCTGGTTTGTAACCACTTAATGGAATGACTGACTCTAAACGTGGTTTTATTTGCACATCGGCTGGTTAAATTGGGGCTAGTAACCATAGATGCTAACAGTGGTTGACACTGTTTTGGGAGAGTGGGGTACCGGGGTGTGAAACCTCACCGTGCGAGAGTGTTTCCCAACTGAGAGACAAGAGTCCAGACAGCTTATTTTGGGTTAGTCACTATTTATGTAACTTTTATTAAGATATGTAGGTACACACAAGAAAAAGAAAAATTAAAAATGTAGCAGCAATTTATAATAAAAACCCTTAACAGTCTTATTAATCTAATGACTAACTTATAAAAATTAGTAACTTCTTTGTGTAATAATACTCAATGACCACTAGATGGGGTAATTGAACTATAAATGCGGCTTGTTGTTTTTATAGTGGAAAGACTATACCCTTAATGCTAAAGGAAAAACTCAACTAAAACTTAATAAAACGCTCAAACCCTATAAATCCTAAATAGCACAAACGCCTTGCTTCTCCCCCTTGCTCTCCAGACATCATGGGTCACAGCCCGGCGAGGCTAGCCATGGGTTGTTTGCGGCTAGGAGTTACAAGGGTCGGCTGGAGTGTTAAACACAGTTCAGTTGAATGTGTTTACAACCGAGCTGATTAGCGGAGATAGATGCTATAAACACAAAGGAGGTTAAACAAATTTGCAAGCAATAATAACATACATCAACAAAGATTATTAAAACTATGCATAATAAGTTTTTAATAAATTTCCCCAAATCAATAAATTTATTAATTTGACCAAATCATATTTACCACGTGGATGTTATCTCCGGAGGGTTCAGCAGATCCACTTTCTTGTTAGAAAAAATGAAGAACCAGCACAGTATAGAATTCAGGGGGGAAACAAACCTGCACTTGGCCAGCCCTGGATCTTACATTTACCAGGTCTGACTGCAACCAGCTAACAAGCAAGGTTGCGTGCTCCTGCCACCCCTTTTCAGGGAGAAGCAGCGGCCCGCCGTGGGCCCTGCTCTCCGGGAGTGCCCAGGTAAAAGTTCCAAAAAGGAGAAAGAATATAAGAAGAAAAAATTTGGAAAAAGAAAAAGACCTGCTCGAAAACCAGGCACCCTTTGTTGATCAGGCAAAGGGGTTTAGAACGCCACCTGTTTAGGGAAGCGTGGGAAGGTGCTTTGGGCTGGCCAAACCCTCAGCGGTGCGGGAAGCTGTTAACCTCTCGCCCCTCCGACGAGTTAACAAATTAGGCCTTCTTTTATAACCAAAGCCCCCACATCAGTGTATTGCCCCCATTTGCCTGGGAAATTGTTGTCCCTGATCACAAATTTGATTATAATCCGGTGCTGCAAAAAATGTTTTCTTCTGATCTCAAAAACCGCTGGGAACCAGTGCTGTATGTGCTTTTAGTGAGTTCTTGAGAGATTGCTTTGGTATGCGACTGCTGACCCTGGGACATAAAGTCACATAGAGCTATTGTTTTAGCACGGGCCTGACAAGCAGATGTCCTGCCAGACTGTAGCCCATTGTATACACAGGCCTAAGGTTTGGTCAATAACTTTAGGACCCCAAAAATGTCTAATAATGATATTCTTACTATTTATGCACAGCTTTTTCAAATTTCCTGTTTTCTGCTGCTCATGTGATCATGTGGTTGAGAAATTCTGTACTAAAGAACAGTTGTAGACAGCCATTCTGCAAACTGCATTTTCATTTATATTTAAATAAATACAACACACACACTTAAGTGATCAAAACTAGGTGTTTAATCACTGTCCAGTGACACCAACATACTATATAATTAGAACAGTTGTAGACCACAACCTTATCCAGAATGATCCATTTCAACTAGAAATGCTTTTCCATTATGAATGAATCAAACAAAGTAATTTTTCACTAACAATCCCCCATGTTTTATTTTTTTTCCCCAAAACATACATGCATCCAACTGTTCATTACAGACTCTGGCTACTGTAGGCAAAAATAACTTTTTGTACTTGAGAAAATTATATAATTAGAACTACCACTAAAAGGAATTTGAAACATTATGAGTCAAATTCTGCCTTGATTTACCTCTGATTTACTCCACTTGCTTCAATGCAAAATATGGTTGTATGTGTACCTGTGACATATATTGAAAATGGCACAGTGACTGTGTGCCATTGTAATAAAATATCTTAATTCTATATGACTAAGAAAATCCACATTGGTGATACGTCAAATACATTTGTCATGCCCAATGTATTGTCACTAAGTAAGAAATGTATCATAAAATTATATTATTGTAAAGTATTACTGGATTATCTGATATACAAAAGATTTTGCCTAAGAGGCCACACAAGGGAAGTGGGAATGTGGGGGTTTGGGGGTTTGTAGCCCTTTTACATGGATACCATCCTGTTCCCCAAGCATTTGGGAATCACAGAATCACAGACCCTGGAAAGGACCATGACAGGTCATTGAGTCCAGTTCTCTGCATTCATGGAAGTAGGGCTGTCTCCAACGGAGTGCAGGGCCCAGGACCAATCAGCCTATGGGGGGGGGGGTTCCACAAACCCCAATGCTGGGGGGTGCAGGATGGGCTGCAGGATAGGCTGGCCCCACACTCCCCCCCTGAACCCGCCACTCTGCCCCTAGGACAGAGCAGGCCGGTCTGGGGGCTGAACTCTCATCTCTCACCTTGCCCCTGCGCCAGCCCTCCCTGCCCCTACGGAGGAACAGGACAATAGAGTGGGGCTCGTCCTTTGGGCTGACCCTCCCCACCCCTGGGTAAACTGTTCCCCACCCTGGGAGTGGGGCAAGCCAGCCAGGAGCAGAGGCTGGTTCTGCATTTCCCCTTCCTCCCCCCCAGCCTTCAGCTCCACACCAAACGCAGCAGGGACTGGGTGAGAAAGTGCAGGTGTGGGGGGCACAGCAGGGCAGCGTGGGGCTCACGGAACGATTCCCCCTCTTGCTCCTCCCTCCCGGGACACCTCTGTGTGGCAGGACCATGTACCTCCAATAAACCATCCCTGACAGGTGCTGCTCTAACCTGCTCTTAAAACCTTCCAATGATGGAGATTCTCCATCCTGCCTAGGCAACTTATTCCCCTGGTTAATCAGCCTGACAGTCAGGAATTTTTTTGTAATGTTGAACCTAAACCTCCCTTGCTGTAATTTAAACCCATGGCTTCTTGCACTGTCATTGGTAGTTATCGAGAATAATTTTTCTCTCTCCTCCTTGGGACAACCTCTTAGTGATTTGAAAACCTTTATCATATCCCCTCAGTCTCCATTTTTCTAGACTAAACAAACTCAGCTCTTTCAATCTTCCCTCATAAGTCTTTGTGCTCACCCACAACCATTTCAGATCTGAGGATAATTTATACCTCCAAATCAGCAGCACTGCTGTGGGCACCTGCATGGCCCCACAATATGCCAACATTTTTATGGGAGACTTAGAACAACGTTTCCTCAAGTCTCATCCCAAAGCACCCCTCCTCTACTTACGCTACATTGATGACACCTTCATCATCTGGACCGATGAAAGGGATGCTCTTGAAGATTTCCACAGAGATTTCAACAATTTCCACTCCACACTCAAATTGAACCTGGAATGCTCCATACAGGAGATCCCCTTTCTGGACACTATAGTTCAAATTAAGGATGGACACATCAACACCACTCTGTACTGAAAACCTACTGATCGGTATAATTATCTACATCCCTCGAGCTTCCATCCTAAACACACCACACGATCCATTGTCTACAGCCAAGCACTAAGATATAACTGCACCTGCTCTGATCCCTCAGACAGAGACAAACACCTTCAGGATCTCTGTCAAGCTTTCTTAAAACTATGGTACCCACCTGAAGAAGTAAAGAAACAAATTGACAGAGCTAGATGTGTACCCCACAGTCAACTACTGCAGGAAAGGCCCCAAAAAGAAAACAACAAAACGTCACTGGTCACCACATACAACCCTCAAGTCAGACCTCTACAACAGATCATTAAGGACCTCCAGCCTATTTTAAAAGATGACCCCTCACTCTCTCTAGCCTTAGGAGACAGACCTCTCCTCACCTACAGACAACCCCCAAACCTTAAACAGATACTCACCAGCAACTACAGACCTAACAACAGAACCATTAAAGCAGGCACATATCCCTGCAACAAACCATGCTGCCAACTCCGTCCACATATCTGCACAAAAGACACCATCATAGGACCTAATCAAGCCAGCTACTCCATCAAAGGCTCCTTCACCTGCTCATCCACTAATGTGACTTATGCCATCATGTGTCTGAAATGCCCCCAATGCCTTATACATTGGACAAACAGGACAGTCCCTATGCAGAAGAATAAATTGGGCACAAAACTGACAGCTGAAATCACAACACAAAAACAACAGTTGCTGAGCACTTCCATCTTTCTAATTACTCCATTGATGATTTGTTAATGATGGTCCTCAAGTAAATCAATGGGACATCAAGACTTCAGAGAAACAGGTGAAATTCAACTAATATGCAGATTAGATTGTGTGAAAGCAGAACTGAATCATGATTGTGGGTTCTTTTCCCATTATAACATGTTATTTGACTTCACCTCCCCTCTATGTGCTGTTTCCTAGGGTTTGAATGCTTACAAGTACTCTGACTTGCTGTTGCAGTATGACCTCATTCCATGTCTTACACTCCCCTGCATTTATTTTCACCCCATTCTGTAAGCTCCCCTTCTTCAAAGCATCTGACGAAGTGGGATTTTCTCCCATGAAAGCTCATGCAACAAATAAATGTTAGTCTTTAACTGCCACAAGACTCCTTGCTTTTTTTGTTTTACTAGACTAACATGGCTACCCCTTTGGAATCTCATAAGTCTGAGGCACTGGTTTGCTTTGAGGAGCTAGTCTGTTGGCATTTCCCAGAACTGCAACATTTCCGGATTACCCTACAACAGAATCTTCTAACTACATCCAGTGGTGTGACACTACACATATTTTAACAGGACAGTAATTTTCATCATATTGTGAACTTTCAAATGATACCCCTAAACCTAAGGCATGCTTCATACAAAATTTATCACATACTTGTCAAAGAGCGAACTTGAGAGTACAGGCTGCCACAAAAATTCATGCACGAGTACATGTCCTATGTGCTCCAGAGCTTGTTCCTGCACTTTGAATAGTCAGCACTTCCTAAGAAGAGGAAAGCTTGTCTTATGGCTGAGGAGCTGAACTAAAAGACAGGTGATGTGAGTTCTGCTCATATCTGCCCCAGAGACTTCCTACGTGATCTTGTATAAATCATTTAGGCCCAAATTCTCAAAACTACCAGTAGCTGTTACTGTGCTTTAGTGTCACAACATCTAACAATTTACAGCCTAAGTCTCATTTTCAAAACTCATTTAAGCACTTGGGACTACCAATGGGATTTTGGCTCCTAAGTGCCTCAGCTTCTCCTTTGTAAAAAATAGGTGTTTGATATTTAACATGTGAGACAGAGTTGATTAATACAGCTCAGATCCTACACTGCTGATCACCATAGAAAAGCCTGTTTTCAAAGGAACAATAATTAAAATTTACAAAACTTGTGAATAGATTAAATGAGTGCACATCCTAATACTTAGACCTGTCATGCTGGATGCTGGAGAGTGGAGTTGTGGAAGAAAATTTTCTGAAAATGTGCCCCTTAATCACTGTCCTATTACTATTAACATGACATTTCTGTTTTTTCTTACATAGTGTTGCCTGATTTCTGGCTGCTCAGCCATTTGAATGGGGTTACAGGCTTGTGTAAGAGTCCGCCCAGTCCCTTCCAGGTGCAGACTATCCACCTAGGGAGCAGGTGAACCAAAGAAGTCACTAGTCTCTGGTCCCTTACACAGAGAGAAAAAACTAGTCTGCTTCAGCCTCTTGGGTGGGGTGAACAAGTAGTCTTTAGCCCTGAGGTAGGGCAAATCCCAAACAATTAGCCTTGGCCCCGCAGGCAGGACAACTAACTAGTAGAATCATAGAATCATAGGGTTGGAAGGGACCCCACAAGGTCATCGAGTCCAACCCCCTGCCAAAAAAAGCAGGAGTCCATGGCTGTTTAAGGAGGCACACAAATCACAAGCCCTGGGGCTGGGGAGGACAACTCGGGTTATCAGATGGGTTTCCCACTTCAGGTTTCACATCCCCACAGGTAGCCTGCCTAGGGGAAGGGGAGAGGAGGAAGGGGACACAGGCCTGCCTATGTCCACCATGCCCCAGTCCAGGCCCCTACCAATGACTGGGGGTTCAGCCATTGGATCAGCGCGACTCCTGCCGCAACACGCTGAGCCCAGTATGGGGCTCAGGCCAGGGTGCCTGGGGTGCAGTTTCCCTGGGCCACTTCCTACCTCTTCTCCCTGTGGTACCTGCTTGGTCCCTTTGGCAGAGTCCTCAAGGTAGCTGTCCAGGGGCAAGGAGCAGAAGCCCTCCATCTCATCGGGTGGGGGTAAATTGGGCAGCTCCACTTGGTCCTCCCCAAGGGGCAGTTCCTGCAGGTCACAGCTCGCAGGGTTGCCTTCCTCCCTGGTGAGTGGCAGTTCTTCTAGGTTGCAGGAGGGTGGTGTTGGGACTCGGTCCCAGAAGCCCAGGACCTCGGGGAAAAACTCAGGGAGTCCTAATTCTAGCAGCACCTCCCACCAGCTCCCCATTCCCAAGGGAAGCTGGCCTCTCCTCCAGGGCACCTGCCATGGGGGGCAGGGGGGGGCGAGCCAGCCCTCCCAGTGCCAGGGCAGAGATCATTCCCTTGGGCTGAGGGATGGCTGGAGCTGGGCAGCCTGGAAGTAGTCATCCTCCCTCCTTGGCAGCCAGGGCTGAACTTAGCTCCCTGGCCTTGCTTTTATACTTCCTGGCCTGCCCACTG
The DNA here is from genome assembly GCA_007922195.1 of Podocnemis expansa. Taxonomy (NCBI): domain Eukaryota; kingdom Metazoa; phylum Chordata; order Testudines; family Podocnemididae; genus Podocnemis; species Podocnemis expansa. Next base: position 1,055,965 of record ML682308.1, on the reverse strand, counting down.
ACTTCTGGTCTGGTGGACACACCCCTTCAGGCTCCGCCTGCCAGGGAGCTGGCCGTTGTTTCCTGGTTGTCTCTGAAGGCGGCCATGTTACCTCCTTGTCCTCTGAAGACGGCCATGTCCCCTCCTTACCGTTTGCCAATGGATCTGATCAGAAGATGGTGATGTTCCTGTCACAGAATCTGGCTACAGAGACTATTTTCAAGGGCCCTTGAGGCGCACGAGAGGGACGATAATGCTGGTAACCGAATCTGTATGGTTTATACACTTTTATTAACATAGTATGAAATGACAAATGAATTATTAAAAGAAAATAGATACAGAAATGGATATCTATCTAGCTAGGTGACCTGGGTGAGAGAGATGTCTGGTTCCTGAAGTCTTGACTGGAAGGGTGGAGGGCTTGGTGGTGCTAGAGAGCTAAGAGCTTTAAGTCAATACTTAGTGTAGCCTGAGAACACAGATTCTAGTAAACACTAACTAAAAGAAGTAGCTAGTGATTACACCCGCGTAATCTGGTTTGACCTTTTTATACCCTACATAGTATGGGTCCTTCTTCTAAGACCAAACTTGGTTTCTTTATCCTCAAGTTATTTGAGTAAACATTCCATAGGTGTGTAGGTTTGCATGTATTAATGACGTATGCATATCACAGACTCCTAGGGTTGGAAGGGAGCTCATGAGGTCATCTAGTCCAACCTCCTGCTAAAAGCAGGACCACTCCCACTAAATCATCCCAGCCAGGGTTTTGTCTAACCAGGCCCTAAACATTTCCAAAGATGGAGATTCCACCACCTCCCCAGGTAACCCATTCCAGTGCTTCACCACTCTTCTAGTGAGAAAGTTTTTCCTCGTATCCTTTCCATATGTTTCCAGACTGCTCGCTCATCAAGCATCTGTTATTTCTAACCCTTTCTTTGGTCTACTTGTAAAATTTATTTGGGGCCTGAACTGGACAGTGCCCCACTCTGATGCCTTCTGACTTAATGTAGGGTGATAAAGTCATAACCACATATGAAACTTATCATTACTTGTCTGGGCCAGGGGCCCTGAACTTATGTATGCCTTAGCTTTGCATGAAGGACAAGGTCTGCAGGTCTTTTTGCATAACAGCTTTAACATTTTAATATGAATCTATCACTCTATTATATATAGAAACTTTAAATCTATGTGGAAAGTATATAGGTAAAAGGAAGCAGGCTAGTTCTATAGGCTCCAGTGCAGAACTATAGGGTATTCTTCATTTATGTCTTGTGGTATTGTGGAGGAATTCTGGGACTGCGACCTTACAAAGTGCTGAGGCCTAACAGCATTGAGACACAGATGGATAGCTTAGTAGGGCTTGGGGTGGAAGGAGCCACAGTTTCTCTGTTCACTAACACGCCGAGAAGTGGGCCAGTATAAGCAACTAAGTGATAAGGTACACTGTAAGGAGTCTCACTGAGTCTGTGTGCAACCTGTGTCTGCTCTCAAGGACAGTGTACTGAAATTTGGAGACAGAGAAGGTGTTTGGATTTGCCTGCAGATTTCTGAAAAGTCAGCCCATTTGGGTCAGCTCAAGGACTAGGCCAAGATCTGTGGTGCAGGTGAATTACGATTGGAAGGTATATGGGAATAAGGCAGGTCAAGAGAAGAGGTTGTAAGTGGGGGAATTTTGGTGCAAAAAGGCTAGATCCAGAACTTAATTGGCTATATAGCAATAGTTTATGCTTTGTAATATGATGTAATATCTCACTATATAAGAATAAGGTACACTATTCTCGGGGCTCTTGGGTACTTGCCCTTGGGCCCGCAGCTGTGTAGAATAAAGCTCCACTCCTCACTAAGTTTGTGGGCCCCCCCTTACTCAGAATTCCTCTACAATATCTTGTAAGTACCTAATTTTAACTATATGTTGAAGGAATAATTATACTCATTTTCTTATAAAACTTCATCATTCATTTCATGGTTGTCACAGTTGTTGCTACCAAATGATACCCATTGAATTTGAATTAATTTTGGGTAGCAGGCTTCTCAAAATCGGTAAAAGGATGATGGAATTGATTAATTCTATTTTGAAGAAGAAGAAAGATAATGTCACAAGATTTCTTTTTATATGATTGTGTTACAAGAATCTTATAAAATATAATCTTTTGTGAAGTTTCATAGCAACTTCCCTCTTGAGCCATATGAAAATATTGTTTTGGTTTGGTTTCATTTTTAAAAAGTAAAATATGAGAAATCCTTAACTCATACTTCACTTTAATTTTGATTGTAAAATCTCCTTTCTAAATGTATTCAAGCAATATTAATTGCAAATATTACTTCATATACATTAAAAGTGTAAATCTCTCACAGCCATGTCATTCTTATAATATTGCTTTTTCAGACATTTGAAGCCTTTTTTTAATCTCACTGCATATTTTTTTCTTGTCTATGTCTTCCCAATCTCTGGGGAGTGCTCCCTTGCCTTTGAATTCTCCATTCCATGTTTTTTCTAAGTCAGATCTGAAATGACTGACAAACCATTTCCAGTAAAGCGGTTAAAAGGTATCTGGTTTGATGTCCCAATTTGCATACTCACCTCCTATTGCCTGGTAATAGTTCCATGGAATTTTTTCCCCATTACACACTATGATGTTATCATTTGCTACAAGGCTGGAACAAATGTCAGTGACTAGATGATTTGTTCCTTCCCACCGGATGCCACTCAGGACCTGAGGACGATGAAAAGGAGTGCTGTGATTTCCATCGTGACCAGGAATTGTGCGCATGCAGACAGCCTTGCAAAAGGGACATTTCTTCCAACATCCAGAGAGCTGCTCAAATAGGATTTCATGAGGTTTTGTGACAAATGAGTCCAGATTAATCTCAGAGAATGTTTGTTTCAGCTGTTTTAAGGCAGAATCCAATGATTCAAACACTGTTTCTTTTAGAAATTGTATGTCTTTTATCTCTTGATGCTCAATGCTTCTCAGATCACTTCTGGAAAGGCACAAATCATCTCCAAGCCTGATACAAAATTCATCCAGCCACAAGGCTGCATTACCATGTTTATCTTGCACAACTTTAGTTGATTCACAAAGTGCTGAAAGAACAAGAGTCTGGAAAGAATCAAGATGGAAATTTAAAATATTTTTCAATTTTGGATTTTTTTTATCTAAGCAATAGCTGTCAACACTTCGTCTGATAAAATCCTGCATATAATACTCTGGATAATAAATGTACAGCTGATATGTCTCAAAATCTTCCTTCTCTAAAAGATGTAATAGCATGAACAATTCCAGTTTGATTCTATTGCCGCTGAAGTCTGGATAGTCAGACCTCACCTCATTTGCTATGTCAATGGCAGTCTTGAAACAGACTACATGGAGGATAGCAGATTTAAGATTGTTGCGCAAAAATTGCGATGGATGTAGCTCCTTGGCAGGCAATTTTAAAAGAGCTAAAGAATTCCTCTTTCTTACTTTCCAGATACAAGACTGGATCATTTGATTTCTCGAATGCTTTGAATGTCTCTCTAAACTTCCTTCTTGCCATTTGACATAAATAGAGAGCTACATCCACTTTGTATGCTTGTGTTAATGTAAAATTTGCATCCCTTGAATCAGATTCTAACTCTGTCCTTATTAACTCCACTATTTCATGGAAGTAGCTAGGGTTGTAATGCATTCCCTCTCTTTCTTTCTTCTTAGTGAAGTCAGAGATACAGCGCTCTAGGTGTGCTGTTATTGCCTTTAAATCCTCAGTATCACATTCTTTAACAGTCTTCTTCTTCATCCAATACCATTCCCTCTTCATGGAGATGTGCTCAGAAAGGTTCAAAGGAAACACTGTCCATTCAGAGGATGTTCTAATCCTGTTTCTTATGTTGCGTTCTGATGTAAAATGATTCAGAAGGAAATGTTGCATGTCAGCATTAATGTTGGGCTCATCAATACAAGGCATACTGGAAGACACATCAGCAACCCATTTTGTCCACATACTCATGAACCTATCTCTAAGTTCACTTTCACTCAATTCCTTATCTCTGTAATGTAGGGCCAACTCCTTGCTTTTTCTAAGCAACTCATCTTTGTAGGCTAATTTCTTTTGTTCAAATCTTCTTTGACGATTCTTTAGATTGATAAGTTCTTCACCCTTCTGACAAATTTTGTTGATCTGCTCTTGTCTGAAAAAGTTCATTCTTGTTTTAATATTTTTTTCCCATTGAATCAGTATGTTACAGTCCTTGTCCTCACTAAAATACCTTTCTAGTTCCTTTTCAATGGCAGCATATTTTCCTTTAACTCTGTTTTCAAGAGTGTCTCTATCTATTTTGGAGATTCTTCCATTTTGAATTTGGATATTCAGCTTGTTCTGTAGATCAAGCACGAAACGTCTCAGTTCCCAGGTCCATTTGTTGTAGCTGTTTTTTAGTCTGTTGTATACAACAATTTCCAGGTTGTTTTTAAAGCTGAAAACAAAATCCTCATTTAACAAAGCCTCCCAAAGGTCCTGAGTGCGTGTTTTTAATTCTGACAGTCTTAGAAAACTGTGTTTGGATTTTTCCTTGGCAGCCATGAGAATTTTCCTCTTTAGTTTCTGCACATTTTGGCTGTAGCTGGGGTTTGGAGGTGCCATTGGTGGGTCTCCTTCCCAGAGGTGAGCAAAGTAATGAATGTGGGTGTTCACATCAAATTGGATGACGTCATTAAAGCAGGTCACATCATAGGACTCCTGCTGGCCTGCAATTACAGCCATTTCATCTAATTTTTCCTGAAGGCATCTTCGTCCTTCCATATTTTTTTCTTTTGCAGTTATGTCTCCAACATTCTGGTGCACAAACAAACAGCTTGGGGATAGCTTGACCTGCTTCATCCTCAGAAGTGCATGGACAGCAATCTGCAATATATCTTGCATTTCTGAAGGATTCTCTCCATAAATATTTATCAAAGTTGTGTTGCCAAGACCAATGACAAAAGTGGCTAGCTCATTATCATGACTGAGTACGGATCTATTCTCTAGTTTTGTTGCCCGAAGTCCTTCAGTGTCAATAACCACCATAAAGTCAAAGTCCAGCTCTGCTCTGAGCCCATCATCCACCTTCACTAGATGCATAAATGCTCCCCTGGTGCGCCTCCCGGCGCTGACTCTAAACTGAAGACCAAACATGGCATTGAGCAGTGTTGACTTTCCAGTGCTCCGATTGCCAAGTACAGAGAGAACAAACACCTTTTTGTCTCCTAATTTCTCAATTAACTTGTCCAAGATGGCTCCTATCCACTTCAATGGCACATAAGAAGTGTCACCATCCATCAGCTCAGTGGGATACCCTTCAACCATCAAATCAGCTGCAATCTGTGGTAGTTCAAGAAAGCATTTATCCTGTTCGTCCAATGCATCCAAAGCTTCATAAATCTGACCCACCTCTCTCAAAAGATGCTCAAGCCCCAAAGTACATACACTGATTTCATGTGCTAATTTTTCTAATTGTTTTTCCACGTTATTATTTTCTCCTCTTTGTTTTTTTGCCAGACTTTTTGACCACAAATCATGGTATTTTTGGTGAAGCTGTGAAAGATGATTTGAAGACACATCAGGTATAAATATTTTCAGCCACTGTAAAAAGTACATTTTGGTTTCATGGGATGGTAAATTCAGAGCTGAAAGTACTGACTGCGTTAATTCATTCAGCGGGAAAGCTCTCTGTAACTGACCCTGTCGTATTGCATGTTTTTCTGATTTTATTTGGCTTAGGTGCTGTTCAATGCTCAGGTTCTCAGTGCCCCGCAGATGGGTACGTTCTTTATCCTTCATACACCACTTGTGCCATAATTCTCCTTGGAGAGGTAGTAATTTGTCCTTAATATCAAAAATCTTTTCCTGTTTCAGAAAACCTATTACTTTTTGTGCCAGTTCTTTGCCTTCCTTGCACTCTCTTTTGTCTTCATCAACAAGGAATCCTTGCTTTCGAGCAATATCTGTACAGTTAGCAAGACTACAAGAAATATTTGAAGTTCCTACAGCACATTTAATTGCAGTGGTCACTTCATCCACCAATTCAGCTTCATTCCGGTCCTTAGCAGCTATTTTGACTAGCTTTCCAGACTTGTTAACTGGTACTCTCTGTTTATCAGTAAAGAGAAGGATGAGAGGTTTGGGGGATTTTAGGAGGTCTTGTAAAACCTTTGTGCCCTTTTCATTGCGATCAGTGTCTGACAAGAGAACCACAGTGACAGAAGCTATTTCCTGTAAAAAATTGACTTGTCGCTCATGTTCTCTTGCATCTCCATGAAGATTAGTGAATGCAATGCAATTGTCAAAGCTACCATCCTTATCTCTACCTGGACAATACCAAGTGATTTCGACAACTCCTTCCATCAAGAGGCAGTTTTTAATACTGCCTTTATAGTGACGGTGGAAAAAAATATTATGTTTCTGCTTGCTCAACAGTGTATTTAAGAGCTGAGATTTAGAAAAAGAAGATGCACCAAATCTTATGAAGGACACCACCGGTGTATCTGTTTGATAAATCAATTCATCTTGACACTTCCCAGTTCCATTTGTGTTTTGAGATTCCTCATGACTCTGCCATGTCTTGTTAACTTGGCAAAAGGACCAAAAAGGATATTCTATATGTGACGTGCAGGGATCTGGCACTAAAAGTGGAAGTGCAAACTGACATAAAGAAAGCTTTGCTGCAATATATTGCCTCATGAAATCATCTGCACAGTGAAAAATTGCCATGTGGAGATCCATAGGATGCACCTGATCCTCATTACTTTCAGCACATTCTTTAGACTCCTCAGCAACATTATTAAAAATGTCATCTACGTTATATGAGGGCTCATTCACATCATCACTGGGATTTGGTCTATTGAATATATCTAGTTGTGTTTTAATACCATCCTTGCAAATCAGATCTCTTACTCGATAGTCCAGCATCAACAATTTATCCAAAAAATAAAATGGCAGATCACTTTTATGGCTAGGGTATGTGTCATATAAAGATGATTTGTGAATTTTCTGGAAGTCTCCTACTGCCATTTTTTTTGGATAGTAATTTTCAAGTTTAAGTTGCTTGATTAGTCTGAGAAACCCTGAGTTCAGAAATTCATCTGTCTTAATGTTGCTGGTTTGCATTTCTTTGGGTCTTGATGATAGTGACTTTAACTCCTCAGTTTCTTGAAAAACATTTTCTAGTTCTTTCTTTATAAACTCCTTCTGTTGATAATCATTTGTGGCTTCAGAATTTCCATTTACCAGGGAATTCAAGTCTCTTTCCAGCACCTTCCAATCAGTGCACTGCCTATGTTTTCTAAGGACAAAATCAATGTCCTGTGACAGCAAGTTTCCCATGTGATCTTCTAGAAAAGCCAAACGTTTCTTCTTCTCCTCTACAGACACATCTCTGGATTCAGTTGCTCTCACTGTCAGACCTGTCAACAAAAGGAAAGCCTGAGCTCTGGAAACATCATGACCCCTAAGAGTCAAATATTCTTCATGTGCCCTTTGCATTTCCTTTAACATGAAGTTAACTTCTGGGCATCCCAGGAGAGGCTGAAAAGTGCCACTTTCCACACGGTATCCTGCGCTGGCCGCAATGGAGAGTAATAACAGTTCTGCGTCCGTCTCAGCTCTCTGCCTTAGAGCCTGCAGCAATGAATGGAAAGCAACACCGAGAATCCAAGTAGCTTTTTTTTTGGCTTCTTGCAATTCTTCTGGAGAATTCACACAGGCAGAAGTAGCTTCTTTGATCTCAGTTTCCATTTGATGTAAAACTTGAATAAAATCTGTGAGATTAGAGACAGAGCAGGTCTGTTCTGCTTGTTCTTCTGATGCCTGGAAAATCCACTGCAGAATTAAAGAAGATTTGGGGAAATTCTTAACTGAAGAGACGTGAGGGTCCAGAAGGCAGCACAGCAGAGATTTGATGTACTTCTCATTTGAGGCAGATAAATCTTTGCATTCTGAAACAGTATTTTCCAGGAAGTCTTGAAGCACCTTATCTGACAAGCAAATGTTGATCCATACACTGTGGTCTCTTATTTTCTCCTTCAGCTTCTGTTTGAAGTTCACCAGTGTCAGCAGCTGTTCTTCATCTCCAGTGACTTCCCAGGACTTCATTTCCTCTAAAAACACTCTGGCTTCCTCCACTGCACTGTCTAATTCCTCACCAAACAAAGAAGTTGCACTTTGGTTTGTTAAAGCCTGATAAGCATGTATGAGGCTGCTCCTCATCTCAAAAACATCTTTAAAATCTTGTCTGTGATTGGCCAGTATTATGTCCCACACTGGGATCAGCTGAGAGCCTCTGTCAATAACAGCCCAGGTTTTGTTACTGGCCAGTAATCCAGATTTCCATGCTGTGAGGGAATCCACACGAGGTGGGCCACCTGTCTTGGTGACAAACAGCTGAATCTCTGCTTGGGTTTGTTTTGTGTCTCTGCCCTGCAATGATGTTTCAGAAGCTGATTTTTCTACAGTGGCACCAGCTGCACTGGTTGAACCAAAGCCACTGTAGCTGCCCCCAACATAAGAGCTGAGTGCAGCAGATGTTTGTTTCTTCACCTCATCCAGCTGCTCTGCCCTGAATCCTTCAGAAGACGCTTTCCACCAGAATATCCCACCAAAGTGAAGTGGTCCCTGGTTTACATGAGACCCAAATCTTTCGAAGAAACACCCACCCCTGCTCTTCAGCATCTTCACCTTGTCCAGTTCTGGGGTGTGACTCAAAAGCTGCTCCATCACCTTCAACTCTTGCAGTGCCGAACTGGAAAGTCGGAGCTGATCCTTTGGGAGGTGGCAGGAGGCCAGTGGGATGTAGCTGTACTGGGTGGTGCAAATGTAAGTGTGCTGTGAGCAGGACTGGTGTGTTTCCTTGGATTCCTCAGACTGGCTGTAATGTAAGGTGGTTTCAGCACTAAACCTCCCAATCCCACCTTTGGCTGTGACGCTGATGCTGAGGCCCAGCGTTTCCATGGTACTTGTGTATGTGGATTCTGCTTCAGAGGATGAAAACTCCTTCTTTTCAAACATTGGCCCTTGCTGTGGCCCAAAGAGCTCAAACCCCTCTGGGATGTTGATGAGCTGCTCTCGCTTCTCCACCATATCTGCAAGGTGCTTGCTTTTGTAAATGCCCTGCAGGGCCAGGCCTCCTGATGCCCATCTCAAAACCTCCTCATCAGGGAGATTCTCACACTGTAGGATCACCTTCTGCAAAAGATCTAATTGTTTGTGCATGTTCTCCACCAGCTCTATCAACGGCTTCTCAGCTGGCAGCCAGTACTCTGGAGCTATGTCCATAGCATGTCGCAGCTCCTCCTCTTTCTTTCTTACAGCTTCCTCATGGCGGCTTCTCCCTTTCTCCTGCATGTCTTTTAATTCCTTCAGTGCCGACTTAGCCTGCTCCTGCTTCTTCTTTAGCACCTCCAACCGTTCCTCCTGCAGCTGTTTCATTCTTGCCTCACTGGCTATCTGAAGTAACTCCTGGAGAGCCTGCTTTTCCCAGGTGTGCTGTACATCACATTCTAGCTTTTGATAGTCTTCGTAGTGCAGGTATTTCAAGGCTTGAGTGGATGTAACTCCAAGCTGTTTGTGCAGTTTAGGGAGCCAGTACTCTGCACTCAGACCTACTGCTTCCAGCCTCTTGGCCAATTCATCCTTTACAGGATCTCTCTGAGCTGAGTTACTGGATTTTAACTTTCCCATAGACATGGCTGTGAAATGGAGTAGAAAAATAATATCACACTTAGATGAAGATGTTGTTCCTTCCCTGCTTACATCTCCTAGATCCACTCCCAGCCTTATGTAAGATATATGGGCTAGATTCTGGCACTTAGCCACAGTCAGGGTGGATAAAAAATTATGATTTTTTAAAATAAGATTATTGCAATATATGCTAAGACCTAAACTTAGTGCAAAGTGTTAAAATAATTTAAATAAAATTAAATGTTAAGAAATACATTTGCTGCCTAATTTTTAAAGACAGTCAAACCACTGAACTGCCAGAAGTCATCATCTAAGCACCTCGAACCAGAGCTTATAGAAAGACTAAACCAGCTTTTGGCAGCAGTAGCTTCCTCTGTGGGACCACTTCTTCATCTCAGTTTATTCAATTAGGTCAGTTCATTCAGAGTTACAAAACCAACTGGGAGTTGACAAAGCAGGAGCTCTTGGTTTCCTCTTGAATGAATAAAATCTAGGTGTTAGAAAATGAGAATGAGTAGCTTTAAAACCTTGAAGTTTCAAATGAATGGAAACAATCTTTCAATTCATAAAGGAAAAATACTTCTTTTGACAAATTAGTTAGATGTAAATATGAAATGTTTAAATATGATATAATGAACTTTGTTCTTTTATGCAGCACATTTAAGATCGTTTTATGTAACTAACAAGAACAAAAAAAATTAAATGATTTTTGCACCACTGGTCCCCCAATCCTTGGGTTGGAACCTCTGGCTCCGCCACACAGACCTCTGCAATGTGAGGTGACTGACAGCTGCAGCAGGTTGTTACCTCCTCTCCTGGCCCACTAAATCCTTGTCTCACCTCTCCAGATTCCTGCACTTGAACCTGTTAACTGGCTCCAGCAGCTGCCCCCTTACACTTATCCCATCCATTCAGCTCCTGAAACTGAATTTTCCCTCCTGGCCTGGCCCTTCGAGCCCAGCCTCCACCTACTATTTCTCCCCCAATCTGTGTCCACAATGCACCACCACCCACTCAGTGCTTCCACTCACTCCCCCGCCTCAGCCCTGCTGACCTGCCCCAATCCCAGGCCTCCAGTTTTAGCCTCAACAGCTGCCATGGGGGCAGAAGATCCCACCCCACCCTGGCTCTCCCCTCCTTAGCCCTGCCCCATGATCTCAGGCACCGCTGGTCCACGCAGCCTGTCCCTGACACACATTCCTGACACTTTCATTTCCCTATGCTGCTCCTGGCCCACCCCTGCCTGTTACTGAACCCTGCCCATGCCCACATCTGCCCCGTAACACCAGCAGTCTTGCCCCTGGGTCCTTCCTGCCTTTGCTTCGCTGAGCTCCTCTGTGCAGTTTTCAACACTGAATTTGAACACCTATTTTCTCCCATCTCAACTAGCATTGGAAGGTCCCAGCTCCTGCTTCGCCTCCCTTAACCCCACCAAGAACTGTGCCATGGATCAATGAAGCGGGGTGGGGGGGCAGTTACCATTGGCTCCCCCCACTGCACAGCCCCATATTCCTGGCCTGGGAAAAGGGAGGGTCCTGGACTGGGGAGCAGCCTGGCTCTTTGGACGTGGTGAGCCAGAGACGGCCGAGAAGCTGAAGCAGCAGCCACTTGGCAGGCAGGGAGCTGGAGCAAAGCAGAGTTCAGAGCAGGCTCCCCAGGACCCATGTGCTGAGCTGGATGTGGGACAGGCGGTGAGAGCCGGACATCACACAGCTGGGGTTAAAGCTGTGGCCAGGCTACAGGGCAGCAGCAAAGTGTGGAGGGGGGCCCCAGGGAGAGACACTGAACCTGGCTCCTAAACCCACTGGCTCCTACTTGATGGAATAGAGGCTGGACAGGGAGGGCCCCCATGTCTGAAGAGGCCTGACTCTTTGATTGCCCCATGGACCCAAACAGGAACTGCTGTTACCCACCTTGAACCAGACGTGTTGAACCCTCCATACCTGGGGTACCTGCAGCCTTCCCCTTCCCTGCCTGCCCCAGTAACACACCCAGCCCCTGGGTCTGAGAGCTGGTGGGACCCAGGAGGTCTAGCACTCCAAGGCCTACCTGCTAAATCACCTGTGGTGCTTGCTTCCGACTCATTGTTCACCGGGCATGCTCCTGGTGCCCGAGCGGCTAGCGTAGTGAGCAACCCCAGTAAATATTGTATATTAAACAAAGGGCAGGAGAGGAACAAGATTCCCAGAGGGCCACAAAGACTCAGTCATAGACACCCCCTGCTCCCTCAGGGACAATCACTAGTGTTCAAAGACCTTCTCCAACACTTGGCAGCTCTCTGCTTGGCTGCTGCACCCCGCTCTTTCCACAAAGAAACCTTCCTTCCCCAGCCTGTTGCCTCCTGCCTATCACATCCAGCTCCTGCTTATGCTGAAACCACTCATCATCCACAAAGTCTGAGCTTTCCTGTGAGATGTTAACAGATTCCCACAGCCATGCACACCATTCACAGCAAACATTCAGGCACTGGAAATGTTGTCAGGGATGAGGTGGGGGGTGACAGTCGTTCCTAAGCCTCATTCACACACAAACCAAAAATGAGATACTACGTGCAGCACATCATGGAAACCTGCTGCCATTAGGTTCCAGAGTTAACAACTCACTGCTGAATGGGGCAATCATGCTTCTCGGAGATGAAGTTTCCAGCTGTCTCCAGAGCCAGGAGCTGTGTGCACTGGTTACACTGGGTCCCATTTTCAAGTGTTTTTCAGCAGCCAGGTGAATAAGAGGCAATATGTTGTTCTGAGTTAAAACTTGATTCTAGAGCACAAGGTGCAGAAAAACACCTGGATCCATGTTGGGGGCAGAGCTAAACCTACTCCTGCCGGTCCATGTTTGGCATGTTCTGACTTCTGCGAGCATCACTGTCCAGCCTAAATCTTCTCTCAGTAGGGGAGGGGTGTGAAACTCAAATCATCATTAGGGCTGCATTGGACCAGTACGTTAACCCAAGGGCTGCATGACAGAAACCTTTTCATGCAACTGGATTGCAAATATTGATAGCGACCGTGTCATTGCAGGCTGCAAGAAATAACTTTAGGGGTCACGTTCAGCCCTCAGGATGCTAGTTTGACACCCCTGGAGTAGGGCATCCTTTGAATGGCAGAAGGACTTTCCAGCCCTGAACCAAAGAAAGAGGGATCCCATACCATGAGGGAAAAGTCAACTCTGAACTAAACTTTACCATCTTCACTTTGCCTGGCAAAGACGAGAGCAAAAATTCTTCTGCCAAAAAGGCCGTTCTCCTCTCTCAGCACACGGGGTCACTCTCACCCTGTCCCTCGACTAGCGCATAGACATGCCAGCCTCAGCCATGGCTCTCCCCATCTCAGAGCTGTGGGGCTTTCCCTTCAGCACCATGTTACCAAACAGTTGCTATTTCTAGAGCTGGTGGGTGCTGTTGCTGCAGCCCAAGGCAATGAAAAACTCCAATGGCACATTAGTGGTGGGAAGAACTGTGCTGCCCCACAACCAGGTGTGAGTGTCACTGGAAGGACCCCTTGCCCTACAGCCACTTTCTTTTCCCTAACAGGGAATTGCTGTAACTGGGCTTGGAGTTTTCCCAGGTCACTGGCAGAGAGGTTTAGTGGGGACATGCTGTCATATCAAACCAGCTGGGGATGTGGCATTTCTTCATTTGCTAAAGCTCCTAATTTTGTTTCCTATGCAGTGTTGGGCCCAATGAGGCCTGGGGTAACTGGACATCTCTGGACCTGATTCAGCAAAGCAATGAATGATAGTGATGGTTAAACGCTGGGTGGCTGCCTGTCAGAAGCCAGGTGTAAATGGTCTGGAAGTAGCACACTGGCTCTGCAAATCCAAGACAACAGCAAGCAATGGGTCTGAGAATTGTTCCACAGACCTTTCTGTGTCCCTGAGAGAGCTTGTGCCAGTCACCGGAGGAGAGGACTAAAAAGGCTGCACCTTGTCCTAGGCAAAATCCTGGTCCATAAAAACCAGGGTCAAGGACCTGCTTGACCTGCCTCTGGTCCCCCAGCTCCCATATTAATTCCCCTGACCCACTCTTTAATCCACACCTACTATATTTAATTTGTCCAACCTGCTTCTGAACCTGGGACCCCTTGCTCTCCCCTGCCCCCATCTTGTTTGTGAGCCTGCTTCCCCATATTTATCTCCCCACTTGCTCCTGACATCTTGTCTCCAGCCTGCTCCAAACGTACATCCTGACCCAGGCCCACCTCACCTCCCAGCTCTGCCAGCCAGCTGCTGGATGCTTTTTCTGGCAGTCAGCCCAGGATCTTGGGGCCATTTGCCACCAGCCCAGCCAGACTGTCCCAGTATTGCCAACCCTAAATGCTCAGAAATGTGCCAGACTCACCAAAAATCAAAGGATTAGCTTTACAAATCACAAGATGATGTAAAAATAATTGAACTGGGGGTCCTTCATTTGCTTTCTGCTTTTAAGGTGCATTGGGGTCAGTGCCAGATTTCCCATTAGGCACTGTAGGCACAGTGCCTAGGACCTATGAATTTTTAGGGGCTATGAAGGAGGGGAAAAATTTAAAAAGCAGAAAAAGAAGGAGAAAAATAATTCAACTGATCTTTACCCCTCTTTTTGCACATTTTGGAGTGAAAGTGCCTAGGGCCTATGGACACCAAAATCCAGCCCTGATTGGGGTCCCATTTAGAAAGCATTTGAGGGCTAGAAACTGACTTTCTTTACGAAAGGTTGCTACCCTCACATCCCTACCTCACTCCAGAAATGGGGGTTTCAAGGAAAACAATCATCATGAGACTCCTGAGAAAATCATTTCCCATTTTCCCATGGCTTTAATTCCCTTCACGCCCCCCCCATGTTATCCTGAACCCCGACCACCCCCACCCCACCAGCCTGCCCCCCAGGAAATCAGTCCTGTCCCTGGCCCAGCCTTGCTGCACTCCACCTCTGAGCCCTGATTTGTATCCTGGCTCTGAATAACTTTTCCCTGGCCTTTTTTGCCAGGTCTGAACTGCAGCAGAAAAGCAGGGATCCCCCCCAGCACCTAGCCGAGGACACAGGAAATGGAGGTGGGGGGTCAAACAAAAACCCCAAAGGCACGGACACAGCTCAGGGGAGAAGGGACCCCCCATCCCCATGGGAAATGTTAATACCAGTTTGGGGGGGTCTCCTCTCTCCTTCCTCCCCGGCGCCCCCTCGCCCGTCTGTTCCCGGGGCAGCTTTTCACTTTCGTTTTCTCTTTTGCAGGGCTGGAAACTGCGGCTGGGAGCCAAAGAGCCGGGCTTGGCCAGACACATCCGGGGAGGAGGAAAGATTTAACTCGAGCAGCAACCTGCACACAAGAGCAATGGATACAAACCACCTGACATGAAGTTTAGACTTGAAATTGGACACAGGTGTTGTTGTATTTTGGTGAATTAAAATCCAGCAGTGAGAGGCAGCAACTCCTAGCTCCCTGTAGCATCTTTATCGGAAGAGAGCTGGGAGCAGAGGGACCCAGACACGATTCAGGTTTCCCTAGCACTAAAACAACCTGCCCATCTAGCGCTGTGGCAACCCCAGTGACCTAAGGCAGGATTTACAAACATTTTTTCTTGGGACCCAGTTCAAATAAAAAATCGTTTGTGCCCACAGCCCAACAGTTACAGCTTGCAGCAATGCAGTCCAGTCTTTTGGTGGTGGCAGCAGAAGGTGTTGTGACCCTGAGAGTCTGCAACCCAGTACTCAGTCCTCATCCATGGTTTGAAACCCATTGACCTAAAATAATCTGAAATACCACAGGTTTCTCTCTCACAGGAGTGAAGCTCAGGAGTGGCCTTCCAAAGGGAGAAGCAAAGCAAAGAAACCTAGGTAGTTTAAAAAACTGAGCTTGATAAGTTTGTGGAAAGGATGATATCATGGGACAGGCTAGTCTGGCAATTGGCTAGTCTTTCACTATTAGTGGTAAATATGTCAATGGCCTGTCCTGGGACATTCGATGGGGTGGGTTCTGAGTTATTATAGAGAACTCTTTCCCCGAGTCTAGCAGGTCAGTCTTGCCCACGTGCTGAGGGGTTAGATGGTCGCCAGAGTTGGAGCTGGGAAGGAATTTTCCCACAAGGCAGATTGGCAGAGACCCTGGTTGGTTTGTTTTTCCCCCCCTTCCTCTACAGCATGGGTCACTTGCTGGTGGATTCTTTGTACCTTGAAGTCTTTAAATCATTGTCTGAGGACTTCAATAACTCAGTCATAGGTTAGGTGTTTGTTACAGGTGTGGCTGGATGAGATTTTGTGGCCTGCATGGCGCAGGAGATCAGACTAGGTGATCACATTGGTTCCTTCTGACCTTAGAGCAGAGTTCTCAAACTCAAATCACCACAAGGGCCACATGAGAACGACTAGTACGTTAGCCCAAGGGCCACACCACTGAAACCATTTCATACAATGATACTGCAAATATCAGTAACAATAGTGTCATTATGGGCCACAGGAAATAGCTTTGGCAGCCACATGCAGCCCATGGGCTGCATGTTTGAGACCCCTGCCTCAGAGTCTGAGTCAGCTTGGGGCAATAGAGAGTACAGTGAGTTTCTATGCCCTATCCACATGTGAATCCAAAATGAGATGCCATGTGCTGCAGACTGTGGAAACCTTCATAAGAGGATCATCCTTTTCTCTCTTAACTGCTTGGATCAGCAGAACTAGTCAACAGTGCAGACATTTATGTTATGCCTTCAAATCAAATCATAGGGCTGGAAGGGACCTCATGAGATCATCAAGTCCAACCCCCTGGGAATTGAACCCAGGACCTTCTGCATGTTAAGCAGAGGTGTTAGCCACTACACTATTTATCATTAGGTTTCAGAGTCAACAGTTCATTCAGCTAAATCACGGTGCAGTTCCAAGCTCTCTGAAGGCTCAGGGAGACATCCTGCACTGGTTACAGTGGGTCACTTCTAAGGGGGGTGGGTATTATTTTTGGAAGTAGGCTAATTTTTCCTTTTGCTGGGTGAGGGAAGGGTTGCAACTGTAGGAGTTTGAGATTTAATTTTGTTTTGACTTGGAACTTAGATTCTGGAGCATAAGCTGCAGCCACCAGAGAAAAATCCAGCATCACTGGGGTGTGGAGTTAAACCTGCACTTGTGAATCTGGACAGTCTCTAAAAATGACTTGTTTTGAAGGGAAGTATGTCTTTCAGATACAAAGACAGTGGAGGGTAGATTCACTCTTAACACAAAAGAAAAGCAAGCCCTGACTGAACCAGACTTTATCATGTTCATTTTTCCTGGCAAAGACTTGACTCAGAGCAAAGGATTATTTTGTTAAAAATGCAGTTCTCCCTGCTCAACACATGAGGTCAGCTTTACCCTGTGCATTAATTACTAGCTGGCATTACAGAGCTCCCAGAGCCATGGCGATTCTTCTTCAGCAGTGGGTCACCACTTTGAAGTATTTCCAGAGTTGTTAAGGAAAGAAAGCTGAAGTGAAGCACACGTTGTGTCCACCTCTTGGGCCTGCCCATTGAAGGAGTGAGTGTCACACAGCTGGAACCACTGACCTCACAGCTGTAGCCATTCCTCTCTCCAGGAATTATCTACAAATGGACTTGGAGTTTCCCAAGTGTCTTGGCAGCAGAGGATTATCTGGGACACATTATTCCATCTACTCCCCAGCTCCACCCCACTTTACACTCTCCTTTGTAGCAACTTCTTCCAAACCTGCTGACTGCTGGGACACATGCAGCATGTGAAACCAAATCAAATCAAACCAAATCATAGGGCTGGAAGGGACCTCATGAGATCATCGAGTCCAACCCCCTGGGAATTGAACCCAGGACCTGCTGTACGTTAAGCAGAGGTGCTAGCCTTGAAACATGGTTTCTGCCCTGAAACCAGGTGGGGCTGGAGTGCTTCTCCATGCTTTAACCACCTGATTTTGTTTCCTGTATAGCTGTTGGGCCTAGCACAGCCTTGAGTAAAAGGATGTCTTTGGGCCACACTCAGTATGGTCGTGAAAGTTGCAGTGTGCATGGCTACTGGTCAGAAGCCAAGTAAATGGTCCAGAATTAGTGCACCTTGCATTAATCTGGCACCCAGGAGATGTGCAGACTGTACCCAGATCTGCTCCAGATCTAACTCCACTGACAGAAGATAGTAATAAAAAGACTGTATGTTGTATTAGGCAATATCCTGGTTCACTGAAACCAAAAGCTAAGCCCTCACATGGTTGACTAGATTTCAGTAGCTCTGAGCTGGTGGGCAAGGGGAAGGAAGTCTGCTCGCAGTGCAAGTGTAAGGAGGGGGATGGACCCGCTCTTGTGGGGAACTCCCCAGACTTTGTATACCACCCCGGTGAAGGTGGGTAGCAAAAGGATCTGAGTCCCTGCTCCCACTTCCTTTACCCCAAGGCCTGCCTGACCTCAAAGGCTCACCTCCCAATCTCCTGTTTGGAGGGGTCTCTGTAACCCCGACAAGGCTGGGCCCCAGGATTCCTGGGGGCTCGACCCCCACTCTTATCGTGGTCTCTCAGGACAGGGCTAGGGTGTCCCCACTCCGGGGTGCTGACCACGCTGACCACTCTTCTGGCCCACCAGTTACTATATACACTATATACAATTTATTTAAGCATACATAAATAAAAAGAATAACCCAATAAGAAAATAGAAAAAAAGTGGGAAAAGGTGAACAATAAACCCCCAGCACTGCTGCCTGGTGTGGGAGCACTACAAACAGAGTCTCTGGGGCCTGAGGAACAGTCTCACCGTCTGTCCTCCACATTGCAAGCCCTCTGCCCAGGCCTGGCTGCGACTGGATGATCCAGGGGGCCAGATGCAGGCTCCAGCTGTGGCCACATGTCCCCAAGCTCCAGGGGCAGGGCCCTTCTTCCCAGCGTCAGCCCCCTTCACTGCTCCCCAGCTGCTCCCCACACCCAGCTCCAGATGGCTGCAACTCCGGCTCCCAGCTGCTGCTCGGGTTCAGTGGGGCTCCCCTGGCCCTCCTGCTGTGGGGCTGCACAGATCAGATCAGCACCTTGGGCTCCTTCTCTGGTCTCCTGCCCCAGCTTCAGGCACCTCTGGCTCTGTCACTGCCTCCAGCTCTGCTCTGCTCAGCTCCACTTGGCTCTCTGCTGGTCCAGCTGCTGTGGGTCTCCTCTGCACAAATCAGCTCAGCCTGGCCTCCCTTCCTGGGTCCTCTGGCTCCCAGCTGCTGGCTGCTTTGTGCTTCCTCCTTAACTCTGCCCCCCACACACTCTGGCTTGCCCAGGCGTGTCCAGCCTGCAGTTTCAGCTCAGGGGCAGGGGAGCACTCTCAATCAATCAGGCCATCCTGGGACACTGGCCTCTCCCGCTGGCCCTGGGGCTGTCTGTTTCACAGTCCTGCTTCCAGGCGGGAGTGGCCAATCAAAAGGCCCATTCACTCTCAGTAAGGGGCTAGCAGTCCCCTTACACAAGGCCTGTCCTCATTATACCTGTTAACCTGGCTGTAACCATTTAATGGAATGACTGACTCTGAATATGGTTTGCATTTGCACACCGACTGATTAAAACGGCGCTAGTAATCATGGAAGCTAACAGTGTTCACACCTACCTATGGATACATCCCTGTAACACTGTTATTCTGTGGACAGGACTCCCACCCACCCCCAGTTGATCTGTCCAGTCTGTCATCCCTCCTCGCTTTCCATGAGTCAGGCCATCCCCAAGAGCATTGCCCTAAAGACTGGTGGTGCAGCCCTCCGCACAGTTTTCAAACAGACAGTTCTCCGCTGAGGCACTATGGAGAGCGGCTCATATTTTCCCAGCATGCACTGATATGTACGTATTTTGTTAGGCTGCGTGTCCAGCGTTCATGCAGCACTGACAAAAAGTCTATGTGTGGTGAATAAGAGAATCACACAGCCAAGTTAACCAGTCATGCCCCTAACTGGTTACAGGGTCACAGTGAGTCGAAAAATACAAGAAAATGGAGGCAAAGTCATGCAATGAGTGGTGACTGTGTCCACAGGTGTAAATCAGGAGTCAGTCCATTGAAGTTACACTGATGTAAAACAGCATGCATGGGAGGAGAATCAGGCTCCTTTGGAAAGTATAAATCCAGAGTAACTCTGTCGAGTTTTGATTTGCACAGCCTATCTGAGGGTTGACTGTACCCTCATGCACTATAAATGAAGGCATTTGATCCTGCTATAAGTAGGAGAGGAATATGTAAATTAAGCAGCTCAAGAGGGGAAAGAGA
>ML682308.1:955368-976123 GCA_007922195.1 Podocnemis expansa | reverse complement strand
GTGCCTCTCCTGGTGGGTGCCTGCAGGGGACTGCAGGCACCCTCCAGGTGAGGCACGGTGCCTGCAGTCCCCTGTAGGCACCGGCGGAGTCAGGCGCAGCCCCACACCTTACTCTGCTGGTGCCTGCAGCCCTCTGCAGGCACCCATGGGGTGCAGCACCCCTCTGCGCTGCACCCTGTGAGTGCCAGCTGTCCCCTTCCCAAGCGAAATAGCAGGTCCACACTGTGGACCTGCTATTTCACTCCCTTATTTCGAGGACAAAGTTTTTGTCCTTCGAAATAAGGTGTTTCGAAATAACGTTATTTTGAAACAGTTTGTTTTGAAACGTCTTGTTTCGAAACAAGCCTGCCCTGTGTGAACATAGCCATAATGAATTAAAGCCTGCACTAAAATACTGTATCTATGATAGTGCATGTAATGAACTAAAGCGTCTTTCACACTTAATCACACTAATAAAAAAAATACTGAACAATCTGTGACAATGAGATCAAGCGTTACACGTTTTTCCACAATGCCCATGAAAAGAAAAAGGCAGCACTACTAAGGCTTGCTCCACATGTTTTCTGCCCTGGCCAACTTCCGGTTCTAAGCAATGCGCGTTACTGAGTCCCGCACGTTAACCTGCTGCCTTTGGGGGACATGACCAGAGCGCGCGTTAAGTGGATCCGCACGCTAACCGGTCGCATGTTAATGGGTCCCCACTGTAGTTAGTTACCCCAGGTCAAAATATACTTTAGATCTCATGGAAGACAAGGCTGTAGCCAATCTGTTAGAAATTAACTAAAAGTTCATTCACTAGGAGAAAGAAATGTTACTGAGTGGTTACAGCCGATAAGGCAGATGACTGTGGGATCAGTCCAAGATAACACAGATGTTTGAATCTGCTGGTTTTCTGAGTGTCTTTCTAGGTTGCTCAAATAGGCGGGGGACCTCAGTCCTTTTGTTCAAAACTACCCCGTGTTGGAATTCACCAGCTCAGAGATGGATAGAAGAGAGCTGGTCAGGACTCTTTTGTTCTCTCCTTTCGTATCTTGACCTTTTTTTGCTGGAACACTCCTGGCCGTGTCTCATATCTCGCACATCGGTCCTTCATTCTCGCTTGCAGGTTTGCCTCCATTTGCTGTTTGAGGTGTCTTTGAGGCGATACATGGATGCCCTTCTTTACAAGTTGATTATTTCTAGAAAGCTATCCTGTAGGTGATTCTTAGATCCACAACATATTTGAGTTATAAACACATGGCAAAATTTCATAGCTCCAGACATGTTGTTACACATTTTATAACAAGATAATAGTGTTTAGGAGGTTACGGCTTGGCCAGTGATACCGCACAAGGCATACTTGTTTAATTAAGAAGGTTTATTACAATTTTGTAACACTGATGACCATATTAGTGTAGACATCTCCTTCATGTCTGTATAGTGCCTCAGATGCACAAGCTTGTCATGCGCAAACTATGTGGTCTGGGGCTCGCTAGCCTGTAGTGAAAGAAGATTATTATATTACTCTTACCTGGGATGTAAAGTACTATCAGAGCCTACACATTAACACAGGCTCTGACAAACTGCATCTTTTTATAGACAGACAAGTGTAAGACTTCTCATGGGTTGTCTCTCTTCCTGACTCCCAGTCCCGCATAAAGCAAGACTGCTATTATTACAAAGCCATCTCTGACACGTTGCTGTCTTGTCTGTCTGTCTGCGGTTACATCAGGTGATTCCCTATCATGTGATCCTAGGCTTTCCTTACCTTGTGAAACAAATCTTAATCAGAGTGTGAAAATAACATCTTCTGGTCAATAATGTATAGGTTAGTGGTTCCTGTTGAACCCGGGGTTCACGATGTAACTGCGATGGACTGGCAACACCCACCAATGAGACGGACACCAGCTCAAGTAAACAAAAAAAACAAACAAACCCCTACTTTTTATAGTGATGCCATAAACACCTATGACCAATTAACAATATGGAGCAAGAAAGTCTATATAAAACACTCGTAACCAAATAACAGTATAGAACAAGAAAGTCTGTGTAAAACACTTATAACCAAATAACAGTATGGAGCAATAACCTACAAGAAAGTGGCCATAATAAGTCAAGGACTTTTCTGGCCTTTTACTGCCTCAACATTGGTATAGGCACTGATCAGCCCACCTGATGCGTATTTACCTATGGCTCAAAACCATTCCTCCTTGCTGGCCAAGAAGGGTGGGTGGCGGAATGAAGGAGTCAGATGAAAGAAACTAAACTCCCACACTCCCCAAGTGTATGCTGGGGGAATTTGGGGACAGCAGTTTAGAGGAGAAGTGGAGCAACAAACAACTTTACAATAAAAATGCAAAATGCAAATAGCTAATAAACATATGACAAAATAACAATCTATGCTAGACAATGAACATCTATATCATGAAAGGATTATGCAGGATCCAGGGGGAATAATAAACAGCTACACAAACTATACAAAACTCAAATAAGGAAGCTACATTAACAGACTATACATGAATAGTAGCAAAGAGAAGAATTAAGAGAAGTAGGAGGCTTGTATCAATTTATAATACCTGTCCTAGCACCATAGTGGAACCCAAAGCGAGGAGGCAGACCAGCTGCAATATCCCAGTACTTAATTGTTCGGCCGTCAATTCGTGTACACCCCCCCCCCCTCCCAAAAAAAAAGGTCTCGGGGGTGGGTGCTCCCTGTCTCAGTCGGGAGATCAGTCTGACCGGGTCGCGACGTGCCCTTTAGCATTCGAGGGTGGGAGAACAACAAGCTAGCTGAGACAGGGGGTTTAAATAGAATTTTGCACAGCCAGAGTAAAAATAGCTAATTGGGAGTGGGATTCTGGTCAGGACCAATGATGGAACTGAGACCCCAGACAATGACCCCTCCTTCGTGGTGACGGGGGTGCTGAGAAACTGTTCAGGGGGGATAGGAACTCACCCCCCTTCTTGTTGACACAAAGCTAAGGAGGAGGAAACTCACACAGGAGACTGATACTTAACATTCCTCCCTGAGAGCAGCATAATCCAGGGGGGCTATGTGTGGGGCGGGGTGGCCATCATGGCTGCCACCTCCATTGACAGCTCCCACACTCTTGTTCTGATGTCTGTAATTTCCTTTTCTTACCCTTCTTCCCCCTCTCCTAAAATGAAGACCCTTCTGAAAAGGATGTAGTTATTGCCTTGCTTTGGAAATACAGTGAAGATTGTGTTGTGGTTTTTCCCAGTGGGCAGGGATGGCTTTTGGAAAGTGACTCTGGCTTTTGTTGTAGTTGGTAAATGTGCCTTTCCTTGGGGAGGGGTCATTTCCAGAGCAGCTTGTTGAGTCCATTGAGCACATGACTGGGATGAAGCAGTGTGAACTCTTCATGAATGTACACGTGGTGTTTTTGGCCAGACCATAGGGAATGATCAGATAACAGCCAAGTTGTGCTATCTTCAACACTAAATACATCAGCCTAGGGTTTTATATCCTATGGAGTTTTTCTTGGGATTGTACTGCTCTGTCACCCATGTGGAAGGACTTTGGACAGGATAATCTTTGTACCTTTGTGCTGGGTAATAGTTCTGTTATGAGACAGAGAGCAGATAACAACTCAGCATGTTTTAGAATGAGACAGTGTCTGGTTTGTTGATTGTAACAGAGCATTTCCAAAGGAATTGAAAGTCCACAGCCCAAGGGAGTAGGGATTTTTCCTGAAGTGTACTAGTGAATTCAGCAGAGCCTAAGTTTTTGATGACTTGAGATTTCTCCTATTCAAACACTGCCCTGCACTGATTAAAGAAGTGAGCATTAGGGGCTTAGTTCCTTTACTGGAAGTGTGCAGATTTCAGGTCCAAAGCAGTGAGTCTTAAGTATCTGGGTTTTAGGAAATTCATGACACCTTATCTTCAGGTATCCTTTAAATCTCTCTTGCCTGAGGCTGATGGTTCTAGGCCAGGCAGAAGCTATGGTATCTAACCAAAGCACAGGTCATTCTCTGTCTTCCATCAGACAGTTATTTGCGCTTCATCTTTTCCTGCAGCTTCGTAAAACTACTTTCCCGTGTGTGGGCTGAGTAGATGGAGTCTTGTTTAGACAGGCACAGAAAACAATAGTTCTTGATCAAGGTGAGAGAAGTGGGAGAGTGTATTTTGTGCCTTTGCTTGTGTGGGAAATTGTCAGGGCACATCAGGTGAGAATTTCTGCTGCTTTATAATTCCTGTTTCTGCTCTAACTTCGCTACTGTTGGCCACACTTGGCTTTTTACGGTGAATTAGAGGGTTCAGTTCTCACACAGTGTAGATCCAACAGGAAATGACTATAAATGTATCCCATTTATGCTGGCTGCCTTCACATGTTTCCTTCTTGCAAGTCTGGCTGAACACTGATATTGAAGAGTACCTTCTTTATGTTAAACTAGGCCAAGGTTTTCAAGAACTACTAGTGTGTTGTGGGTGCCCAGTTTGAGGCACTGTGTTTTTTAAGGGGTGTAATTGCCAGAAACTGAGTACTGAGCATTTGTGAACATTTAGGCCCCTTTATGTAGTCTCTGTTTGTGCATAATAAGTTGCTAGTCAGCTTTGAAAATCGTGTCCCTCTGCCTAGGGAATCGTATTCCAGTAAATGGCAGATTTTTTTTTTTGCAAAGAGGCTAGCCGCTATCCAGTAAATTGCTATTTAATCTATAATTCTTATAGCCTGTGCTGCGTGCTTGGAATGAATCCACTGCCCACCTGTCTGGAGCTCAGGGCCCTCACTATTGGATGCTGGATGATATTTTCTCTGGGCATGGCTGTTTCCTCTGTTCTTAGGTCTCAAACACAGCTAGCTCTGACTCTGTCTCTTATTTGGATACAGATCATAGGTCTGTGTTTTTTGTTCTTGTTGGGCAACTGGTACAGATTCTACCAAGAATACCCATGTTACCTGCCCCCATTTTTTGCAGTTTCTTATTTCTCTTTGTAGATGTGTGACCATCTCTCATACGTCAGCCAGAACAATCCAGCCTTGTACAAGTCCAGTCATTGAAAGGGTAACATTGTTTTAGAGCATAGTGCGTGCCTGTGGCATTTCCAGATCTAAGACTGCTCTGTTAGACCAGTGGTTGCCAACCTTTTCTCTGCTGTGGCACACCCTGAGGCCTTCAATTTTTGCCCTGACAAATTAATTTATGAATATTCATAAGCCAGGGCAGCAATGTAGATTCTCACTGCAGGTAAGTGTGGGCTGGGTGGGAGGGGTGCTTGGAGTGAGGGGGCATGGGGCAGCTGGAGCAGCCCAGTGTAGCCATCCCTGGGCATCGCTGTGGCAGCGGTCCCATCTGCAGTGCCATCCCTGGGGGGGGTGCAGGGCCCTGGGAGAATTGCCCTCTTTGGGGCCCCCACTCACCCCCCTCCCAGCACTGGGGGGCAGGGATGGCTGCCCAGGGGAGGGGCAGACCCTTGCCCAACTGTCCCATGCTGGCGGGGACCAGGCAAGCCAGTCAAAAGGGGGGCCTCATTTAGCACTGCCAGTCACAGCCCCGCCACCCAGGCCATGCACGCTGCTCTCGGCTCTGTGCTGGAGCAATGGGAAGTAGCACAGGGAGCAGAGATACCGGCTCTGTGCTGACATCCCCCCCCCCCGGCACAGAGCTAAGAGCAGCGCACGTGGCCTGGGGGTGGGGATGCGACTGGCAGCGCTAAACCGTGCCTCCATTTTGACTGGCTTACCCAGTCCCCACTGGCATGGGACGGCCAGTGCAGAGATCTACCCCTCCCCTGGGCTGGCTGTCCGTGCCCCCCAGTGCCGGGAGGGGGGTGAGTGGGGGCCTCAAAGAGGGCAGTTCTCCTGAGGCCCTGCACCCCCCTAGGGACAGCACTGCAGATGGGACCGCTGCCGCAGGGGTCCCCAGGCATGGCTAGACTGCGCTGCTCCAGGGGCCCTCTTGCTGTCCCATGCCCCCTCACCCCCCCCCTTCCCCAGCCCACACTTACCTGCAGTGAGAATCTGCTGCAGCCTTTTCCCATCCTACACAGCCCACGTGGGTGGGCTGAGCAGGGTGGGAGATTTAAATGACCCCAGCTCCCAGCAGATTCTAATGGCACACTTCAGGTGTTCCTGTGGCACACTGCTGTGCCACGGCACACCAGTTGGGAACCACTGTGTTAGACTATATTATCTTCTGGAGGCAGAGGCTGTGTCCATACTTTACCTTGTAGTTCAAACAGCACTCAACTAGTTATATTCTGATCTACTAAATGCTTAAAATCTTGGTCTCCAATTTCTGTAATAACCATGCTAGTGTTCCATGCATTGTAAATGCCTTGGGCAGGACTGTCT
The DNA here is from genome assembly GCA_007922195.1 of Podocnemis expansa. Lineage (NCBI taxonomy): Eukaryota > Metazoa > Chordata > Testudines > Podocnemididae > Podocnemis > Podocnemis expansa. Next base: position 969,825 of record ML682308.1, on the reverse strand, counting down.
AAGGGGAGTTGGAAGTGGAGTTTCCAGTCTGTGGAGGCTGCTGAAGCAACCTATAATGTAGGTAGCTTTCTAAGAGTAGCAAACTCATCCAAGACCTGAGGCATGTGCTCAGGTGGCTAGTCTCCCCTGCTGTATGGGCTGCCTCGCCTATGCCGCTGCTCTTAGCTTCCTGGCTGAATCAGAGCTAGTGCGGCTGTGCCTCCCGGAGCTGGAACTGACACCTCCAGCTTGTGCATAGATGTGCAGCTAAGTGTTTGGACACCACCTCGTACAAAGGGGTCCTAGTCCGCGATGGAGGGCCTAGGTATTATTGCAATTCAAATAGTAATTATTCATGTCACCTGTGCATGAGACACACAGAGCTTTGACTCCTTTCTCCACCTGTCGGCTATAATCTGGGGACAGCAGGATCTGTGGAGTAACGAATATTAATTAGTAGAATCCTAGAACCGTAAAATTAAAGGGAACTCCAGGGCTCATCTAGTCTAACCCCCACCAAGATGCTGGATTTGTTGTGTCTAAACAGTCCAAGACAGGTGCCTGACCAGCCTTCTTCTGGAAATCTCTAATGAAGCTGCTACAACCTCAGTGGCAGTCTGTTCCATTGTCCTGCTGTCAGGAAATTTTTTCCTGAGATTTAATCTAAATCTGCTGTGCTGTAGTTTGAACCCATTGCCTCTGGTCCTGCCCTCTATGGCGAGAGAAAACAACTTTTCTCAGCTTCTTTTAAGGTAAACCTTCAAGTATTTGAAGCTCACTGCCATATGTCCTCCCCTCAATCCCCCCACCATCCCCTCTTTTCCAAACTAAACATATCAAGTCCTTTCAGCCTCTGCTCACATGGCTTGTATTCAATCCCTTTGATCATCCTTGTTGCACTTAAAGAAGATGTTAAATAACACCAGACCCAGAACAGATCCCTGCGGAAGGTCACTTGAGACCTTCCTCCAGTCTGAGGACAATCCATTCCATCAATAGTTACTCTTTGCTGACGATGGTTTAACCTGTTGTGTGTCCACTTCGCAGTTGTTCTGCAGAGCCTCCATTTTGTAATGATAGCTCTGGCAAGCCTGTGTTCCTTCCGCTTTCGTATGAGACTGTCATGTGGGACTGTGTCAAAAGCTTCTATTTGGCATGATTTAATCTTAATAAATCCATGCTGGCTGCTGGCGATCACCCCTTCAACTTCCAGGTATTTGCAAATTAAAGGTTTTATAGGTTGCCCTAGTAGTTTCCCAGTTATTGAGGTCACCTTGACTGTCTGTAGTTCCCTGGCTCCTCCTTTTCCCCCTTTATAAAGATAGGCACTGTGTTAGCTCTTTTCCAGTCTTCTGGGATCTCTCCTGTCATCCCTGAGTTTGCAAATGTTACCAGTGGCTCTGAGATTCCTTCAGCCCATATACACTTGAATTCATTCAGATTAGTAAGAAGATCTCTGCTGCGTTCTTACTTAGGGGTGCTGATCACAATTTTCCCTTTATCGTCTATGATAACTTCACTAGTCATCTGGTCACGTTATTTTTCAAGTTGTGTTCATGGGGCTATTTTGCAAAGGAGCCTTGAGGGGCCAGAGGGGTTGAGACTGTAAATACAAATTCGCTGATCATGTTTTTCCTGAAATACGACAACTTCTGGGCTGGAGTTCCATGAGCATGGAGACAAGGCTACAATGTTCCCAGCAAAGGTGGCAGAATGAGCTTCACATTTCCCCATTCTCTTTAAAGTGTTAATGTCTTTGTAGGCAAGTAATACCTAAACCTTCTTGGGCAGGAAGTGCAGTGACTTCTCTGACATGTGGCGCAGCAGAACCAAGGGATGCTTGGTCCCTTTTAAGATAATTTGATATTGTATCTCAGTGGCATGTCTGGCTTTCTGCGAGACCTGCTGGAGCCTTCCTCTAACCCTTATTCCTCTCCTCTCCTTCACAGTACAGTGCGGTGGACAGCAATCCGCTCTCTCTCTACGTTATGCACCCCTTCTGGAACACCGTAGTGAAGGTGAGAATGCCTGCTGCTCGTGATTCTGCGCTCACAGTGATAGTGCCAATATATGCCAGAGTCTCCTGGATGGGGCTGCGTTTTGATTGAAATGACCTCTGCCTTGTTAATTCTGTGACTAATGCAAACATTCGTCCTTCAAGTGGGATGGTAACTGGGGATGTGATTGTGTAACAGGCTAAAATTTTTGGCTCAGAATGATAAATGTCAAAAGCTGCTCTCACTGTCTAACACCAATAAATCATAGCCTCCTCTCTGATGTAGTTAAAAGCCATGTGTAAGGCCTATTGTATGGACTAACGTGGTTCTGTGTGTGTTTTTTTTTGTTGTTTTTTTTTTTGGCTGCTTTCTTTATAGATTTTCCCTACATGGCTGGCTCCAAATCTGATAACATTTTCTGGCTTCCTGTTGCTTGTCTTCAACTTCTTCCTCATGGCATACTTTGACCCTGATTTTTATGCTTCTGGTAAGACTGCCTTTTTTGGTGTAAATTTTAGAGCGTGTGAATAATAAAAGATCTGATACCATAGTTTTGCAACTTCATGTGCTAAATGATATGGCTTGCTTATCTACTGCTCTGGAGTGTTCTTTTGATTTGAAATATCCATGTGGCAAAAAGGGTCAAGGGCAGAAAACATTGGGTGATACTCTACTAGAGCAGCCAAAATGTGACTCATTCCTTCCAGTTGCCTTTTGAGTGGGAATAACTAATATTTAAAGAGAGAAAAAATATTCCCCCACCCCCCAAAACTCCCAAGATATGGGCACAAATAATTTGTCGTACATTGAGATACAAAGCCAGCTTTTGGCACCATCAATTAAAAAATCCCCAACAAAACCAAACTAACCCTATTATGCTCCTTCTAACCTTGTGGAAGATCAAATAATACATTTAGGTGCTATTAACTGTTGTGGCCTGCTTTGCTGATAAAATACAAATTTTTGGTTAGAGGCCTGCATGTCTTTTGTCCAGTTCATTCTCTTCTGCAGTGCTGCATGTGCACTGATGCTATATGACTAATTGTGTTCCTTAAAAAGGCAAAATTTGCAACTGATACCTAGGTTTTTATCCCTGTTGTGTTGGATGCGGATTCAGTCATCTTAGTCTGTTACAGTCCTTCATGTTATTGGGATAAAAGAAGGGCAAGCAGGCTTTGTATCTGGAATAGTAGATTTCTATGGCAAGGCTATATTGATGTTAAGGGCTGGTCTACACTGAAGACTTACATCAGCATTCTTCCAGCACATCTCTCTGGAGTGTGAAATGTCCTCATCACTCAGAGACATACCCCCGATGGAGACGGTACCAGGCTGATGGAAGAATTCTTTCCCTTGATCTAGTCTCTGCAGCTACTTCTTCTGGAGGAGGGGGAAGGGGACTGTAGAGTGCCCCCTAATCTCTAAGGAGGGATCTGCCCGTGTGTGTTGGGCTTCTTGTGCTACAATGGCTCCTGCCAAAGATCTGGCCAAATGCTGCTTGGCAGAGAAGGCATGGAAAAGAAATAAGAGGGCCTGTAAACAGAAAGAAGAAATAAAATGGCCCTTCGTTACTTGCCTCATACCTTTTTCTTGTCACAGAACTTGGCATTGTCTGTAAAGCAGAAAATGACAAGGGTTAACATTGTGTGGTTGTGGGCACTTGTATAATTTTAATAGCAATTGAAGGCAAAGAGCTGAAGGCTGTGAGACTCTCCCCTTTATGGATGTGCAATCCTGTGATGTGTTGTCTTCCTATCATGCAACAGCCTGGTTCTCCATTAGCCTGCATCTGACTTAAGGAAGAGTTAAATGCTGCCATTTTGATTTGTTGGCAGTATTCTGCATGCCCGTGGTGAATGTGCTGCATTGTAAATGGCTAGATATGCAGGGTAAGAGAATTGGACACTGAATTTATACTGCACAGTACTCTTCTGAGAGCTAACTGGAAAGTTCCACTTGTGTGCCGGTTACATGCCCTTGTGTAATCCCCTATCCTGGCTAATCTTCTGTAAAGAACAAAATAAAGATCTCTCTTATTGATGACAGCAATTGTAATATCTCTTCGGATTCTGTGTGTCAGCTAGCCAGGAAAAGAGCAATGGCTGTAATAGGCCAATCCTCAAAACCCAGCTGGAGATCTGAGACACGCAAGTGAAGCCCACTTCATCTGTGCAGAAATTTGCAATTTACATAGCAAGAATACTTCTCTGTGCTGTAGCAATCATACACTGCACTAGAAAAATTAGAATAAATGAGTAATTTTCAAACTACAGGAACAGTTCCCTGTATCAGCACTTGTCCAGCCGCGGGTTCGTGTTGACTTCTGATGAGGGGAAGAGACATTCTGGTATTCTCTAGTTAGAAGAGCTTGTCATAGTAAGCTGCTGACTGTCCAAAAGGGCTTGGTGGCACAAATGGCTGAACTACCCCTGCATCTTGAAGACGTACACATTTTGATGTTTGCATGTGAAATGAGCCCAGGCTTTTTAATAAAAGTCATAGACTATAAACAAAGATTCACAGAACCCATGACCTGTTCCTGACTTTTTTATTAAAAGTGGGTGGGGGGAAAACTAGTGGAGGCAGCAGCTGCTGCTACAGCCCTGTTGCCACTGGTGGGGAAAGAAGCCAAACTAGTTACAAAGATCCATTAACATCACAGAATCTGCAGCCTCTATGACCAAACTTATTCTCACTCATGGGGTTGCAGAAAAGGGAGCACGACAGTGAAATTGGAGAATAGCATTTTTTGTTCTGGAGAGTATGGAGCTGCTCTTAGACAATATACATGTAAGTAAAAACCTACCTTCTTTGTTCCTAGATGAGTACATTTACAGTGTGGTTAAAGGTCAACATATATCTCTAGGAACAAAGAATGCAGGCCATACTCAGGGGATGGGAGACTCTATCCTGGGAAGCAGCAATTCTGAATAAGATACGGGGTGGGGAGAGGTGTATAGTACTTAATCAACTGATTGAAAGCTTCCAGTGTGACACAGTGGCCAAAATATTCTGATATGTATAGAATCATAGAAACTTAGGGTTGGAAGGGACCTTAGGGGGTCATTTAATCCAGCCTCCTGCTCAGAGCAGGACTAACCCTGACTAAATCATCCTAGCTGGACCTCTAAGGATGGAGACTTCCTCCTCCTCCCTAGGAAACCCATTCCAGTGCTTTACCATCCTCCCTGTTGAAAATGTTTTCCCAATATCCACCCTAGACCTCTCCAACCTCATAGACTCTAAGGTCAGAAGGGACCAGTATGATCATCTAGTCTGACCTCCTGCACAGTGCAGGCCACAAAAACCTCACCAACCCACTCCTACAATGAACCTCAAACCCATAACTGAGCTATTAAAGTCCTCAAATCATCATTTAAAGACTTTAAACAGAGAATCAACCAGCAAGTGAGTCATGTCCAATGCTACAGAGGAAGACAAAAAAACCCCTGCGCCCAAGCCATTCTGCCCTGGGGGAAAATTCCTTCCCAGCCCCAAATTCCTTCCCCACCTCTCCCATTGCTCCTTGTTCTGTCATCTGTCACCACTGGGAACAGCCCAGCTCCATCCTCCCTGGATCCCCCCTTTAGGTGGTAGAAGGCTGCTATCAAATCCCCCCTCACTCTTTCCTTCCTCAGACTAAACAAGCCCAGTTCCCTTAGCCTCTCCCCATGAGTCAGGTGCTCCATCCCCCTCATCAGTTTTTGCTGCCCTCTGCTAGAGTCTCTTCAATTTGTCAACAACTTTTGTGTAGTGGGGGGCCCAAAACTGGATACAACACTCCAGATGTGGCTTCACCAGAACAGTCACTTCCATTGATTTACTGGCAATGCTCCTGTTAATGCAGCCCAATATGCCGTTAGTCGTCTTGGCAATAAGGATGCATTGTTGACGCATATCAGCTATTTGTCCACTGTATCTCTCCAGGTCCTTTTGTCCAGAACTGCTGCTTAGCCAGTTGGTCCCCACTGTGTAGCAGTGCATGGGATTCTTTCGTACTAAGTGCAGGACTCTGCAATTATCCTTGCTGAACCTCATAACGTTTCTTTTCCCCCTCCCAATCTTCTGATTTGTCTAGGTCACTCTGTAACCTATCCCTACCCTGCAGCGTATCGACCACTTCCCCCCTCCCCCAGCTGAGTGTGATCTGCAGATCTGGTGAGAGTGCATCCACTCGATCCTCCAGATCATTAATGAAGAAGGAATTTCAAGTAGCACCAGAGAATTATATTCTCTCTCTTTTTGGTGCTAGTGTGATTTCTGCTGGAATATCGTGTTCATTTCTGGTGTCCAAAGTTCAAGAAGGATGTTGATGAAGAGGGTTCAGGAAAGAGCTGTAGGAATGATTAAAGGATGGGAAAACAGGCATTATAATGATAGTCCCAAGGAGTTCAGTCTATTTTGCTTAGCAAAGAGAAGATTAAGGGGCAGCTTGTTTACAGTCCGCATGACTATCTACGTGGGGAGCAAATATTGTTTAATAATAGGCTCTTCAGTCTTGCAGAGCAAGGTATGATGCAATGCAATTGCTGAAAATTGAAGCTTGACAAATTCAGATTGGAAATAACTTTTTAACAGTGGGAGTAACTAACCACGCAAACAGTTTACTGAATTCTCTCGCTTGTAATTTTTAAATCAAGGTTAAATGTTTTTCTAAAAGATATGCTCTAGGAATTATTGCAGGGAGGTTGTCTCGCCTGTGCTATACAGGAGGTCAGACTGGATGGGCAATAGTCCCATTTGGCCTTGGAATCTATGAATCTGTGCATCTGCTTTATTTTCACACAGTCCCTTCTCAGAACAGAATCACGCTTTGCAAAGATCTTTGCTAAATTTTGGCATCATCAGTAAGCAGGCAGTTGAGGATTTCTCTCTTTGCCCACTTCGGTTTCCATGACAGTACAGCATTCTCACTTTCAATGATAAGATCATGATTGCATGGCTTATAAACTCCCCCTCTGTCAATGTTTCTCTTGGCATTGCTCTCACCTCCTGTGACTGCAGCCTGCTACAAAATACATTAAAAATGTGTTCCCTGTCTGGGGACAGTATTTTCTTTCCCATAGCTGTTTCCTCACAGCACAAAGATCTGAGTCTCTTGCTGTCTGCTGTCCATAAGGATGAGTGTTGAGGGGTAGTGATGGCAACAAAGCCATTCTAGTAGTGATATCCAGAGACTTGGTTTTCCTGTAACTAGTGACTTTAACTTCCATCCCAGGAAATGGAAATCTACCTAAAGTCTGTGGTTAAGAAGAGTTTGTGAGTAAAAATTTCAAACGGCTGTGAGTTCCGGTCTTGTTGCTTGTTAGGGGATGGGACAGGGAGGAAGATGCTGAATTTGAGGATGTGAAACTTGAGTGTATGCCCAGGACTTGGGTAGATTCAGCAAATTGTGGTCTTTAGGATCTACCGGCTACCTTATGGAAGCGTAAGAAAACATGGGTAGCAAGTGAGCAGGTGAGAGCCAATTTTGCATCTCGTTTTGGTAATATAACATACTGAAGAGAATTTAAAGGAGCCTCGTCATGATATTGAAGTGATGTACATTTTGGATGGAAGCTTGTTCCAATGAAATGCTAAAACAGTTTCTTGTTGAAAGCATCCCTAGTCCTAAAGCTTAAACCTATTGAAGTGTGTGCGCTCAACTCTACAATCTTCTTCCCAATTTCTGCAGCACCTGATCATGTGCATGTTCCAAATCAAGTGTGGGTCGTTGTGGGTGTCCTCAACTTCGTGGCATATACCCTTGGTAAGACTTCAGATTCTCCTAAAGTGTTTTGGATTTTTGATGTGCCTGTCATCAGAATGACTTCAGTCAAGTGAACTGTTGTTATACTTCTGTGTTTCCCAACCCAGCCCCTTCCTCTCAGCCCCACTAGGTCCGTACCCATGGTGCTCTGTGGTGTTGGGAATGACATCATTGTCTGAAATGCCTTTGGAAATTGCCATGTGGGGTTGTTTTAGCAATCAGAACAAACTTATGGGGTTTCTCATGAAATAACTGAATGCAGACCACTCTTAAATTATTTACATAAGCTTCAGATATTGAATGTAGGCTTTTCCAAAGGTTTTTGTGTTTTCACTCTCATAGTGTCCTATACAGACAATGCTGGAAACCGAGCCTGGCTGCTAACTTTTCAGCTATGCATGCAATATCAGATAACTACAGAGGGATAGCCCACTTTGCATGTGGAGGTTTTAACTTTGCATATCTGTGTGATTCCCTTCCAGATGGTGTTGACGGGAAGCAAGCTCGCCGAACAAACTCCAGCAGTCCCTTGGGGGAGCTCTTTGACCATGGCCTGGACAGCTGGGCCTGTGTCTTCTTCGTAGTGACAGTTTACTCCACCTTTGGGCGCGGATCCACGGGTGTCAGTGTCTTTGTTCTCTATCTACTCTTATGGGTGGTTTTGTTCTCCTTCATCCTCTCCCACTGGGAGAAATATAACACAGGGATTCTCTTCCTGCCATGGGGATATGACATCAGCCAGGTGGTAAGTGTTCCTTCTGCCTCTTGATTTCAAAATACTAATTGAGTGGCCAAGCTTTGGTTGTTTGCATAAGTTAGTGTGTAGGTATGTGGGTTGCCCTGGCTTCTTTCCCTTATGACAGCTGTCCAGGTATCATAAAAAGCCCATCGTTGCCATATCTCACCCTAACCATATTCTGCCTCTTTCCAGATGCCTTCAGGGAGGACAGCTTTCTGGTAGGGTGGGTGTCTGCTTGGGGGAAGGGGGCAATAGCTGGAACTGTCTCACCAGTACTGCTTTATGAAGCCCTGATGCAGCAAAGCAAACTGCTTGTGTGATTTAAAGTCAAGTACCTGTTTAATAAATCCAGGAACAAGGGAGGACGTTTATAAATGAAACTTTTACTGTGTAGTTAGGCTGGGGCAGATCTGATTTTTCTCCTCAGGAGACAGGTGATATCTGTTCCACGTGTCATTGTGATGGCATAGATTTTTGCATTAGTGGGAAATAAAATCTTTTAAAATTGGAGGCTAATAATTTTTGGCTGTCTAAAAATGAATGGTCCTCAATCTGTTGTGGCACCAGTGTCCTGTACTGACTTTGCAGTTTATACCTGTGTGTAATTGAATCAGGTCTAGTGGTTATAGATGCTCCAACTGCAACAAGTTTAGGCGTCTTTACTCAGTCATTTTCCAACAGAAGAAATTCCATTAAAACTGACCCTTCTAGCAGTAAAATCAGTATTTCTCTAGTCCAGTGGTTCCCAACCTAGGGTACAAAGACCCCTGAGGGAGCCACAGAGTGGGTCCAGGAGGGCTGCAGACAGGCTGGGAGCTGGGGCCAGGTGCCACTGGGGTCTCTGGTTGCCACAGAGAGCCAGGTTTCCAGCCAGCAGAGAGCTTCACTCAGGCAGGGAGTTCTATAAACTCCTACCCTGAGCATGCAGGGCATGTTTAGGGAGAGTAGCTGGGGGGCAGCCAGGTGCCAGCAGCTGTGGGGGGCAGGGGAGTTGGGAAGCGGAAGAAGTGGGGCGAGGCAGAGAATGGGCTGGTGGGCAGGGAACACTTGGGGAGGCAGTGGCAGGGGGCCATGGCCGCAGCAGCCCCCACTCCTTGGCAGGGGGAGGGGGCCATGGCGGCTCTCTTTCCCCAGCAGGAGAGCAGCGCGGGTCAGATTCTGCTCATGCCAGCACCAGGCCACAAAGGTGTTATATTATTCCTCATTAGAAGGGGGTCCCCCGCCTTAAAAAGGTTGGGAACCCCTGCTCTAGTCCTTTGACTTTGAGAGTCATTGTCTGGCCCACTTCTGCAGACTTCTCCAGACCTGGGGCTAATCGTCCTGCTCTTGTGTCCATCTATACTACCATTGTTTGGTTTGCTGCAGAAGATGGCTAGGAAAGGCTCTGGCAGCTGGAGGTGTGCTGCTCTTGGAGTAGAACTGTCCTCTGCTTGTGCTGATTGTGCCAGTAGTTGTGGTGGGCTTTCTCCACATGCTTTCTCTAGCAACCCTCATTGGCTTTAAATACTCACAGAAGGGACTTGGGGGCAGGCAGGCCGCTCTCACCACTATCCACTTTCAAGACTGACCTTAAAACTCACAGTGCCTGAGTCATCTTTGTTCTCCCTTGGGATTGTGTGAGCTCCCTTTCCAGACGGGTATTGAGATTCTGTGCTTGTGTTGCCAGAAGCAGAGGATGGGCTGGTCCCTGAGATGGAGACAGCGTAGAAGCTTGGGAACAAGGCCATAATTTTGGGCTCCCAGTAGTTCCCAAGGCTGCATGCCAGGGTACCATGGTTGCATCAGACCTGGAAACACAGGCTTCCTTTTGTTTTAAAGCTGAATCTGGGCAGTGAAAATCTTCTGGGAGAGCCACACTGGCAGCTCCCGAAAGCCACCTGGAGAGTAATGGTTGCTCCCTCAAAAGCATGTTTGGTCTGACAGGTCTTTCCCAGCCGCTAATGCTTGTCTGCGTTCTCTCTGCACTTTCTTTTCAGACCATTACAGTTGTCTACATAGTGACAGCGATTGTGGGAGTTGAGGCCTGGTATGAACCTTTCCTGTTTAATTTCTTATATAGAGACCTATTCACTGCACTGATAATTGGTAAGAAGCTCCATGTTGAAGCCTATTTTTAACCACCACCATTTTACCAATACCTGTATTTCGCTTTACCAGTATCCCATGTTTAACATTAAAAATATTCAGCATGTCTTTGTTTTTAGCAAAGGGGAATGTACTTAGAGATCAGTGTAGACAGCTCACCTGAAGGAGCCTGATCTAGATGGAAGGCAACAAAATGCACAGGGTCTGACACTTGTTGCATTGAGGATTTGGCAAAAGCTGCCAAAGTCTCTAAGGGGCTCATCTAACTTGTATAGGATGGAGAACTCTGTAGCCCATTTCCTCCTTTGATACAAATGAGGTACCAGCATGCAGTGCTCCATGCTGATCTTGCAGAGCAGACTATTGCATACTGGGACTTTGCTTCCACAATCTGCACCCTCATGCTAAACCTCAAGGGTGGCTGTGAACTGCTCTGTGACTGCAGTCCACCCACTCCTGGGCTTAGATAATAGGCCTCTGTTTGGATCCTCAGTCTGCCATCCTCACGGACTCTGCTTTGGGACCTAGCTGTTGCTGGAGAGTGGGCTGTAGTTCCTGACACAAGAATGCATTGTCTTGCATCTGAGAAGAGGCAAGTGTTGAGATGTCAGAACTTAGCCTTCAATAAGAGCAGCTGAAATGTGTTCAACTTAGCCAGCCAGGAGGAAATGGGTTGCTTTATTGCTGGCTCGTTTTGAATGTATTTGTGGTTCACCCTTCATTAACAAAAGCTTTTTGGTATTACTGGAAAAGAAATGCCTTCTGAGACAGCTTCCCTGCTGCGAGGTTATCAGACTTCAGTTTTGTCTAATTAGCTGTTTGCCACCCTCCTAGCCTTTGGAGTGTTTTGGGGTTTCATGGAACAGAGGTATTTTAAGGAGGCCCCGGAAACTTAGCTGATAAAAAAACAAGAAGTCAGGTGGACCTTAAAGACTAACAAAGTTATTTATTGCATGAGCTTTCATTGTAGAAAATCCTACTTTGTCTTCAAGCATCTGACGAAGTGGGATTTTTTTTTCCCCACAAAAGCTTATGCGGTAAATAAATGTCAGTCTTTAAAAGTACAACAGGACTCCTTGTTTGTTTTACTGAACTAGACTGACATGACTCCCCCTCTGGAACTTAACTGACTAAAGCTTTCATTAATGGTGGTTCTAAGTACTAAATGATGCACACTAAATATCATTTTGCTTGCTTGTGTTCTTATAATAATCTGTGTCTGAAATATAGCCTCCTTACATGAAGAAGGGAAACAATTGAGAATGCTTTCTCTGCTGCCCACTAGGTATCTTGGTGGTATTTGTGGCCAAAATGCAGATAACACTAATTTAGTGAAAATGTATATTTATTGCCCCGTATGTAGCTGCTGGCTGGCACATTACTAAACAAGACAGTGCTTTTCTGAAGGAATGAGTAACAGATACAACTCTTGATAATGGCCATTTAAAAATCTGAGCAGAAGTGGGGCGGTAGTGGGTTCAGGTAGACTCTTAGCCACTGTAACATTGCAAATGACAAAAGGGGGGGTGTGATGGTTAGAGGATTGTTGCTTTTAATGTGTATAAAGGAGTTCAGTGATTCTGATGGACTGCTACGCTGCAGTAACTTAGATCTTTCTCTTTCAGGGTGCGCACTGACAGTGACTTTGCCCATGAGTCTGTACAACTTTTACAAGTAAGTTTTTTTTCCAGAAATCCGGAACTTATCTTGCAGTGTCTGAGGCACCCTGTTCTGCTGGGAGTTAGTCATGTGGAGAGGAAGCAAGTGGAAATGACTAGCTAGGGTGAGCAAGGGTGCTAAATCATGCTCTGAAGAGTCCCTAGACTGTTTGCCAGAAGCTGGGACTGGCCGATGGGAATAATCACTGGATTGTTAGCAACTGTTTGTTCTTCGTCGAGTGGTGTCCTGTGGCTGCTCCACCTTAGGTGGTGGAGCAGCGACAGGACACACATCTCAAAGAACAGTTACTACAGGTGAGCAACTACTCTTTCTCTGCAAAACGCCTGGTGTTGGCCACTGTTGGGAGACAGGATACGGGCTTGATGGCCCAGTGGTCTGACCCATTGTGGCTGCTCCTTTGAAAACGGGTTGTATTGTAGGCCAGCACTGCCAAAGCTGTAATTCAAGGAGAGCCGTGACTTGGCACAGCTTTCTGTAAACCAGACTCCCCCTCTACTCTCCTTACCTGCACTGGCAGCTTCCCAGGAGCCCAAAGCCACTCCTGAATTTGGCTGAGATGGACTAGGTTTCAGATGCCACCCTCATTAATACCATAACACAAGAGCACAGGTCCCAGCATGCAGGCTGGGCAGCTCAGATCAAATGGACGCATGGCATTTTGGGACCTCTGGTCTCTGCTGCCTTTACTTCTGTGTTAGCGGCAAGTCTAGCTCTCTACTCAGAGAACAGGGCAACTGGGGAAGTGGCTCTTTTGGAGACTGGGTAGGAATGGATTCCAAAACACAATCTCCCTCCCCTTTTAGTTACTTTAATAACAAAATCCTGCATTTTCCCTTGCAGACTTTCCCGATTTGCAGAGGTTAATTGGTGACCCTGATAATGTGATTAGAATTCTGAAATTGCCATAAATCACCTGGTATAAATCTGGGTGGTCTAATTTTTGCTGAGCTAGGCTGAGAGTTCATTGATCACCCTGCTCTGCCATTATACATTCTCTGTGGCTGTGCAAGAAGGAAGCCATACAGGAAACTTGTCGTCTTCATCTGAATTGTTTCACTAATCCAAGCACAGTGATCTGTGTTGCCAGCTCCTTAAAAAGCTGGTTTTGGGATTGGCCCATTATTACTTCAACTTCGAGTGTGCTAGTAAAAATCCCATCTGAATGAGCCAAATGTAACTTGGTGTGGGTGCATTCATTGGTGTCTCTGACCTGAGACTGGCCTCCTGCCCTTTGCTCACAAAACTTCATTGAACAGCTAAACACCTACGACTGGGCTCTCCCCACCCATAGCATACAGTACACCACTTCAAGAAAGGTACCTGGAGATACCTGGGTGCACATCTCAATTAGAGCCTTCTCTAAGAAGGGCTTGTGCCTATTTCTGCTAGAAGCTGTGGCTTCAGATCATTTGACTTAAGATCTTTGTTCCTTTTGCCTTTCAGGGCCTATAAAAACAACACCTTGAAGCACAGGTCAGTGTATGAAATCATGCTGCCCATCTTCTCGCCAGCATTGCTGTTCGTTCTGTGCATGATCTGGATTTTCATGTCACCGTCAGACATCCTGGAAATCCACCCCAGGCTCTTCTACTTCATGGTTGGAACAGCCTTTGCTAACATTTCAGTAAGAGCTGTTTCTCTTTTAAAAGGAACATGAGAAGGGGGTGACTGACTTGACTGAACACAATGGTTAGGTCTAGTGCTTTGTTATAAATGATCCACTCTGATTATGGAGGTGCAGAGGCACGTCAAAAATGCACAGTGAAAATGCTAGGATTCGTAGACTGTATCAGTTTTAATTACACTGCTTAGTGCCCAACCTTTCAGTCATAGCAGTGCAGCAAAACTGGACAGGAGGGAAACACTGAATCAGGGGTGTCGCTGCCCCGGGGAGGGACCTGGGGTTTGGGCCCAGGCCACACCCCCTGGCCTGGGACAGGGCCGGGAGCGGCCGCGGGCGGCTGGGCCCCGCATCCCCGGCTGGGGCTGGGAGTGGCCGCGGGCGGCTGGGCCCCGCATCCCCGGCCGGGGCCGGGGCTGGGGCTGGGAGTGGCCGCGGGCGGCTGGGCCCCGCATCCCCGGCCGGGGCCGGGGCTGGGGCTGGGAGTGGCCGCGGGCGGCTGGGCCCCGCATCCCCGGCCGGGGCCGGGGCTGGGGCTGGGAGTGGCCGCGGGCGGCTGGGCCCCGCATCCCCGGCCGGGGCCGGGGCTGGGGCTGGGAGTGGCCGC